>CM018694.1:34817832-35311427 GCA_009363875.1 Mikania micrantha | reverse complement strand
TTTCAACCTATGACCATTCGCTTTCCATGTGTTTCCATCCACTTCATTTTGCAATTCAATGGTACCATAGGGAAATACTTCTTCAACCACATAAGGACCCGTCCACTTGGACTACTAAGCTTTCCTCCAAAAAACTTAATCGTGAATTGTAAAGCAACACCCGATCTCCCTTCTTGAACTCTTTCAAACCCTTCAACTTCCGGTCATGCAATGATTTTGCCTTTTCCTTATACTTAACGAACATGCATAGACCGCATCACAAAGTGCTTCCAACTCATGGATTTGGAGAGCCTAAAGAGCCCTATGTTCCAACTCTAATGGGAAGATGACATGCTTTACCATAGACGATCATATAAAGTGTGGTGCCTAAAGGTGTTTTGTAGGCCGTTCTAAATGCCCACAATGCATCGTCTAACTTGTCGGACCAATCTTTTCGACTCATCCCCAACGGTTTTCTCTAAAATTCTCTTAACTCCCCTCGGTTTGCAATCTCCCTGGACCGCTTGTTTGTAGATGGTATGCGGTCGCCAAATGATGAGTGACCCCATAGCGTTGAAAAGCCTTTTCTAACATGGTGTTACAAACCGGCTAAACAATTTCTTCAAAAACTTGGAGCACCACTCGGGCATCGTTAGTAGGAAAGGATTGAGCCTCAACCCACTTGGACACATAATCAATCGTCCACGAGTATGTACCTATTCCCTTTTGACATAGGTAATGGTCTAATGAAGTCGATTCCCCCCACACATCAAACACCTCTAAGATTTGGATGGGGCTTTAAGGCATCTCATCTTTTGACAAGGATCGTATTTCTTACAAAACTCAAGAGCATCCTTCACCACGAAGGCAATAAAAACCACAATCAAAAACCTTTTGAGCATTGGGGAGTGGTGACCATGATGACCTCTCGTCAAACCCTCATGACAATGCTTAAGGATTTCTAAACCTTCCTTCCTACTCACACATCTCCTAAGCACTCGATCTCTTCCTACCGATATATGTACGGGTCATCCCAAATGTACTTACCTGCGTCCCAAAAGAACCTCTTCTTCTGTTAAATGGTCATACCCTCAATCACCACTCCATGAGCAAGATAATTTGCCAAATCAGTGAACCATGGCATACCTTGCTTCTCTGCCTCTACAAAATCAATCACCTCATGAGGGAAACTATCTCCAATCTCCTCTACATGAATCTCACTTATCTCCGGATCCTCCAATCGGGAGAGATGATCAGCAGCCACATTCTCTACCCCTTTCTTGTCCTTAATCTCTATGTTAACTCCGATAGCAAAAGAATCCACCTAATTAACGAGGTTTGGCATCTTTCTTTGCGAAAAGAAATCTCAATGCCGAATGGTCGGTAAAAAACGGTGGTGTCCTGGAAAGCACAAGATATGATCGAAATTTGTCAAAGGCAAACACTACCGCTAGAAGCTCCTTCTCAGTGGTTGTATATTATCTTGACCTTCATTTAAGAGTCTTACTAGCATAATAAATGGGATGAAAGTGTTTTCTCTCTCCCGCCATTGCCCTAAACACCCCCAACTGCTTGGTCACTAGCATCACACATGAGCTCAAAATGGTAAGCTCCAATCAGGGGGCACTAAGATGGGGGCACTCACTACTTCTCCTTCAAAAACTCAAATGCCTTAATGCATTCCTCATCAAACACGAATGGGACATATTCTCTAGAAGATGGGCCATAGGCCTACTAATTTTTGTGAAAAAATCCTTAATAAACAGCCTATAAAACCCGCCATGACCAAGAAAAAGGTATCGGGTCTAATGGATCTCACACTAGAAGGTGCTAGAGCTTACTAATGGTCTCTCTCTTAAGCCTGATCTACCTCAATTCCGGATTCCGGCTCTAGTATTTATGTCTTAACACTATCCCTCAGTCACATGAAGTGACACTTCTCCCAATTTACATTAACTTAGTCTCCACACATCTCTTAAGCATCCTCTCCAAATTCGACAAGCACTAATCAAACGAGCTACCATAAACTAAGAAATCATCCATAAGTGCCTTAGGGGCACGAGAAGGGTGGTCTATTCCTGACCTCTGGGTGCCAATGGAGATCTGGAAATAAACCCTGAAAAGCCATCTAAGAAGTAGTAATACTGCTGGCCTGCCAAACGCTCCAACATTTGGGTCAATGAAGGGAAGGGGAAAATAATCCTTCTAGGTGGCATCGTTAAGTTTCCTATAATCGATGCATACTCGCCACCCCGTGACCGTGCGAGTAGGAATGAGCTCGTTCTTCTCATTCGTGAATGACCGTCATACCTCCCTTTTTAGGGACAACCTGAGTCGGGCTCACCCATGATGAGTCGGAAATGGGATACATCAAGCCCGCATCCATCAACTTTCAACACTTCTTTCTTCACAACCTCTTGCATATTAGTATTTAAATGTCTCTGAGTTGTACCACTATCTTATACTCATCTTCCATGATTATTCTATGTGTACATTAGCAGGACTAATGCCTTGGATATATGAGAGTTTCCAAGCAATAGCACTCTTATGACCTTCAGCACATCAAGCAAACGACTCTTCTCCTCCTCACTCAACCTAGAATAGATCACAACGGGTAGAGTGGAATCCTCACCTAAAAATGCATACTCCAGATGGGAGGGCAAAGCCTTAAGCTCTAAATAAGGCGGTGACTCTACTGATGGTTTCTTACTCTCCTCTCTCAACTCATCAACCACTAAAACCTTAGAATCAACAGAAACACTCTCCTCATCATCTCTACCTCTACTCTACCTCCTGCTCACTACTACTCTCACTACCAAATCAGCTCCACACACGTAGTCAAGACACCTATCTATATGTGACATGAATGAATTTTGTGAAGTAGACAGAATGACATGGATCACTAAAATCATCTTGATCACCCGGATGTCTCATGGACTTCACAACCTCGAATGTTACAGTCTCATCACCCACTCTAAGAGTGAGCTTACCATCAAAAACATCAATGATGGCCTTAGCGGTCCGCAAGAAAGGACAACCTAGAATGCTAGGAACAGTCTCATCGGCCTCCATGTCAAGAATCACAAAATCAACGGGGAAGACAAATTTGTCAACCTTCGCTAGCAAGTTCTCCACAATTCCTCGTGGACATTTGACCGTCCGGTCAGCAAGAGAAGGTGTCATGCGCATCGGAAGTAGATCACCAAGGGCTAGCTTCTCATATAAAGAATAGGGCATCAAACCTGAATCCGCCAACGCGTGTCTCTGAGTGTCACTACCAAACAGACATGGGATTGTGAAAATACGCGGATCTATCAATTTCTCCCTTCTGTAGCTTGTTCAGAATCACCACAGAACACCTCCACTCAATGGAACATTAGAAAGTTCCCATAAACGATCCTTCCGCTTCAACAAATCCTTCAAGAATTTGGCATACTTAGGCATATGGTGAAGGGCCTCAATAAAAGGTAGATTGATCTTCAACTGTTTGAACATGCCAAGAAAATGACCTACTCCTTAGCATGCTTCTAATGAGCTAAGCGAGCAGGTTATGGAAGACGTGAATGAACAATCTTAGGATAAGGCCTAACCTCAACCGGTCTCTTTTCAACCGGCTCCTCCACATGAGACTCACTGTTCGGTTGTACTTGTACTTGCTGGGCATGGCCTCATGTGCACCCCTCCAGAGTCTCTCCATCTCTATCCCTCATCCACTGGTTCCGCTTCAACCAACTCAACCGGTGGAACAACTCTCACACCTCCCTTACCACTACAAGTGGTAACTGCTTTGACATGAGCATTTGGATTAGGCTGAGTACTATCTGAAAACTAGCCTTGGGGCCTCTCATCCAAACGCTTAGCAATGTCACCCATAGATCTCTGAAGACCAAGAAAAGCATATTGTTGGTTTTTCAAAAGGATGTTCATGCTCGGCAAGAGTTTTCTGAGTAGTAGTATCCTTAGCAAACAACTGGGTCAACTCCTCTATCCTACCTACCCATGTCACCAACACCACTACTACTACTACCCCCTCCCGATGGTGACTCGGATTACTACCAGATGAGTGACCCCCTACCCCTGGTTATGAGTTAACAAAGATTGGAAACCATGGAGATGACCGGAAGAACGCCAATTGAAGTTTGAGTGGTTTCTCCAATTTTGGTTATAGGAGTTATTGAAAGGATTAGTGTTGACCGACTTGACCTCCAAAATAATCAACATGCTCCTGATTAACCACTAAACACTCAGATTTAGCATGACCACCTCTACAAATCTCACCCTATCGATCTTCATCTTCAACTCCTTCACATATCTCGACAAGGCATCGAGAGCAGCTGCAACGCTAGTATCCACATTGACATGGTGAACTCTCCTCATTGAAGAGGAGGAACTAGTAATAGGAGTGTAATTCCTATTAGCAGACTGCTGCTCATACTCAGCTTGAGCAAAAATCTCAAACATATCATTACACTCAGCCACATCCCTCTTACCCATGAGGTGGCCTCCTACAGATGTATCAAAGCGGGCACGAGTCTCATAAGTAAGCCTATTGTAGAATTTCTCTACAAGAGCCCAATCAAAAAGACCATGCTGGAATCTCTCCCAAGCAAGGTAGTATGGCTCATCAGGTGCCATTCGGAAAGAATGGATTTCATTATGATGGCGGGCCGCCTTGGCATGTGGAAGTACTTCTTAAGGAATGCATCCCTAAGGCTGCCCCGTGTCATGAATGACCCTGGTGAGTGCGAGTCAAGCCAAGTGGCGGCCCTTCCCGCCCTTCCGCAAGTGAAAAGGGAAATGGCTGCAAAAAAATCGCATCTTCAGTGGCACCTTGCAAATTGAAAGTACCACAAATGTGAGTGAGGCGAGCTATGCGTGCCGGAGCATCCTCATCATCACGACCATTAAACTGTGAACTGTTAATGGCAGTCATGATGTATGAGGGTATCTGCCATGAGTTTTCATTGGTAATGTTTGGCACAGTGATGGGACTATTAAGTCCCGTGAAACCCTCTCGGTGGATTGTTGTGAACAGTGCGACGATTCGCCATAGGTGGGTTTAAAGGAAGACGGGGGGGCTAGAATGGGTAGAAAAACTAGATGATGATGGTGTGGAATCAGAAAGATTAGGAGAAATGGGAGTAGAAGCACTTACCTCACTAGTTAGACCTTCTGAAAACTCCAGTTAATCACTCCTTGATGGTAATGAAAGCACAGGTGGCTGTCCTTGTGAGCGTAAGTGTGGCATACACTGTCAAACCTACAAATAAAAAAATTAATTAGAAATAAATTAAACAAAACAAATAAAATAAAACTGAAACTAAACTAACAAAATTATGCACAGATAAGAAAAGAGAACTAGTAAGCACAATCGACTAAGAAGTCCCCGGCAACGGCGCCAAAAACTTGATGTGCACAAAGTAGTTCAATTAAAATTAAAAAAATCACAACTAACTAAGCACTAAGTTATACTCAAGACTCTCTAAAATTAAACTACTTGCAGGCAAGTAAACCTATCGAAACTAGTAAAGCAAAAGCAAGTCTCGATATCGAACCCACAGACTTCTACATAAAATGCTAACTAGACTCAATTACTTATCTATACAACTTTGGTTAAATAAAAATTATAATTTGAAAGGGGTTTTTTAATAGATGATTAAATTATACTAAAGAAATAAACGGCCTAAAACGACTTAATACTAAATAGCAAGAGTTAGCCAAAAAGTGATGATGATGGCGTTACTACCTACGGTTGAATCATATACATGCTTAACACCTCTTATATTGATTATGGAACTATAGTGAAACCAGGATCTTGAGATACTAACTTACAAGTAACCTAGATGTCACACCCCCAAATTCCCACGTGCGGTGTCAGACTGCTGGGTGTGACGTGGCCAGGATCAAAGCTCTCAGTCATATAGAACGACTCTATATGAGTTTGAAAACACATAGTTTTGTTTTTCAATTCATTTCAGTTACAATATAAGTAGCGGAATCAGTATCGTTTTAGCAGCGGAAAGTAAATATGTTATGCAGCGGAAATGTAATTGTGTTACACTGCATTGCTTAAAATTACAAAATCATGAAATGTTCAAAATATAAGTTAGAATGCATGCAAGATCCTCAAAGTCCTACTCCATGTGCATCCTAGCATCGTGCATTCAGTTACCTGAGAATACATGCGAAAACGTGTCAACATAAAGTTGGTGAGCTCACAGGTTTAGATAGTTAAAAGTAGTAACAGATATATACTGGGTATGTTAAGTTGATTGGTTGGATCTACGATCCTGAGTGTGTCAGTTCATCTTACACCAAAACTAAGACTTGTTGTTTGCCTCCTCCTGGTTATCGCGGTACCCAGCCAAAGCATGATATTACACTCGTTATGACCTCCAGTCAATGTTGTCGCCGAGTGAGGTTTGTAAGGCCTAGTAGTACTACATAATAACAACTCGTTTGTTACACAATTAACGATAAGGGTGTGAGGACTTTTGTTGCGATACAGTTACACTCAAAAGTTGTTTTACAACATACCAGTCATACATCTAAACAGTTGCATAGTATTCTAACCCCAAAATTTAACAAAACAGTTAAGTATAAAAGTGGGGCTGTAAACTCACCTTAGTGATAATAGGATAAGATAGCGTAAGCTCCTGCTTGGTAAATGTGTCGGTCACCGGCTACCTATATCGTATAGCTTACGTGAGTTCGTGTAAGTGACCGTGTTCGTGTTCGTGTTCGTGCTCGTGTTTGTGTTCAACAAACCTTGGTTGTTATGTTTGCCCATGTTGGTCCACACTGACTGTGTTTGTTCGAGTTTGACCGTGTTTGTCTGTGTTTGACTGTGTTTGATCGTGTCAAGTCAACGACCCGTTGGTGAACCGTGTGTCGGTTGTGATTTGTGTAGCATTCGTGATTGTGCCCGTTGTGTTCAAAATGCGCAATTCGCGTTCATGGACATCTTACTATTTATAGTAAGTTTCCATTTTTAGCAGGTTCCACAATACATATCGTTTTAAAGGTTCTAGCATGCTTGTTAATCCTACGTGGTCATGTTAACACATAGCACGTTATCATAAGTGATCAAATATACATATAAGTCATTTTCACGTTAAGTTTCCTAAAAAGGAAAGTTTCTAGTTTTGGCATGTTTAACATCAAATCACCTAACTTATATACATCATAATCACATTTCATCATGTTAAATCATTTAGCATGAACAATTCATTTCTAGCATTACTATATCGGGTTTTCGCGAAATAAAGTTACTAAAAATAGTAACTATGATAAATACCAATCAAATGATTATTCTAAGCATTCCTAATCCATTTTTATACCAAATAACATCATATTAAATCATTTATCATCATCTAAATATATCCATTTAGACCAAATCATCATCTAACAATAATCGGTCACAAAAGTTACTATAAATAGTAACTTGGTCTAAAATGACCATAAATCGATCCCAAATCTATTTCTTAGCATCATAAGATCATATTATCACCAAATGACAAATCTATACACATTCATGTTCATATTTCTATCTATATCATCATGTTGTATCGTAAAAGTAACTAATAATAGTAAGTTCATCAAATAACGCATTTTTAACCATTTCAAAGGTAACAAATCATGTAATACACTTGTAACATCATCAATAAACCTACTTGAATATCAATCATCATCTAAATAACCGTAGATCATACATGCATGTTGACATTTCACCTATTCATGAATAAATCATGCATTATAACATACACATCATCATGGATCGTTAAAATACATCACCAAATCATTATATATAATCAATATCAGTAGTTTAAGCAACCAACCTAGATTCATAACATCAAAATTCGTGCATGCATCCTTAAGTGGGTTGCATGTGTGCGTTTGACCTTGCATGTGGGTCTTTGAGTGTGATATGTGCAAGATGACTATGAGATTACCTTCTAAAGCTCCAAGAAGATAATGGTGATGACATCAGTCCCCCAAGCTCCTGGAACAACGAATGAAGCAGATTCAAGAGATGTGGTGGGTTCAAGCTCCAACTATGGTCCTTCAAGCTCCTAGTCTTCAATCCTTCCCTTCCTTGAGCTTCAATGTGTTCATCAATGGCTTCCAGAGGGTTTCAGGGGTTCTTGGGAGTGAAAATGTCGAGTGGTAGCTTGCAAGGCCGGAGAAAATGATTAAAGTGGTAGAGTAGGCATAATGATCTTGGTTTTATAAAGATTTGACGTCTGACAGCCTTCGCGTACCGCCAAGAGGGTCCAAAATGTGCTTCGCGTACCGTAATGGATTTCGGGATTCAAAATCCCCCGAAATCCTTCGCGTGCCGCCATTACCTAATCCAGGGCCCTTGGTGTACCACGAAGAGTCCCTGAAGAGCCCAATACGCCCAATTTCAATGGTTTGGCTCGTTTTTTCGACGTTTTTCTCGCGTAGGAATGTTGTTTGGCACCGTTTGAACTTTCAAGTTCAATGTTCGAGCGTTTCATGTGGTTTCTAGTGTTTGGTTACACGATGTGCTAAACGTTCACCAACGTTCGTATTTTCTTAGACACGTGTGTGCGTGTTGCGATAATTCACCGAATATCGTGTTTGTGTCAATGTTCGTACTGTCATGCCACGTGTCAGACTAAATTAAACTAATTCTAGTGCCACGTATACATTATCAATTGATAAACATTTAATTACAACAAATGCTGACCTAGATTTTACGGGGTGTCACACTAGAGCATCTTCGACTCTTCTCAAAGATGTCAAGCAAGATACCTAAAAGCTGTTAAATTACCGTTTTTATGGACTTCCTTCACAAGTTCCCAATCCCATCAATGACATACCCAAAAGACAATCTACCTCACAGAAACGAAAGTCACAAACACACCAAAGTGTAACACCCCGACCGACGGCGGAATCATCGGGATGCCACGAGGGATGTGTAGATTGTTCAAAAGCTCATGGGCATCTAAATCAAGTCATCATATATCATTTAATCAACCACAATAATTACACAAAAATCATGTTCATCATGAATCAAATTCATCAAATACACAAAAGATTTAGTTAAACTAACTAAACTCTAATCGCCAGAAATTTAGTTAATTAACTAAGTCCAAGAATCCTATATGATGATGATGTCCAAAATAGAAGAGATCATCCTCTTCATCCTACTTGTCTCCATCACCTGAAACATGTAAGAAAACAAGTGTCAACTACAAAAGTAGTTGGTGAGTAATCATAAGTTTTTATATTTAAAAATGTTTTAGTAAAATGCGTTTGAAAGTTTATGCTTAAAATGGTTTTTATAAAATGCTTTGTTTGAAAACGGGTATAAAACTTATGATCTTCTTGAGAAAATCCATATGAATACCTGTATGAGATAATCCAACACACATCCATCAATTCAACAACCAAACACATACACAATCACATAATCACATAACCAAATCAATCATAGCCAATCACAAATAATCATAATCAAATATAGGCAATCATTCACAACAAATCAATCAACACAATCAATCATATTCTCAATCAATGTTCGTGACTATACATGATTCCTTATGTATTTAACATAAGTTAGATACATGAATCATGGAGTGGTCGCTAACCACGTGACAATACATGAAGTCAAAGCAATTAACCGAAGTCAATAGCAATACTTCACGGATGTGGAAACCCTCCACGTGACAATACATGAAGTCAAAACAATTAACCGAAGTTAAGAGTAATGATTCACGGATGTGGAAATCATCCACGTGACAATACATGAAGTCAAAACAATTAACCGAAGTTAAGAGTAATGATTCACGGATGTGGAACTCATCCACGTGACAATACATGTAATCTTTGTTATTGACCTAAGTCAATAACAATGTTTACACGGATACAAGATAATAAAAGAAAATCCATAATAATCAATAAATTTTAAGTTGTAATTATCATATTGATAAACAGGTATAAACCTTATGTTATCAAAATAATAATTAATCTGGTATACATGTTTCACCTCCGAGTTTTAAAACAAAACAGTTTAAAGAAAGGAGGTTATGAGAACTCACTTGATGTCCTTAGAATTCGGGTTCTCGTATAATGCGCGCTCGCGTATATAACTCAATCCGTCACTCAACAACCTGTGATTATTGTGATTTCCACTATTATAAGCATAGGTGTTTCATATTCAATTAATATCTATATTAGTTCACTTTTAACTCTTTAATATTTCGTTTTAAATTGGTGATCTCTAAGTATTCACTTCTATGTCACCGAATGTTTCTTTAGTTTATTTTTATTTAGTCAAAGTTAAAGTTGAAGCCCTTAAGATCTTGCTACTTCTCACCTCATAAAATAATTCAACTCGTTGATTTTCAAATTATTTAGTGATAATATGTAGAACAAGGTCTTGTGTATATTACAATGAATGAGTGTATTACAGGGTAGTGACGTCCCTTATACGTACACCCATACATACCCACATACATGGTCAATTTAAGTGCCCACCATTGCTTCATATGATCAAACCTAAATTGATTTACATAGATCATAGTTAATTTATTCATTGAAGAATGTTGAAATTATGTAAAAATCTCATAATTCAATGTTTGTGGTTATTTGAAAACGTGGCAACTTAAACCAACTTCCCATGCATGCATAAGTATCATTGGTCCCTTCCCCCATTGCCTAATCCTCCCCTTAAGACTAGTTTTAATTCATTTTTCTTTGATTAGTCATGGTGGCAGCGAACCCTTTGGCTATAGTCATGGGTTCGGCCCAACATAGTGAAATGGTTCGGCTAACATAGAGGAAAGAGGGTTCGTAGGTTATAAGGACAAAAAGGTTCGGCCTAGTGAAGCTGACAGGTTCGCCATTCCATGGTTCGGCTCAATAGAAGTAGCAGGGTTCGTCCCTATCATATTCGTGTAGGGTTCGTGACTCAACAAAGATTCCAGGTTCGTCCCCAACTAGTTCGGTTAGGGTTCGGCTGAGACCTTTGCTGATCAAGAGGGTTCGTTCGAGATGTTGCAGGGTTCGTGGCATAAGGCTCGACTGACCATGGTTCGGCCAGGAAAGGTTCGTGGCCCACGGTTCGCCACTGAAGCAGGTTCGACCTGTGAGGGCTCGTGTGAAGCACAGGTTCGGCCAAGGACTTATGCAGGTTCGTCGACCTGCAACTCATCCCCTCCCTTCACTGTTATGATCGGTTAGCTATGGAACCGGCTATGGCTGCTCTCGTCTCAACAACAACTCGATTAACACTTATAAAATCCAAACTTTCGTTTACTATGAGAAGAATGATAACTAGGGTATGTTTAGGTACGAAAACAGCAAGAAAACCCAATATTTACCTCGATTTGTAGCTCAAACTCGCGATTTTCCTGTACTTTATCGTTCTCCTTGATTCCCCGTCGTTTCGGCACCAAGATCTTGCGATTTCGTCAAGAAACGAATGAGTTATGCTAGTGAGAAGTTAGAGAGAGAGTAGGGTTACGGGATTTGAAGTTTAGAGAGAGAGAGTGAATGGGAGAAAGTGAGGAGAAGATGAATGCTACCATTCATATATCGCGTGTTGTTCCCGCGTGCCCGGTCTCGTTTTTATCGTGATAAAATAAAGTAAATGGTCGATTATGCTCGGTTTTTAACGAAAACATATTTAACACGTAAAACATTAAAATAAATAGGTTTCGTATTAAATAGAATGGTTTTAAATAAATTGTTTCGTAAACTGATTCCGTTTCATTTTCGTTAGATAATTATTTAAATAAATTAATTTATTCGAAAACATCTCAGGTTGTGATTCCTAATAAACGTTTTTAGTTTCCGTTTATTAGATTAATATCGTTTGATAATATTTAATTATCTCGTCGAAACGCGTTACTCGCGTACGTATTCGTAAAGATCGTCACCTTTGCGAATCCGATGCTCGTACCGTATTTCGATTTGAATTACTATTTATGAATATCGTTTCAGTATATTATTCTTAATAATTATATTCGTGTGAATCGTCACCCACGCGAATACATTATTAAGTTAATATTTCTGAATCAATACTCGCGTTTAAATAATGACCGTAACCTCACATCGCGTATTTATTATTCCCATTATTTAATACATTAATATTATCATTTCCCAAACCAAAATCCCACTAAACCCTAGTCACTGACACATCCATGATAGACCGAAATATGCATATGTATAGGGCATATGTAAGGGTCAGTCGCAACTGCCCTAGCCACCGTCCCACCGCTATTTCGATAAACCATGACCATGGGTCCTTGACTACGTTTAGTAACCAGACTCAACAAACTTCCAATTCCATTTCAATCCATTCTCAGACCAATAATCCATCATTATCAGTGATAAGTAACCGCGATAAACCCTACGGGTCTGTTTAATTGAATTACAACTAAACTTCCCGTGGTTTACGCGTATAATAAATTATAATCATGTATACCAGTAACAGTGATAATATCAGTAATGTCAATCAATAATTTCATAATCATTCATAATAATTAAATCTCCAGTCGTAACAGTACAATCGTACGGATGTACGGACGTACGGACAACTGAAAGTACAGTGATGTTACAGTCTCCCCTAGTTAAAGGAATTTCGTCCCGAAATTCAACTTGGAGTGACCGTAGTAAATAAATGTGGGTACTTAAGCTTCATCTGATCTTCCCGCTCCCATGTGAATTCTGGACCCCGCTTCGATTCCCAACGTACTTTGACAATTGGAATTCTACTGCGTTTGAGCTGTTTAACCTCACGATCCATTATCTCCACTGGTTTTTCAACAAAGTGCATGGTATCATCGATGCGAATATCATCGAGTGGTACCTGAAGATCCTGATCAGCTAAGCACTTCCTTAGATTGGACACGTGAAACGTCGGATGCACATTACTAAGTTCTGGAGGAAGTTCCAATTTGTAAGCAACCTTCCCGATCCGTTCAAGGATCTTAAAAGGGCCAACGTATCGTGGAGCAAGCTTCCCCTTCTTCCCAAATCGAACAACGCCCTTCCAAGGCGACACTTTAAGCAATACCATATCTCCCACTTCAAACTCCAAAGGTTTTCTTCGTTTATCCGCGTAACTTTTCTGTCGACTGCGAGCAGCTAACAGATTGTCACGGATCTGGCGGATCTTGTCAGTCGTTTCCTGAATAATCTCAGGACCAGTGATCTGCGAATCGCCGACTTCGGTCCAACAAATAGGTGACCGACATTTCCTGCCATAAAGAGCTTCGAACGGCGCCATACCAATGCTCGCGTGATAACTGTTGTTATACGAGAACTCAACCAATGGTAGATGGCTATCCCAATTGCCACCAAAATCGATGACACAAGCTCTTAACATATCTTCCAATGTCTGAATCGTTCGCTCCGTTTGACCATCCGTTTGAGGATGATAAGCAGTGCTAAGATCCAGTCTTGTTCCAAATGCTTCATGAAGTGATTCCCAAAATCGTGCCGTGAAACGAGCATCACGGTCCGATATTATGCTTAAGGGAATACCATGTCGGCTAATGATCTCATCAATGTAGATACGAGCTAACTTCCGCACAGGGTAAGTTTCGCGTATCGGTAAGAAATGAGCCGACTTGGTCAATCTGTCAACAATCACCCAGATACTATCCTTACCGTTTGCGGTTCGTGGGAGTTTAGTAATGAAATCCATGGAGATATTCTCCCACTTCCACATCGGTATTTCTGGTTGTAGTAACAATCCCGAAGGTCGCTGATGTTCTGCCTTGACTTTGGCACAGTTAAGGCACTTTGACACATATTCAGCAATATCCTTCTTCATTCCAGGCCACCAGTACAAGCCCCTAAGGTCTTGATACATCTTATCAGCACCTGGATGGATTGAATAACGAGATTTATGAGCTTCATCCATAATCATCATCCTGAGATCACCCCTGTTCGGTATCCACAACCGATTCAAGTAATACATTAAACCATCATCCTTAGTTTCCAATAGTATTTCAGCCCCGCAAGACATCTCATTTTTCAAGTCATTTTGAGCTAATGAGTGTTGTTGGGCTGTGAGAACATCATTACGGAGGTTATTGTGCACTCGGACACTATGGATCTGAACTTGACTTTTGCGACTAAGCGCATCTGCTACTACATTCGCTTTACCAGGATGGTAGCGAATTTCACAGTCATAATCGTTCAACAGTTCAACCCACCTCCGTTGTCTCATATTGAGCTCTTTCTGATTCAGAATATGTTGTAAACTCTTATGATCAGTAAAGACTACACACTTAGTGCCATAAAGATAGTGTCTCCATATCTTCAAAGCAAACACGACTGCACCAAGTTCCAAGTCGTGTGTGGTGTAGTTCTTTTCGTGAATCTTCAATTGTCTTGATGCATAAGCCACAACCTTTCCCCGTTGCATGAGAACACAACCGAGACCTAAGTTGGATGCATCACAATAAACCACAAAATCATCATTTCCATCAGGCAGTGTCAAACAGGAGCATCACAAAGTTTCTGCTTCAAGGTCTGAAATGCCTCTTCTTGCTTTGGTCCCCACTCATATGGCCTATTCTTCTGAGTCAAAGCAGTGAGAGGGACAGCAATCCTGGAGAAGTTCGATATGAACCGCCGATAGTAACCGGCAAGTCCAAGAAACGATCGAATCTCCGTCGGTGTCTTTGGTGTACTCCAATTCTTCACAGCATCAATCTTTGCAGGATCCACGTGAACACCGTATTCGTTGACTATGTGTCCCAAGAATTGAACTTCTTTAAGCCAAAATTCACATTTAGAGAATTTGGCATACAGCCGCTCCTCTCTTAGGATCTCCAAAACCAACTTAAGGTGTTTCTCGTGTTCTTCCTTAGTCTTTGAGTAAATCAGAATATCATCAATGAATACAATCACAAATTTATCCAAGTATGGCCTGCAAACACGGTTCATGAGGTCCATGAAAACCGCAGGTGCATTGGTAAGGCCGAAAGGCATTACCAGAAATTCATAATGGCCATATCTTGTTCTGAAAGCAGTCTTGGGAATATCATCATCATGTACGCGAAGCTGATGATACCCAGACCTCAGATCGATCTTTGAAAACCATGCCGAGCCTTGAAGCTGATCGAAGAGGTCATCGATGCGCGGCAGTGGATATCGATTCTTGATAGTCAACTTGTTCAATTCGCGATAGTCGATGCACATCCGGAATGACCCGTCCTTTTTCTTGACAAATAGGACCGGTGCACCCCATGGCGAATGGCTCGGGCGAATGAATCCTTTGTCAGTCAGCTCTTGTAGCTGGCTCGCCAATTCTTGCAACTCCGAAGGCGCAAGTCTGTAGGGAGCTTTGGCGACTGGGTTCGCACCAGGTACTAAGTCGATTCGGAACTCAACTTGACGTTCTGGTGGAAGACCCGGTAAATCGTCTGGAAAAACTTCTGGAAAATCTCGTATCACCGGAACATCTTCAATTCTCTTTTCTTTCTCTTTCTTCTCCACAATGTGTGCTAAGAAGGCTATACATTTCTTCCTAAGGTACTTATGTGCTTTAGTGCAAGACATCAGCTTAAGACCTTTACTAGCAGTTTCTCCAATTATTCTCAAAGTTTCACCCGAAGCTAAAGGAATACGAATATATTTCTCATGACAAACAATCTCCGCTCTGTGGGTGGCTAACCAATCCATGCCTATGATAACATCAAAGCTACCAAGATGCATAGGTATGAGATCAATTGGGAAAACGTGATCATTTAAGTTCACCGTACATCCAACTATAATAGTGTCAATATCAATAGTGTTTCCGTCAGCCACTTCCACGTTAAACGGTTTATCTAAGTATGTACGTGTTCTACCAAGCAAGCATTCAAAATCATATGAAACGAAACTCCTATCGGCACCAGAATCAAACAAGACAGATGCATAAGAGTTGTTGATCAGAAATGTACCGTTGACCACATCCTGGTTGGCTTGAGCAGCTGGAGCATTCAACTGGAAAGCCCGGCCTCTTGCCACCCTTTGATTATTTCCAGTCAACTTTGGGCATTGATTTCTGAAGTGACCCACTTCACCACATTCATAACAGGCTCTTGCCTGTGCTTGAGGTACCTGGCGAACGGGTACAGCTGGTATAGGTTGTGCAGGAGGAGCTGGCAGTGCAAGCGGTGCATGCTGCATCCTTTGTGCTTGCAGTGCACTCCGACAAACATTAGCAAAGTGACCAAACTTGCCGCAGTTGTTGCAGACGCGACATGGCAAATTTGGTGCGTGATGATAACGGCAGGTGTCACACTGAGGAGTGTTCCCAGTGAAATTCCTAGCAGTTGAATTGTTTGATGATTGCTGCGCAGACTTAGCAGCAGGAGCAGTGACCATGAAGTTTCTGGTCTTTCTCTTCTTGTTGCTGCTTTTGGATGAACTAGCAGCTTCAGACTTGACTTCAGCTTTGACTTCCTTTGCAGTAGTTTTGGTGTCAGTCTTCTTGTAACCTTTCCTAGTAAGTGTTCCATTCCTCACATGATTGTCAGTAAGAGGTGCAGATAATCGAATTGCAGCCTCAAGTGTTTTGGGATTGCTCCCATAGACTGTATCCTGAATCTGCACCGGCAGCCCGCCGATATACTTCTCAATCGCCCTCTCCAAGGGTGTCACCATATGAGGCACTAGCAGACTATACTCATGGAATTGAGTATTGTAGATGACGTTCTCGCCACTATCTTGTTTGAGTTCCCAGAACTCAGTCTCCAGTTTCCTCATCTCGCTTCTAGGACAGAATTCAGTGGTCATCAGATTTTTGACCTCTGTCCATGTCAGTGCTAAGGCAGCATCTACTCCCCTAGTTCGCTTTTCCCCATTCCACCAAGTCAGTGCTCTCTTTTGGAAAACACTGGTGGCATAGCGAACTTTCAGATTTTCAGGGCATTCGCTGTTGATGAAGGTGTTCTCCATACTCTCGAACCACTGCAGCAGACCAGTGGCTGATTCAGCACCCGTAAATTTCAGGGGATTGCAGGAATTGAAGTGTTTGAATGTGCAAGTTGTCTGGTTTGCACCACCTCGATTCTGGTTAATGTTCTGGTTAGCCTGAGTCAGTTGGCTCACCAATCCAGAAATAAGTGTAGCTAACTCTTGTATGCCGGAGTTGGCATTACTGTTGTTAGCTTCCCCATTGTTCGAGTCATCTTCGTTGTGACGGCGAGGCGGCATGTTTCTGAAGGAAATAGAAACACGTTACTACCGTTTACAACGTAAGTCATACAAACAATGGTCAATTGGGTTTATTTTAAACAGTTAGGATTACATATAGGAACTATATTTATTTCCTATCTGTTATTTAAACTCATAAAGGTTTATAATTTCCTATTATTATTCTAAGTGTCCTAGTTGGTCATAACTAGTGTTAACTAACTATTTCCTAAATCCTATACATTCTTCACTCTATACTAACACTGACAACCTCCCAATGCAATGCAACAAGCTTATATATAGGGCATATGCAGAGGTAGATCGCAATCTCCCCTACACCGTCCCACCACCGTTCCATTGCACCACGATTATGCCCTTGCTAGTGTGTAGAGTGTGTCATGTACTTCATCATAAATCTCACTTCACACCTTATCCTTAGTAGGATAATTTTGAGTGAAGTGATCTCTAGTTCCCTTGGACAATTAGGTTTACCTAATGTCTAAGTTCACCTGACATGTAGGCTTGCCTATTTCTAAGTTCACCTAATGTCTAAGTTCACCTGACATTAAGTTTCCCCCAACTGTCTAAGTTCACTAAAATCCATATCAATTCCAATGTCAATAATCATCATTAAGGGTTCATATCATCACGAAGTGCTCTTATTGTCACTAAGTGTTCATATCCTCCCTATAGTTTATTCTCATCAAGTGTCCATACCATCACTAAGTGTTAGTATCATCACTATGCGTTTATATTATCATCAAGTGTCTATATCATCTCCCAAGTCCATATCACATCACTAATCGCTCATTATCGTTCGTTAATCCTATGCACCCTACGTGTCCAATCCGTATGTTTTTATAAGGGAATTTATAAGTGTTTATCAAGTGTGATCATCCAAAGTGTCAATCCAAACCAACCTTAACCAACAGACCATCAACATCCATCTCACAATAATTCCTAGTAATATCCTAAGTTCCTGACACTGACAGACCCCCGATATACTACAAATGGTATATGTATAGGGCATATGTAGGGGTCAGTCGCAACTGCCCCAGCCACCGTCCCACCACCTTTGTAGTATACCACGAGTATGTCCTTGTCTGGTGTTTACAATATAAACAGATAATTCCTAAAGCAAGTAATTCATAAACAATTTATTTCCTAAGCAAGTAATTTCCCAAACGGGTAGTTCCCACATTCCTCAATACTGACATCCACCTAATGTACCGTAAATGGTATATATATAGGGCATATGTAAGGGTCAGTCGCAACTGCCCTAGCCAACGTCCCACCACCTTTACGATACACCACGTGCATGTCCTTATCGAATCATTAGGGCACACGTAAGCAAGAAATTTATAATCAGCATATTTATATCAGATGTATAACAGGGTTTCAATTAACATGTAATAAACACATAAGCATGAAATCCTGAATATACTAACTAGTGTATGAATTTAATTCATACTAGGGTATCCTATGGTTATAGACTAGGTCAACCATTTCTAGTAACCTAATTCCCTATAACCCAGGCTCTGATACCAATCTGTAACACCCCGACCGACGGCGGAATCATCGGGATGCCACGAGGGATGTGTAGATTGTTCAAAAGCTCATGGGCATCTAAATCAAGTCATCATATATCATTTAATCAACCACAATAATTACACAAAAATCATGTTCATCATGAATCAAATTCATCAAATACACAAAAGATTTAGTTAAACTAACTAAACTCTAATCGCCAGAAATTTAGTTAATTAACTAAGTCCAAGAATCCTATATGATGATGATGTCCAAAATAGAAGAGATCATCCTCTTCATCCTACTTGTCTCCATCACCTGAAACATGTAAGAAAACAAGTGTCAACTACAAAAGTAGTTGGTGAGTAATCATAAGTTTTTATATTTAAAAATGTTTTAGTAAAATGCGTTTGAAAGTTTATGCTTAAAATGGTTTTATATAAAATGCTTTGTTTGAAAACGGGTATAAAACTTATGATCTTCTTGAGAAAATCCATATGAATACCTGTATGAGATAATCCAACACACATCCATCAATTCAACAACCAAACACATACACAATCACATAATCACATAACCAAATCAATCATAGCCAATCACAAATAATCATAATCAAATATAGGCAATCAATTCACAACAAATCAATCAACACAATCAATCATATTCTCAATCAATGTTCGTGACTATACATGATTCCTTATGTATTTAACATAAGTTAGATACATGAATCATGGAGTGGTCGCTAACCACGTGACAATACATGAAGTCAAAGCAATTAACCGAAGTCAATAGCAATACTTCACGGATGTGGAAACCCTCCACGTGACAATACATGAAGTCAAAACAATTAACCGAAGTTAAGAGTAATGATTCACGGATGTGGAAATCATCCACGTGACAATACATGAAGTCAAAACAATTAACCGAAGTTAAGAGTAATGATTCACGGATGTGGAACTCATCCACGTGACAATACATGTAATCTTTGTTATTGACCTAAGTCAATAACAATGTTTACACGGATACAAGATAATAAAAGAAAATCCATAATAATCAATAAATTTTAAGTTGTAATTATCATATTGATAAACAGGTATAAACCTTATGTTATCAAAATAATAATTAATCTGGTATACATGTTTCACCTCCGAGTTTTAAAACAAAACAGTTTAAAGAAAGGGAGGTTATGAGAACTCACTTGATGTCCTTAGAATTCGGGTTCTCGTATAATGCGCGCTCGCGTATATAACTCAATCCGTCACTCAACAACCTGTGATTATTGTGATTTCCACTATTATAAGCATAGGTGTTTCATATTCAATTAATATCTATATTAGTTCACTTTTAACTCTTTAATATTTCGTTTTAAATTGGTGATCTCTAAGTATTCACTTCTATGTCACCGAATGTTTCTTTAGTTTATTTTTATTTAGTCAAAGTTAAAGTTGAAGCCCTTAAGATCTTGCTACTTCTCACCTCATAAAAATAATTCAACTCGTTGATTTTCAAATTATTTAGTGATAATATGTAGAACAAGGTCTTGTGTATATTACAATGAATGAGTGTATTACAGGGTAGTGACGTCCCTTATACGTACACCCATACATACCCACATACATGGTCAATTTAAGTGCCCACCATTGCTTCATATGATCAAACCTAAATTGATTTACATAGATCATAGTTAATTTATTCATTGAAGAATGTTGAAATTATGTAAAAATCTCATAATTCAATGTTTGTGGTTATTTGAAAACGTGGCAACTTAAACCAACTTCCCATGCATGCATAAGTATCATTGGTCCCTTCCCCCATTGCCTAATCCTCCCCTTAAGACTAGTTTTAATTCATTTTTCTTTGATTAGTCATGGTGGCAGCGAACCCTTTGGCTATAGTCATGGGTTCGGCCCAACATAGTGAAATGGTTCGGCTAACATAGAGGAAAGAGGGTTCGTAGGTTATAAGGACAAAAAGGTTCGGCCTAGTGAAGCTGACAGGTTCGCCATTCCATGGTTCGGCTCAATAGAAGTAGCAGGGTTCGTCCCTATCATATTCGTGTAGGGTTCGTGACTCAACAAAGATTCCAGGTTCGTCCCCAACTAGTTCGGTTAGGGTTCGGCTGAGACCTTTGCTGATCAAGAGGGTTCGTTCGAGATGTTGCAGGGTTCGTGGCATAAGGCTCGACTGACCATGGTTCGGCCAGGAAAGGTTCGTGGCCCACGGTTCGCCACTGAAGCAGGTTCGACCTGTGAGGGCTCGTGTGAAGCACAGGTTCGGCCAAGGACTTATGCAGGTTCGTCGACCTGCAACTCATCCCCTCCCTTCACTGTTATGATCGGTTAGCTATGGAACCGGCTATGGCTGCTCTCGTCTCAACAACAACTCGATTAACACTTATAAAATCCAAACTTTCGTTTACTATGAGAAGAATGATAACTAGGGTATGTTTAGGTACGAAAATAGCAAGAAAACCCAATATTTACCTCGATTTGTAGCTCAAACTCGCGATTTTCCTGTACTTTATCGTTCTCCTTGATTCCCCGGTCGTTTCGGCACCAAGATCTTGCGATTTCGTCAAGAAACGAATGAGTTATGCTAGTGAGAAGTTAGAGAGAGAGTAGGGTTACGGGATTTGAAGTTTAGAGAGAGAGAGTGAATGGGAGAAAGTGAGGAGAAGATGAATGCTACCATTCATATATCGCGTGTTGTTCCCGCGTGCCCGGTCTCGTTTTTATCGTGATAAAATAAAGTAAATGGTCGATTATGCTCGGTTTTTAACGAAAACATATTTAACACGTAAAACATTAAAATAAATAGGTTTCGTATTAAATAGAATGGTTTTAAATAAATTGTTTCGTAAACTGATTCCGTTTCATTTTCGTTAGATAATTATTTAAATAAATTAATTTATTCGAAAACATCTCAGGTTGTGATTCCTAATAAACGTTTTTAGTTTCCGTTTATTAGATTAATATCGTTTGATAATATTTAATTATCTCGTCGAAACGCGTTACTCGCGTACGTATTCGTAAAGATCGTCACCTTTGCGAATCCGATGCTCGTACCGTATTTCGATTTGAATTACTATTTATGAATATCGTTTCAGTATATTATTCTTAATAATTATATTCGTGTGAATCGTCACCCACGCGAATACATTATTAAGTTAATATTTCTGAATCAATACTCGCGTTTTAAATAATGACCGTAACCTCACATCGCGTATTTATTATTCCCATTATTTAATACATTAATATTATCATTTCCCAAACCAAAATCCCACTAAACCCTAGTCACTGACACATCCATGATAGACCGAAATATGCATATGTATAGGGCATATGTAAGGGTCAGTCGCAACTGCCCTAGCCACCGTCCCACCGCTATTTCGATAAACCATGACCATGGGTCCTTGACTACGTTTAGTAACCAGACTCAACCAAACTTCCAATTCCATTTCAATCCATTCTCAGACCAATAATCCATCATTATCAGTGATAAGTAACCGCGATAAACCCTACGGGTCTGTTTAATTGAATTACAACTAAACTTCCCGTGGTTTACGCGTATAATAAATTATAATCATGTATACCAGTAACAGTGATAATATCAGTAATGTCAATCAATAATTTCATAATCATTCATAATAATTAAATCTCCAGTCGTAACAGTACAATCGTACGGATGTACGGACGTACGGACAACTGAAAGTACAGTGATGTTACACAAAGTGCATGGGATAACTAGAAATCATAACTTGGATTCGGTAAACAAAGAATGCCAAATTAACTAGAAAGAATCTTCTCACAAAGACTTTAACCAGAAACCAAACATGCAAGACAAACCAACAATCTCTCACTTTACAGCTTTTAAGATTGGTTAAACGTTTACAACATCTAAAGCACAAACATCATTCCTATGGAATACTACGTCTAGAAACCCATTTAATAATCAAAAACACTAAGTAATTGATCTAACATGCACCTATTTTATGAAAGACATTCATCAAAGCACATGAGGAATAAATGATTACACCATAAACACTTCTAAATATTCATACACATCCAAGAATAAAAACCAAGTCTTTATGTCATTGAATCATAACAAATAAATGTTCCACAACTAATAAAATCAATGTTAAACATGCATATTCATCACAACCTAGGTAGTTCTAAGGGTCTAGCCCACAATCATTTCATAAACGATGAAATGATCCTATCAAAAACTGAATAGAAAACATCATCATTCAATAGAAAACAAGAAGAAATGCAAAACCAATTGTTGTACACCCTTGATTATGAATCCTAGGGCATCCAAATGTCAAATATTGCCTTCCAAGTCTTCCAAGCAAACTCGGTCGCCTCTTCCCTCGTCTCAGATCGTGTGTAACCCTAAAATTTTACTCCCAGCCGTTTTTAATCGATCATAATAATTTTTCTGGATTTTTCCTTGCTTCGCGTACCGCGAAGGGTTTCGGAAACCGACAAAACGGTCTGGTCAACCCAATGATTAACTGAGGGATATTTCGGTCTTTTCTATAACAACCGTCGAAATTCGATAATAAATCTATTATTAACCAAATTAAACGGGCTAGGCCCAGTTAAGCCCAATAAGGCCCAATCAAGCTCAATGAGGCCCAATAAGAACTCGGGCCTAACTAAGACCCAATCGATAAAGATAAACCGATTAAAATTACATATCTTCTTAACAGACTGTATGTAATTATCAGGGGTTTTCGAAAGAAAAAGGACAAATTATTTATTAATGTTCGAGGAACGGTTATTATCCCAAACTTGATAATTAAGTTCTCAACATTAACTAATATTAGCATTATTAGTTTCATTAAAAATCAACTAAGGAGACGGTTAAAACGGTTAAAAAGTTACGCAGACTTAAATGTGTTTAAACTCGTTATTCGCCGGATTAATTATTATTCGACAAGATAATATTATGACATTTCTCTTTGTGTTATTATTAACATGTTCTAGTCACGAAAGAATAATTGGTGACGATCACGTGATTCGGACGGATTTGTTACGCGACTGATAAGCGAGTTGCACGTGATACAGACTGATCTAGGGTATTTTCACCCACACAAAACCCTAACTATAAAAGAAACCACATCCTTGTTGCCTCCTTATTTCTTACAGCCTCAAAAACACACACTAAGTGTGTGTGTGTGTGTACACGATCGGAAGAAGGGAACAAAAAAAAAGAAGAAGGGAAGTCCGGCAACCAACACCAGCGAGCTTCCTCCTCCGGCAACTCCTCTTCTTCCGACGAACTCCACTCTGGCAGCCACTCCAGCACCTCATCCTTTCGTTTTCAGCCTGAGCCATCACACACATCTGTGTGTGTGCGCGTTTGTAGGTGAGACGCAAACCAGGAAGCACGAGCTGAGAAATCTACAACTCCGGCGAGTCACCTGGTCTCCTCACGACAACCACAAGGCACAATCGTCTCCAGCAGCCACAAGCACCACAATCTAGTGCCCACTACACATTTGAAGCACTATACAAGACTTTTAATATAATGACTTGATTAAACAAACGTTTAAAGTTTAGTTACCTTAACCTATAATAACGGTAATGATTCACCAATGCTATAAACATATGTTATGATGATCATAATTTCACACTCCAAACTACGTGATGAAATTAAAGTACATTTGGACTAGAGAAATGCTAATGGTAAGACACCTTAGCATAATCCATTTCTCCACTTTAAACACGTTGTCTTTATTGTCAGACATATACCGATCGCCCTAACAGGCAATTAATTTTACAAGGTTGAATCATTGAACAAATCTGGTAACTCTCTAAGAGTGTCCTACAATCGACAAGAATGCTAATGAAAAATTTTATGTGATCCTTGAACATGACATTGACCAGTGAACCATGTGAAAATACAAGTGGTGTAATTGGTACTGATTACAATACGATACAAACAAGAAATAATCACATCAGTACTAATATTTTCTTCTCACATAATCAACATAAAATTTTCGCAAGTATGTACTTGTGACTGACTATTTGATTTAAAGTGACTATGAGTACTACGGTTTTCTCCGATGTAGTATTGTTATCTTGATTCAAGTTACTGTCTTTGACCTACTACCACTCAAGTTAAGACAAATGAGTGACTTGACTATCCTAAGCCTTAGATGACTAAATACACCAGCTACATTATACATTCTCAATAGTTGACGGCAATCATATTTTATTTGCTACACGACTTGAAACTCAACAGTGAGGTGATTGTCAAACTCCGATCCTATCAAGGACGACACGACGATCCTAAAGTTCTCTTCATTTTATACTTTAGCTAACATTCTTGTTTTGGTATTCTCTTTCTCAGTGATGGAACAAGAGCTATCATTGAAAAATATATCTTAGTGAAATCTATATGATAAGATGATATTCATCCATCATAACATGATGATTCACAAATCGTTAACTCAAACATTAATCGTGTATGTTTAGATGACTACATCACCTAGGTTAAGTCATCTTGATCAACATACATGTTAACGTGTAACACCCCGACCGACGGCGGAATCATCGGGATGCCACGAGGGATGTGTAGATTGTTCAAAAGCTCATGGGCATCTAAATCAAATCATCATATATCATTTAATCAACCACAATAATTACACAAAAATCATGTTCATCATGAATCAAATACATCAAATACACAAAAGATTTAGTTAAACTAACTAAACTCTAATCGCCAGAAATTTAGTTAATTAACTAAGTCCAAGAATCCTATATGATGATGATGTCCAAAATAGAAGAGATCATCCTCTTCATCCTACTTGTCTCCATCACCTGAAACATGTAAGAAATCAAGTGTCAACTACAAAAGTAGTTGGTGAGTAATCATAAGTTTTTATATTTAAAAATGTTTTAGTAAAAATGAGTTTGAAAGTTTATGCTTAAAAGGGTTTTATAAAATGCTTTGTTTTAAAACGAGTATAAAACTTATGATCTTCTTGAGAAAATCCATATAAATACCTGTATGAGATAATCCAACACACATCCATCAATTCAACAACCAAACACACACACAATCACATAACCACATAACCAATCAATCATAATCAATCACAAATAATCATAATCAAATATAGATAATCAATCCACAAACTAATCAACCAATCTCATCAACCATATTCTCAAATAATGTTCGTGACTATACATGATCATTATGTAATTAACATAAGTTAAATACATGATTCATGGAGTGGTCGCTAACCACGTGACAATACATGAAGCCAAAGCAAATAACCGAAGTCAAAGGCAATGTTTCACCGATGTGGACACCATCCACGTGACAATACACGATGTCAAAGCAATTAACCGAAGTTAAGAGCGATGATTCTCGGGATTTGTGACAATACTTGTAATCTTTGTTATTGACCTAGGTCAATAACAATGTTTACATGGATATAAAATAATAAGAGATAATCCCATAATAATGATAATTTCAAATGTGAATATCATATTGATAAACAGGTATTAACCTTGTGTTATCAAAATAATATTTAATTTGGTATACATGTTTCACCTCCGGGTTTTAAAACCAAAAACAGTTTAAAGAAAGGGAGGTTATGAGAACTCACCTGAAGTCCTTAGGATAAGTGTTCTCTAAAATGCGCGCTCGCGGGCGTAATTCAAGTCAACTCAACAATCTGTGATTATTGTGTATTTTATATTCGTAAGTACATGCGTTTGATTTAGGTCATTTATCCATAAGTGTTACTCTAAATCTTTAGGTATATTCTTAACTTAGTTTACTCTCCTAAGTTAAGTTGTTACACTTAAGGTTTTATTTATATTCGTCTCAAAGTTCATCTTTCTTGATACATCATTCATCATGATTAAATGATGAACAATTCTTAAAATCATTGATATGCACCACTAAATAGGTATATGTTAAGATAACGATTCTATCACATGTGTACTTGTTCCCACCTGCATGACTCCATTCAAGCCACCATCTTAGCCTACTTCATTACATCTCTTAGTTTAATAAAAGTGTTTTTGTATAATTCATGTGTCACACCCCGAGCCGGCGGGGTTGGATCGGAGTCCCCGCCGGGCGGAAGGTTCCCGGGGCGTGATATCGCGGGTGATAATCATGATGATCAGATTGTTTACATAGCATCAACGTTTAAGAATATCTAAAGCACAACCAAATGATATATAGGATTACAAAGTTAAATTACAATAGCAATGTTCTGCAATTTAACTAAGTAAACCTAACCAAAAGAATAAATGTGTATATCTTGTATATGTGCAAGATATCAAAATAATGTTTATCATCAACCAAAGATGTGCTTTCCAAAAGTCTACTAGGTCCTCTATCTGGGCAGCCTAGTATGCGTATCCAAAAGATTAAGCTTAAACCTGTCCTTCACCTGAGAAAGCATGTAAAAAGATCAAGTCAACACAACGGTTGGTGAGTTCATAAAGTTTATAAGTTTAAAATAGTTTTCAACGAACCTCCTTCGGTAAAACCTTAATCTCATTAACTCCACATGTAATATCCAAATCGGTATGCTTATATATAGGGCATACCCCTGAGTCGAGCCTACGACCCGCCCAGACGCCATCCCACCACATACTAATCCGGATATGACACTGTTGTTAATAATAATTAAGCATTTTACCTACCAATCAATTCAATCCTCATCAAAGCCTTTGTTATCTGTTTCAATGTTTTCATGTCTATTGTATTCGTAAGTGTTAGTTTCTCATCACGTTTATCAAACATCATAGATTCACACACACATAGTTTAGCAATTACATATCTCCTATAAGCAGACAAAAGCTCTGGAATACCAGTAGTTTAGCAATTACATGTCTCTTATATAGATAACAGCTTAGCATTCAACAAGTTCATGTTTAGCCTTTACATACCTCTTATAAGCGGACAAAAGCTCTGGAATACCAGACGTTCAGCAATTACATGTCCTTTATAACCAGGTAATAGCTCCGTAACGTTACGTTTATGTTTAGCCTTTACATACCTCATATAAGCCGACACAAGCTCTGGAATACCAGACGTTCAGCAATTACGTGTCCCTTATAACCAGGTAATAGCTTAGAATCGATACTTTCATGTTTAGCCTTTACATACCTCATATAAGCTGACAAAAGCTCTGGAATACCAGACGTTCAGCAATTACATGTCACTTATAACCAGGTAATAGCTGAGTATCATTACGTTTATGTTATTACATGTATCTCACCCCATAGGTACAAGCTCTGGAATACCAGACGTTCAGCAATTACGTAGTCTATGGTTAGATACATGTATGATGGCCTAGTAGCATGTAATAGTATCAAGTCTCATGTAATTGAATCAAGTATCATGTATTTGTATCATGTCTCATGTAATTGAATCACATCTCATGTAATTGAATCAAGTCTCATGTAATTGTATCAAGTATCATGTAATCGTATCCAGTATCATGTATTTGTATCATGTCTCATGTAATTGAATCACATCTCATGTAATTGAATCAAGTCTCATGTAATTGTATCAAGTATCATGTAATCGTATCCAGTATCATGTATTTGTATCATGTCTCATGTAATTGAATCACATCGCATGTAATTGAATCAAGTATCATGTATTTGTATCATGTCTCATGTATTTGAATCACATCTCATGTAATTGAATCAAGTCTCATGTAATTGTATCAAGAATCATGTAATCGTATCAAGTAATCAACAATTGATTTTAAGCATCAAGCTTAAAGTAAAGGTTTCAATCATAAGCATTCATGTTTATGTTTAAAGCATTAAATAACATTTAAATAAAATGTTTAACATGCTTCTCAGTCCCGAATTTAAAACAAATAAGTTTGAAAGGGGACAATGAACTCACATTAGGTCCGAAGTGCTTGACTTAAGTAGAATGAAAATGCACGCTCTCTTTGTTTGCACTTGTTATGGTATTTGCGCTCCTGTAGTGATTTCATAGTATTGTAGTTTATGAGTATAAGTTTATAAAGATTTGTTGTGCGTGTAAGTGTTAGTCCTAACTTTGTTATCATTTCGTGGTCTCGATCCTCATTCGGCCCCGATCCTATTATCATGGTTCATTGACACCTTAATTTCTTATGTTATGTGTTTAAATTCGCCACACTTTTGAAATCTCCAAAACTTGGCATCATGTGTTGATAAAATCTTTGTCATTATGAAATTCCTATAATAGATTTAAACTACAACTAGTATGTGTTTTATGTAACCCTTTAGCATTATTTTATGCTATAACATAGTTTCTGGTTGTTAAATGTAAATGTATTAACATGTTGCCACCTTTTGTATTTAAACCACCATATTTTAACAATTTACATATATGGTCTTTATAAATTGGTTTTAAGTGTGTGTTCACAATGTTATTGATATGGGCCGAAATGTTGGATCATGAACCTAATAAATTTAGTGGGCCAAATTATAAAGGAGTTTTGGGCCGAAAGTTTATGTTAGATCGGATAGCAAGTGGACCACATCATTTCCTATGGCCCAAAATTATAGTGTCATTATTGCCGACCAAGAAATAACCGGGTAACTCCATACACATGGATCGGATATAGGTAAGATGGGCCAAAATGATGCATGTAGGCTAAGAAACGTTGTTGGGCTTATGAAATGATATTGGGCCTAAAGGGTTTAAATGGGCTGTCGAGGAAATTGGCCTGAATCCCACGATTTTCTGGTTGGGCCTCCACGTTGGCAATTAAAATGGCTGAATTGGGCCTGTTCTATTGTTGTTGGCCCATCCGTATCTGTTTTGTCGTTCAAGAAGAAAAGAACAGTGTAGTTCCAGCGAACCCTAAGGCTCGTTGGGTGTGGGTTCGTTCAACTGGGCATGCAGGGTTCGTAGATCAAGTGGTTCGTGAGCTAGCATGGGTTTGAGGAGCACCAAGAGTTCGCCTGAGATGGTTCGGCAAGGATCTTCAGCGGCAGTAGGGTTCGTTCAAGAAACCTAAGAAGGTTCGACACCCAGCACAGAGTTCGGCTAATCCCTGCAAAGGTTCGGTTAAAGGAATGGTTCGTGGGATAAGCTTGAGGGTTCGCTGGTGATGTGGGTTCGGCACCATAGTTCGCGAGTAGCACG
Organism: Mikania micrantha; assembly: GCA_009363875.1. Classification (NCBI taxonomy): domain Eukaryota; kingdom Viridiplantae; phylum Streptophyta; class Magnoliopsida; order Asterales; family Asteraceae; genus Mikania; species Mikania micrantha. Next base: position 35,281,625 of record CM018694.1, on the reverse strand, counting down.
GGGTTCGTCATGGTTCGTGGTGCTGTTGAGGTGTTCGGCTGGATAGGTTCCCACGAACCCTGGTTGCTCGCATCATCTTCCTCCAATCGTGATAGTTCCTAGATGTTGCTATCAAATGATGTTACGTAGTAGGTGATTCTCAAAACCATGGTGATGGTGGGGCGTCTCTAAGACCTGCTAATATCCATGTCGAACAAACACCCACACACACATGTTGAAAACCCTAATTTCCAGGAACTTTGACGCATCATACCTCGTTTTTGGCTGTTTAAACTTCCAGATCTGTTGTACTTTAGCGTAGAGGACTTCAAGATCAACGTTTAGGCGCAAGAATCACTCGAATCGGGCTAGAAACGAGGGAGATATGAGGGATTGAAGTTTGGATTTTGTAGTGAGAGAGAGGGTTCGTGATCAGCCTTTAGAGAGAGGTAAGATTGCTGAAAAATGAGGAGGAACACCCTCATTGGATGCTTTTATACTCCGGGATGGTTCGGGTCCATTTCGGTTGCTCGGTTTACGATTTTGTCATGTATCCGGCACTTTACGCGTTGTTTTCGTAAATAAAATAAAATGAATATTTTAAGATGACTAAATTATAAATATCATTATAAATTTATATAAAATATCATTGCGTATAATTTAATATCGAATTTTAGTATTTTACGTGTTTTAAATAATTATTCGCGATTTAAGATAATAGTTACGTTTACAAAATATTTTATGATGAGTTTCAAAATTGTAAAATAAGAATTATGATATTTCTTTAAAATTATGATCGTTCGTATCGTTATTCGTTTTCATTATCGTTTCATCAGATCGCGTCACCGTCGCGCGTATTCGTTCGAATCGTCATTCGAACGAACACGTCGATGGTTTAGCTTTCTGATTCTTGTTTTCTACTGTTAAGTTATTATCTCAGAACGTTAAACTATCAGAATCATTCGTACAGATCGTCACCTATACGAATAACTCGTCGGTTTAGCATTCCACAACAATAACCGTTTTAGTTTCGTTTTGTTAACCTCACATACGTTTATACACAATAGTAGCAAATCAAGTATTTACGTTTCAACACTGCGTTGTCTGACATATTTCTGACTGTTAAACCCTAAGGTTTCAGTCAGTTTCAGACAATCGTTTAATAGTTTTATGCTAATCAAATGCATCAATAGTCTAAACATAGTTTAACGAAATGTGTACCTGACTCACTGTACATGTTTACTGTTACGATCACTGTTCCGGCACGCGTCCGGCACTGATGTTACAGTCTCCCCTTGTTAGAGAAATTTCGTCCCGAAATTTAAGACTCGTTATTCGGTACGACTTCCTCGGCAAAAAGTTGGGGATACTTGTTTCTCATGTGGTCTTCACGTTCCCAAGTAAACTCAGGTCCGCGCTTTGAGTTCCAACGAACTTTAACGATAGGAATACGACTTCGTCTCAGTTGCTTGACTTTACGATCCATAATCTCCAATGGTTCTTCAACAAAACGTAAGTTTTCATCCAATTGAATTTCTTCAATTGGTATGATAAGAGTTTCATCAGCAAGGCATTTCTTCAAGTTTGAGACGTGAAACACGTCATGTACACCACTAAGTTCATCCGGTAAGTTCAATCTGTATGCTACAGGACCAATACGTTCGATGATTTCGAACGGTCCTACGTATCGTGGTGTTAGTTTGCCTTTCTTTGCAAAACGGACTACGCCTTTCCAAGGAGAAACCTTAAGCATAACACGATCTCCCACTTGGAATTCCAACGGCTTACGCCGTTTATCAGCATAGCTCTTTTGTCTGCTTCGTGTCGCTTGTAGTCTTTGTTGTATCTGAGCAATCTTGTCTGTAGTTTCTTGAATAAGTTCTGGCCCGGTGATACGATTGTCTCCCACTTCTGACCAACAGATCGGTGACCGACATTTCCGACCATAAAGAGCCTCGAATGGGGCACAACCGATGCTGCTGTGATAACTGTTGTTGTAGGAGAACTCAATTAGTGGTAAATGAGAATCCCAATTACCACCAAAGTCTAGAACACAAGTTCTTAACATATCCTCCAGGGTTTGGATAGTACGTTCGCTTTGACCATCCGTTTGTGGATGATAAGCCGTACTCAAGTTTAATTGCGTCCCTAGAGATTTCTGCAACGATTGCCAGAACCTTGATGTAAATCTGCTATCACGATCTGAAATGATAGACAATGGCACACCATGGCGTACCACTATCTCGTCGATGTAAAGCTTCGCTAGTTTATCCATCGTGTAAGTTTCTCGCATTGGCAAGAAATGAGCAGACTTGGTTAATCGATCAACGATAACCCAAATGGTATCATGTCCACTGGAAGTGCGGGGTAGCTTGGTAACAAAGTCCATAGCTATCTGTTCCCACTTCCATAGTGGTATTTCAGGCTGTTCCAGTAAACCAGATGGTTTCTGGTGTTCTGCCTTCACCTTAGCACACGTAAGGCATCGACCAACATACTCAGCTATGTCTTTCTTCATGCCCGGCCACCAATAAAATGCACGTAAATCCTGGTACATTTTATCAGCACCGAGATGCATAGAGTACTTGGTCTTATGAGCTTCATCAAATATAAGTTTCCTTAACTCATCTACTGCAGGAATCCAGATACGATCCTGGAAGTAAACAAGTCCATCAGGTTTTGTTTCCAAATGTTTTTCCACTCCACAATCTAAGTCTTTCTTCAAGTTTCCTCGTTCAATCGCTTCTTGTTGTGCTTGCATAATGTGGTCGTGTAAGCTTGTCTGCACAGTCGTTCCCATTGCTCTGACGCGCAAGGGTTTGACCCGTTCCTCCCGACTCAAGGCATCCGCTACAACGTTTGCCTTGCCCGGATGGTATTTGATTACACAGTCGTAATCATTCAGAAGCTCAACCCAACGCCGCTGTCTCATGTTGAGTTCCTTCTGATCAAATATGTGTTGCGGACTTTTGTGATCTATCCTCCTAGTCGCATCATGCTTAGTTCTATGTTATTTATGCCATCTGATCCCACGTACAATGAGTCTTTTACGTTGACCTATTCATCATAAGTCAGAGGTATTTTGTTTTTGTCTCCCAATGTCATTGCCCTAAATATGGTTTATCAAGTATTGCTTCAGAGTTTTGCTCGTCTTATTGTTATGCTTCGCGAAATCTCTGCACAATTCTAACACCTTATAGTTCCCAAATTAATTGATGTTATGAGCATCAAATGTTACACAACTTTAATGTTAGTTGTGATGTCCTAAGTATGTTATCTACATTGACTAAGGATTTCTCCATTATTTCTATCACATGACAGAATTTCTAGGCTTCCATGAAATATCTAGATGGTTATATTAATAGGAACAGGATAATTTCCTTGTGCCTACTATATCAAAATGAAACAAGCACTTACGGGTTAAGGCATATCACATACCAGTACCCAACCTTGGCATATCTTTGTCTTGTATTCGTAACTGGTTCTCCCAGTCTACTTATCTAGTTTAACTATGATTTCAGTATAGTCTTAACATTCATCCTTTCCTTAATATCTTAGAACTGGAGTTTTCCAAATTATGTAGTTCAAGTTCTATTAGTTCTAGGTGGAAAGTGACAGCTTACACAATAGCTTTAGCACTTTGACTTTCTACAAGTTTTAGGATTTTAATCAAATAAGATCCTCTTTCTGATTATAGTTATTAAACTATAATCAAAATTACCCTATCTTATTTAATTATTTAATGCTTATTTGACCTAAGGATTTCTTAGGTTACAATTCCGATTATCTTATCGGCAATGAGTTTGCTTACAGATTCCTTAGATTTATTGTTTCTAAAGTCACAACAGAACATGCATTTCTAATTAACACCTCAATAAGTAACTCATCGTGTCATGATAAAGTTTGCATACCTGTGGGATCATCCCACTCCAAATTTGCATCAGAAACTGGTAATGTAGTCCTCTTCTCAGAACGCGCAGTACCTGCTGAAGATATCCTTACTGGGCAGTCTCGTACAAAGTGTTCAGACATTCCGCACACATAGCAATCCTTGCTGTGTCGAGGAAGGGGATATGTAGTGTTTCCAGGGTTCTGGTTATGAGTCGGGGGATTATTACAGTCACGACTCCAGTGTCCCTTCCTCCCGCAATTCAGGCAATGTTTGCACAGTTTATCCTCAGCATGATGAAGACCGCACGTGGCACACAAAGGAAATTTGCTAGTATTCTGTTTGCATATTAATTCCATCGACGATTTGCATTTATGATCCCAATGGTTAGTTTGACCACAATGGGTGCATAGCTTGCATGACATTTCAGCACGGTGGTGATAGTGACAACTAGCGCATAGGGGGCTTTTTCCAGCATAACACTTACAACTCTCTGACTCAGAAGTAACGGCCATTTGACGAAGGGGAATGGCTTCAGTGTAGATTACAGGATTTCTTGATTTCTTAGGACGACACCGTTTTCGTTTCTTGCTAGTTTCTCCTTGCACTAATTTTTCAGTTCTCGTGATTGTTCTCGGGAAGCTTCGAGTGTTCTCGTCCCCGTTTATGACTTGAGTGATGATTCCAGGGAGAACCGTCATCATCAGTTCAGTGACTAGGGTTGCTAGTGCAACGGCTGATGGATCCGTATCCTGTGTAGGAGAAGGCGGTGATGGTTCTCTTCTTGATGACATTCTGCTTATACTCGAAAGAATATCAGTTAAAGTAATGATCGAATATAGAAGACACAATGCAAGCTTAAATCCTATGTTCTCTATATGAAGGTCCCTAAGTTATAGTCTAGGCCAAACCGTTTAAATAAATGACCTATTATTCTCTATAACCTTGAGCTCTGATACCAATCTGTCACACCCCGAGCCGGCGGGGTTGGATCGGAGTCCCCGCCGGGCGGAAGGTTCCCGGGGCGTGATATCGCGGGTGATAATCATGATGATCAGATTGTTTACATAGCATCAACGTTTAAGAATATCTAAAGCACAACCAAATGATATATAGGATTACAAAGTTAAATTACAATAGCAATGTTCTGCAATTTAACTAAGTAAACCTAACCAAAAGAATAAATGTGTATATCTTGTATATGTGCAAGATATCAAAATAATGTTTATCATCAACCAAAGATGTGCTTTCCAAAAGTCTACTAGGTCCTCTATCTGGGCAGCCTAGTATGCGTATCCAAAAGATTAAGCTTAAACCTGTCCTTCACCTGAGAAAGCATGTAAAAAGATCAAGTCAACACAACGGTTGGTGAGTTCATAAAGTTTATAAGTTTAAAATAGTTTTCAACGAACCTCCTTCGGTAAAACCTTAATCTCATTAACTCCACATGTAATATCCAAATCGGTATGCTTATATATAGGGCATACCCCTGAGTCGAGCCTACGACCCGCCCAGACGCCATCCCACCACATACTAATCCGGATATGACACTGTTGTTAATAATAATTAAGCATTTTACCTACCAATCAATTCAATCCTCATCAAAGCCTTTGTTATCTGTTTCAATGTTTTCATGTCTATTGTATTCGTAAGTGTTAGTTTCTCATCACGTTTATCAAACATCATAGATTCACACACACATAGTTTAGCAATTACATATCTCCTATAAGCAGACAAAAGCTCTGGAATACCAGTAGTTTAGCAATTACATGTCTCTTATATAGATAACAGCTTAGCATTCAACAAGTTCATGTTTAGCCTTTACATACCTCTTATAAGCGGACAAAAGCTCTGGAATACCAGACGTTCAGCAATTACATGTCCTTTATAACCAGGTAATAGCTCCGTAACGTTACGTTTATGTTTAGCCTTTACATACCTCATATAAGCCGACACAAGCTCTGGAATACCAGACGTTCAGCAATTACGTGTCCCTTATAACCAGGTAATAGCTTAGAATCGATACTTTCATGTTTAGCCTTTACATACCTCATATAAGCTGACAAAAGCTCTGGAATACCAGACGTTCAGCAATTACATGTCACTTATAACCAGGTAATAGCTGAGTATCATTACGTTTATGTTATTACATGTATCTCACCCCATAGGTACAAGCTCTGGAATACCAGACGTTCAGCAATTACGTAGTCTATGGTTAGATACATGTATGATGGCCTAGTAGCATGTAATAGTATCAAGTCTCATGTAATTGAATCAAGTATCATGTATTTGTATCATGTCTCATGTAATTGAATCACATCTCATGTAATTGAATCAAGTCTCATGTAATTGTATCAAGTATCATGTAATCGTATCCAGTATCATGTATTTGTATCATGTCTCATGTAATTGAATCACATCTCATGTAATTGAATCAAGTCTCATGTAATTGTATCAAGTATCATGTAATCGTATCCAGTATCATGTATTTGTATCATGTCTCATGTAATTGAATCACATCGCATGTAATTGAATCAAGTATCATGTATTTGTATCATGTCTCATGTATTTGAATCACATCTCATGTAATTGAATCAAGTCTCATGTAATTGTATCAAGAATCATGTAATCGTATCAAGTAATCAACAATTGATTTTAAGCATCAAGCTTAAAGTAAAGGTTTCAATCATAAGCATTCATGTTTATGTTTAAAGCATTAAATAACATTTAAATAAAATGTTTAACATGCTTCTCAGTCCCGAATTTAAAACAAATAAGTTTGAAAGGGGACAATGAACTCACATTAGGTCCGAAGTGCTTGACTTAAGTAGAATGAAAATGCACGCTCTCTTTGTTTGCACTTGTTATGGTATTTGCGCTCCTGTAGTGATTTCATAGTATTGTAGTTTATGAGTATAAGTTTATAAAGATTTGTTGTGCGTGTAAGTGTTAGTCCTAACTTTGTTATCATTTCATGGTCTCGATCCTCATTCGGCCCCGATCCTATTATCATGGTTCATTGACACCTTAATTTCTTATGTTATGTGTTTAAATTCGCCACACTTTTGAAATCTCCAAAACTTGGCATCATGTGTTGATAAAATCTTTGTCATTATGAAATTCCTATAATAGATTTAAACTACAACTAGTATGTGTTTTATGTAACCCTTTAGCATTATTTTATGCTATAACATAGTTTCTGGTTGTTAAATGTAAATGTATTAACATGTTGCCACCTTTTGTATTTAAACCACCATATTTTAACAATTTACATATATGGTCTTTATAAATTGGTTTTAAGTGTGTGTTCACAATGTTATTGATATGGGCCGAAATGTTGGATCATGAACCTAATAAATTTAGTGGGCCAAATTATAAAGGAGTTTTGGGCCGAAAGTTTATGTTAGATCGGATAGCAAGTGGACCACATCATTTCCTATGGCCCAAAATTATAGTGTCATTATTGCCGACCAAGAAATAACCGGGTAACTCCATACACATGGATCGGATATAGGTAAGATGGGCCAAAATGATGCATGTAGGCTAAGAAACGTTGTTGGGCTTATGAAATGATATTGGGCCTAAAGGGTTTAAATGGGCTGTCGAGGAAATTGGCCTGAATCCCACGATTTTCTGGTTGGGCCTCCACGTTGGCAATTAAAATGGCTGAATTGGGCCTGTTCTATTGTTGTTGGCCCATCCGTATCTGTTTTGTCGTTCAAGAAGAAAAGAACAGTGTAGTTCCAGCGAACCCTAAGGCTCGTTGGGTGTGGGTTCGTTCAACTGGGCATGCAGGGTTCGTAGATCAAGTGGTTCGTGAGCTAGCATGGGTTTGAGGAGCACCAAGAGTTCGCCTGAGATGGTTCGGCAAGGATCTTCAGCGGCAGTAGGGTTCGTTCAAGAAACCTAAGAAGGTTCGACACCCAGCACAGAGTTCGGCTAATCCCTGCAAAGGTTCGGTTAAAGGAATGGTTCGTGGGATAAGCTTGAGGGTTCGCTGGTGATGTGGGTTCGGCACCATAGTTCGCGAGTAGCACGGGGTTCGTCATGGTTCGTGGTGCTGTTGAGGTGTTCGGCTGGATAGGTTCCCACGAACCCTGGTTGCTCGCATCATCTTCCTCCAATCGTGATAGTTCCTAGATGTTGCTATCAAATGATGTTACGTAGTAGGTGATTCTCAAAACCATGGTGATGGTGGGGCGTCTCTAAGACCTGCTAATATCCATGTCGAACAAACACCCACACACACATGTTGAAAACCCTAATTTCCAGGAACTTTGACGCATCATACCTCGTTTTTGGCTGTTTAAACTTCCAGATCTGTTGTACTTTAGCGTAGAGGACTTCAAGATCAACGTTTAGGCGCAAGAATCACTCGAATCGGGCTAGAAACGAGGGAGATATGAGGGATTGAAGTTTGGATTTTGTAGTGAGAGAGAGGGTTCGTGATCAGCCTTTAGAGAGAGGTAAGATTGCTGAAAAATGAGGAGGAACACCCTCATTGGATGCTTTTATACTCCGGGATGGTTCGGGTCCATTTCGGTTGCTCGGTTTACGATTTTGTCATGTATCCGGCACTTTACGCGTTGTTTTCGTAAATAAAATAAAATGAATATTTTAAGATGACTAAATTATAAATATCATTATAAATTTATATAAAATATCATTGCGTATAATTTAATATCGAATTTTAGTATTTTACGTGTTTTAAATAATTATTCGCGATTTAAGATAATAGTTACGTTTACAAAATATTTTATGATGAGTTTCAAAATTGTAAAATAAGAATTATGATATTTCTTTAAAATTATGATCGTTCGTATCGTTATTCGTTTTCATTATCGTTTCATCAGATCGCGTCACCGTCGCGCGTATTCGTTCGAATCGTCATTCGAACGAACACGTCGATGGTTTAGCTTTCTGATTCTTGTTTTCTACTGTTAAGTTATTATCTCAGAACGTTAAACTATCAGAATCATTCGTACAGATCGTCACCTATACGAATAACTCGTCGGTTTAGCATTCCACAACAATAACCGTTTTAGTTTCGTTTTGTTAACCTCACATACGTTTATACACAATAGTAGCAAATCAAGTATTTACGTTTCAACACTGCGTTGTCTGACATATTTCTGACTGTTAAACCCTAAGGTTTCAGTCAGTTTCAGACAATCGTTTAATAGTTTTATGCTAATCAAATGCATCAATAGTCTAAACATAGTTTAACGAAATGTGTACCTGACTCACTGTACATGTTTACTGTTACGATCACTGTTCCGGCACGCGTCCGGCACTGATGTTACATCATGCAAGATATGACCTTCTTCCATCAAATTCAATACATTTTTAATTCATAGTATTTAAGAAATAAGAATTTGTGTATAGAGAGAAAAGGTGGTGGTTGGATGTGCCCATGCATGCATGTACATGTATATACATATATCTACCCTAGCATGACGTTTATTGATCCTTAAACTCTTAATTTAATAACAAACCAAATTATTCACCACATGGGCAGCGAACCCTCTACCCAATTTTAACTAGGTTCGGCTTACAACAAGGAAAAAGATTCGGCCAACCTCAAAAGTATAGGGTTCGGCATATGCAGGCCGTGTGAGGGTTCGGCTGGCTCAAGACCACTCGACTGAAGTCAGGGTTCGCTGCATGAAGTGTGTCTATGGTTCGGCTAGGGGATGGTTCGTGACTAGATGCCGGGTTCGTTGCAGGCTGAGAGAAGGAAGGCTCGTGGTACCAAGGTTCGTGGCTCCCATGGTTCGGCCACCAGCTTTCCCGCCCACAATAGTTCGTGAACCCAAAAGAGTTCGGCCATGGCTGTGCATGGTTCGGTTGGGTGATGCAGGGTTCGCGGCCAGCTACTGGACTCACAAGGGTTCGGCGAAGTCCATAGTTCGGCTGAGACCCACTATGGTTCGTGACCCATCAAGGGTTCGCCGCAGGCTGTGAAAGGGAGGGCTCGGCTGAAACTAGGGTTCGCCACCCTAGTTCCCGCCCAACAGGGTTCGTGAGGCCCTTAGGGTTCGGCCCTCACCTGCTGCGTCACCTGAGCACTGTTCATCATCATCCTAACCGCATTTTACTGGTTTACGGTCATCCCTAGCTTACCTTGACTCAACAACAGTTCGATTAATACATTGCAACTAAAGATTAGTATATTACATGATGGCTAAACCCGATTAGGGTTTTCAAACCCAAAAACCGAAAAGGAAACCGGGTTTCTTACCTTTAAATCGTGTGCAAATGATAACTTTCTTGGTATCTCCTTGTAGCTCTCGTTCTCCCGAACGCGTGGCCGCCAAGATCTCGCGATTCCGTTGAGAAATGAGAAAGTTAAGCTAGAGAGAAGTTGGGTGTGTTTGTGGGTGACGAATTTCTAGTTTAGAGAGAGAGAGACAATTGTGAAAATGAAGAAAAAGGAAGGAAGTAATCTTCCTTATATCGCGTGTCGTATACGCGTGCTCGATCCCGTTTTTATCGCGATATTAATAAATAAAATGCTCGGTTTTCTAACGTAACATATTTAAAACAATAACCCACTTTAAATAAATTAGTTTTGTTTAATTAAAATAAACTTAAATAAATTGTTTCGTAAAAATAAATTCCGTTTTCGTTTTCGTTAAATAATTATTTAAATAAATTAATTTATTCGAAAACACTTTAGGTTGTGATTCCTAATAAACGTTTTAAGTTCACAATCATTAATTTAATATCATTAAATATTATTTACTTATCTCGTCGAAACGCGTTACTCGCGTACGTATTCGTAAAGATCGTCACCTTTGCGAATCCGATGCTCGTATCGCATTTCGATTTGATCTATGATTTATGGAATATCGTTTTAGAATATTATTCCCAATAATTATATTCGCGTGAATCGTCACCCGCGCGAATACATTATTAAGTTAATATTTCTAAATTAATATTCGCGTTTAAGTAATGTTCGTAACCTCACTTCGCGTAATTAATTCCCCTTTATTTATTAATTTTAATATTATCATTTCTCAAACCAAAACCCACTAAACACTAGTCACTGACACATCCATGATAGACCGAAATATGCATATATATAGGGCATATGTAAGGGTCAGTCGCAACTGCCCTAGCCACCGTCCCACCGCTATTTCGATAAACCATGTCCATGGGTCCTTGACTATGTTTAGCAACCAGACTCAAACAACTCCCAGTTCCAATCCCAATACATACTTAAACCAATAACCATCATCGTCAGTGATAAGTAACTGCGATAAACACTACAGGCCTGTTTAGTTGAATTCAACTAAACTTCCGGTGGTTTACGCGTATAATAAATCGTAGTCATGCATACCAGTACAGTGATAATATCAGTAGTGAAAATCAGTAATTCATAATCATCAATAATTAATAAATCTCCGGTCGTAACAGTACATTCGTACGGATGTACGGACGTACGGACAACCGAAAGTACAGTGATGTTACAGTCTCCCCTAGTTAAGGGAATTTCGTCCCGAAATTCAACTTGGAGTGACCGTAGTAAATAAATGTGGGTACTTAAGCTTCATCTGATCTTCTCGCTCCCATGTGAATTCTGGACCCCCGTTCGATTCCCAACGTACTTTGACAATTGGAATTCTACTGCGTTTGAGCTGTTTAACCTCACGATCCATAATCTCCACTGGTTTTTCAACAAAGTGCATGGTATCATCGATGCGAATGTCATCGAGTGGTACCTGAAGATCTTGATCAGCTAAGCACTTTCTTAGATTGGACACGTGAAACGTCGGATGCACATTACTAAGTTCTGGAGGAAGTTCCAATTTGTAAGCAACCTTCCCGATCCGTTCAAGGATCTTAAAAGGGCCAACGTATCGTGGAGCAAGCTTCCCCTTCCTTCCGAATCGAACAACGCCCTTCCAAGGCGATACTTTGAGTAATACCATATCTCCCACTTCAAACTCTAAAGGTTTTCTTCGTTTATCCGCGTAACTCTTCTGTCGACTGCGAGCAGCTAACAGATTGTCGCGGATCTGGCGGATCTTGTCAGTCGTTTCCTGAATAATTTCCGGACCAGTAATCTGCGAATCGCCAACTTCGGTCCAACAAATAGGCGACCGACATTTTCTGCCATACAGAGCTTCAAACGGTGCCATTCCAATGCTCGCGTGATAACTGTTGTTATACGAGAACTCAACCAATGGTAGATGGCTATCCCAATTGCCACCGAAATCGATGACACAAGCTCTCAACATATCTTCTAATGTTTGAATCGTTCGCTCCGTTTGACCATCCGTTTGAGGATGATAAGCAGTGCTAAGATCCAGTCTTGTTCCAAAAGCTTCATGAAGTGATTCCCAAAATCGTGCCGTGAAACGAGCATCACGGTCCGATATTATGCTTAAGGGAATACCATGTCGGCTAATGATCTCATCAATGTAGATACGAGCTAACTTCCGCACAGGGTAAGTTTCGCGTATCGGTAAGAAATGAGCCGACTTGGTCAATCTGTCAACAATTACCCAGATACTATCTTTACCGTTCGCGGTCCGTGGGAGTTTAGTAATGAAATCCATGGAGATATTCTCCCACTTCCACATCGGTATCTCGGGTTGTAACAACAATCCAGAAGGTCGCTGATGTTCTGCCTTGACTTTAGCACAGTTAAGGCACTTAGACACATATTCAGCAATATCCTTCTTCATTCCAGGCCACCAGTACAAGCCCCTAAGGTCTTGATACATCTTATCAGCACCTGGATGGATTGAATAACGAGACTTATGAGCTTCATCCATAATCAGCATCCTAAGATCACCCCTGTTCGGTATCCACAACCGATTCAAATAATACATCAACCCGTCATCCTTAGTTTCCAATAAGATTTCAGCCCCGCAAGACATCTCATTCTTCAAGTTATCTTGAGCCAATGAGTGTTGTTGGGCTGTGAAAACATCATTACGGAGATTAGTGTGCACTCGGACACTATAAATCTGAACTTGACTTTTGCGACTAAGCGCATCTGCTACTACATTCGCTTTACCAGGATGGTAGCGAATTTCACAGTCATAATCATTCAACAGTTCAACCCATCTCCGTTGTCTCATATTTAGCTCTTTCTGATTCAAAATATGTTGCAAACTTTTATGATCAGTAAAGACTACACACTTTGTGCCATAAAGATAATGTCTCCATATCTTCAAAGCAAACACGACTGCACCAAGTTCCAAGTCGTGTGTAGTGTAGTTCTTCTCATGAATTTTCAATTGTCTTGATGCATAAGCCACAACCTTTCCCCGTTGCATGAGAACACAACCGAGACCTAGGTTGGATGCATCACAATAGACTACAAAATCATCATTTCCATCAGGCAGTGTCAAGACAGGAGCATCACAAAGTTTCTGCTTCAAAGTCCGAAATGCCTCTTCTTGCTTCGGTCCCCACTCATATGGCCTATTCTTCTGAGTCAAAGCAGTGAGAGGGACAGCAATCCTGGAGAAGTTCGATATAAACCGCCGATAGTAACCGGCAAGTCCAAGAAACGATCGAATCTCCGTCGGTGTCTTCGGTGTACTCCAATTCTTCACAGCGTCAATCTTTGCAGGATCCACGTGAACACCGTATTCGTTGACTATGTGCCCCAAGAATTGAACTTCCTTAAGCCAAAATTCACATTTAGAGAATTTGGCATACAGTCGCTCCTCTCTTAAGATCTCCAAAACCAACTTAAGGTGTTTCTCGTGTTCTTCCTTAGTCTTTGAGTAGATCAAAATATCATCAATGAATACTATCACAAATTTATCCAAGTATGGCCTGCAAACACGATTCATGAGGTCCATGAAAACCGCAGGTGCATTGGTAAGGCCGAAAGGCATTACCAGAAATTCATAGTGGCCGTATCTTGTTCTGAAAGCAGTCTTGGGAATATCATCCTCATGCACGCGAAGCTGATGATACCCAGACCTCAAATCGATCTTTGAAAACCATGCCGAGCCTTGAAGCTGATCGAAGAGATCATCGATGCGCGACAGTGGATATCGATTCTTAATTGTGAGTTTGTTCAATTCGCGGTAATCGATACACATTCGGAATGACCCGTCCTTTTTCTTGACAAACAAGACCGGTGCACCCCATGGTGAATGGCTCGGACGAATAAATCCTTTATCGGTTAGTTCTTGCAGCTGGCTCGCCAATTCTTGCAACTCCGAAGGCGCAAGTCTGTAGGGAGCTTTGGCGACTGGGTTCGCACCAGGTACCAAGTCGATTCGGAACTCAACTTGACGTTCTGGTGGAAGACCCGGCAAATCGTCTGGAAAGACTTCTGGAAAATCTCGTATCACCGGAACATCTTCAATTCTCTTTTCTTTCTCTTTCTTCTCCACAATGTGTGCTAAGAAGGCTATACATTTCTTCCTAAGGTACTTGTGTGCTTTAGTGCAAGACATCAGCTTAAGACCTTTGCTAGCAGTTTCTCCAAATATTCTCAAAGTTTCACCCGAAGGTAATGGAATACGAATATATTTCTCATGACAAACAATCTCCGCTCTGTGGGTGGCTAACCAATCCATGCCTATGATAACATCGAAGCTACCAAGATGCATAGGTATGAGATCAATTGGGAAAACGTGATCATTTAAGTTCACCGTACATCCAACGATAATAGTGTCAATATCAATAGTGTTTCCGTCAGCCACTTCCACGTTAAACGGTTTATCTAAGTATGTACGTGTTCTACCAAGCAAGCATTCAAAATCATATGAAACGAAACTCCTATCGGCACCAGAATCAAATAAGACAGATGCATAAGAGTTGTTGATCAGAAATGTACCGTTGACCACATCCTGGTTGGCTTGAGCAGCTGGAGCATTCAGTTGAAAAGCCCGGCCTCTTGCCACCCTCTGGTTATTCCCGGTCAACTTTGGGCACTGATTTCTGAAGTGACCCACTTCACCACATTCATAACAGGCTCTTGCCTGTGCTTGAGGTATCTGGCGAATGGGTACAGCCGGAATAGGTTGAGTTTGAGGAGCTGGTAGTGCAAGCGGTGCTTGTTGCATCCTTTGTGCTTGCGGTGCACTCCGACAAACGTTTGCATAGTGCCCGAACTTGCCACAGTTGTTGCAAACGCGACACGGCAAGTTAGGGGCATGATGATATCTGCAAGTGTTACATTGGGGAGTGTTCCCAGTGTAACTTCTTGCAGCAGAATTGTTTGATGATTGCTGCGCAAACTTCGCAGCAGGTACTGTTACCATGAAATTCCTATTCTTTCTCTTCTTGTTGCTGCTTTTGGACGAGCTAGCAGCTTCAGACTTGACTTCAGTTTTGACTTCCTTTGCAGCAGTCTTGGTGTCAGTCTTCTTATATCCCTTTCGAGTAAGAGTTCCATTCTTCACGTGATTGTCAGTAAGAGTTGCAGATAACCGGATTGCAGCTTCAAGTGTTTTGGGATTGCTCCCATAGACTGTATCCTGAATCTGCACCGGCAGCCCGCCGATATACTTCTCAATCGCCCTTTCCAAGGGTGTCACCAAGTGAGGTACCAGCAAGCTATACTCATGAAACTGAGTATTGTAGATGACATTCTCTCCGCTATCCTGCTTGAGTTCCCAGAACTCAGCCTCCAGTTTCCTCATCTCGCTTCTAGGACAGAACTCAGTGGTCATCAGAGTCTTGACCTCTGTCCATGTCAGTGCTAAGGCAGCATCCACTCCCCTAGTTCGCTTTTCCCCATTCCACCAAGTCAGTGCTCTCTTTTGGAAAACACTGGTGGCATAGCGAACTTTCAGATTCTCGGGACATTCGCTGTTGATGAAGGTGTTCTCCATACTCTCGAACCACTGCAGCAGACCAGTGGCTGATTCAGCACCCGTGAATTTCAGAGGATTACAGGAATTGAAGTGTTTGAATGTGCAAGTTGTCTGGTTTGCACCACCTCTGTTCTGGTTAGCATTCTGGTTAGCCTGAGTTAGTTGGCTCACCAATCCAGAAATAAGTGTGGCTAACTCTTGTATGCCGGAGTTGGCATTACTGTTGTTAGCTTCCCCATTGTTCGAGTCATCTTCGTTGTGACGGCGAGGCGGCATGTTTCTGAAGGAAATAGAAACATGTTACTACCGTTTACAACGTAAGTCATACAAACAATGTTTAAATGAGTCCATTAGACAATTAGGATTACATATAGGAACTATATTTCTCTCCTATCAGTCATTGACTCAAAAAGGCTTATAATTTCCTATTATTATTCTAAGTGTCCTAGTTGGTCATAACTAGTGTTAACTAACTATTTCCTAGGTCCTATACATTCCTCACTCTATACTAACACTGACAATCTCCCAATGCAATGCAACAAGCTTATATATAGGGCATATGCAGAGGTAGATCGCAATCTCCCCTACACCGTCCCACCACCGTTCCATTGCACCACGATTATGCCATTGCTAGTGTGTAGAGTGTGTCATGTATTTCACCATAATTCTCACTTCACAAACCTTATCCTTAGTAGGATAATTTTGAGTGAAGTGATCTCTAGTTCCCTTGGACAATTAGGTTTACCTAATGTCTAAGTTCACCTGACATGTAGGCTTGCCTATTTCTAAGTTCACCTAATGTCTAAGTTCACCTGACATTAAGTTTCCCCCAATTGTCTAAGTTCACTAAAATCCATGTCAATCCCGATGTCAATAATCTTTAATAAGGGTTCATATCATCACAAAGTGCCCTTATTGTCACTAGGTGTTCATATCTTCCCTATAGTTTATTCTCATCAAGTGTCCATACCATCACTAAGTGTTAGTATCATCACTATGCGTTTATATTATCATCAAGTGTCTATATCATCACCCAAGTCCATATTCCATCACTAATCGCTCATATCGTTTATTAATCCTATGCACCCTACGTGTCCAATCAGTGTGTTTCATAAGTGAATTTATAAGTGTTTATCAAATATGATCATCAATGAGTCAATCCCAGTCAATCCATCAAACATATCATCAACAGTCCACAATCATATCCTCTCAACCACTCCTAGTAAAGTCCTAATAATATCCTATGTTCCTGACACTGACAGACCCCCAATATACTACAAATGGTATATGTATAGGGCATATGTAGGGGTCAGTCGCAACTGCCCCAGCCACCGTCCCACCACCTTTGTAGTATACCACGAGTGTGTCCTTGTCTGGAGTTTATAGATCAAACAGATAATTTTCCTAAAACAGATAATTCCTAAGCAATCAGTTTCCTAAGCAAATAATTTCCCAAACGGGTAGTTCCCACATTCTTCAATACTGACATCCACCTAATGTACCGTAAATGGTATATATATAGGGCATATGTAAGGGTCAGTCGCAACTGCCCTAGCCAACGTCCCACCACCTTTACGATACACCACGTGCATGTCCTTATCGAATCATTAGGGCACACGTAAGCAAGAAATTAATAAGCAGCATATATATATCAGATGTATAACAGGAGTTCATATAACATGTAATAAACATATAAGCATGAAATCCTGAATATACTAACTAGTGTATGAATTTATTCATACTAGGGTATCCTACGGTTATAGACTAGGTCAACCATTTCTAGTAACCTAATTCCCTATAACCCAGGCTCTGATACCAATCTGTAACACCCCGACCGACGGCGGAATCATCGGGATGCCACGAGGGATGTGTAGATTGTTCAAAAGCTCATGGGCATCTAAATCAAATCATCATATATCATTTAATCAACCACAATAATTACACAAAAATCATGTTCATCATGAATCAAATACATCAAATACACAAAAGATTTAGTTAAACTAACTAAACTCTAATCGCCAGAAATTTAGTTAATTAACTAAGTCCAAGAATCCTATATGATGATGATGTCCAAAATAGAAGAGATCATCCTCTTCATCCTACTTGTCTCCATCACCTGAAACATGTAAGAAATCAAGTGTCAACTACAAAAGTAGTTGGTGAGTAATCATAAGTTTTTATATTTAAAAATGTTTTAGTAAAAATGAGTTTGAAAGTTTATGCTTAAAAGGGTTTTATAAAATGCTTTGTTTTAAAACGAGTATAAAACTTATGATCTTCTTGAGAAAATCCATATGAATACCTGTATGAGATAATCCAACACACATCCATCAATTCAACAACCAAACACACACACAATCACATAACCACATAACCAATCAATCATAATCAATCACAAATAATCATAATCAAATATAGATAATCAATCCACAAACTAATCAACCAATCTCATCAACCATATTCTCAAATAATGTTCGTGACTATACATGATCATTATGTAATTAACATAAGTTAAATACATGATTCATGGAGTGGTCGCTAACCACGTGACAATACATGAAGCCAAAGCAAATAACCGAAGTCAAAGGCAATGCTTCACCGATGTGGACACCATCCACGTGACAATACACGATGTCAAAGCAATTAACCGAAGTTAAGAGCGATGATTCTCGGGATTTGTGACAATACTTGTAATCTTTGTTATTGACCTAGGTCAATAACAATGTTTACATGGATATAAAATAATAAGAGATAATCCCATAATAATGATAATTTCAAATGTGAATATCATATTGATAAACAGGTATTAACCTTGTGTTATCAAAATAATATTTAATTTGGTATACATGTTTCACCTCCGGGTTTTAAAACCAAAAACAGTTTAAAGAAAGGGAGGTTATGAGAACTCACCTGAAGTCCTTAGGATAAGTGTTCTCTAAAATGCGCGCTCGCGGGCGTAATTCAAGTCAACTCAACAATCTGTGATTATTGTGTATTTTATATTCGTAAGTACATGCGTTTGATTTAGGTCATTTATCCATAAGTGTTACTCTAAATCTTTAGGTATATTCTTAACTTAGTTTACTCTCCTAAGTTAAGTTGTTACACTTAAGGTTTTATTTATATTCGTCTCAAAGTTCATCTTTCTTGATACATCATTCATCATGATTAAATGATGAACAATTCTTAAAATCATTGATATGCACCACTAAATAGGTATATGTTAAGATAACGATTCTATCACATGTGTACTTGTTCCCACCTGCATGACTCCATTCAAGCCACCATCTTAGCCTACTTCATTACATCTCTTAGTTTAATAAAAGTGTTTTTGTATAATTCATGCAAGATATGACCTTCTTCCATCAAATTCAATACATTTTTAATTCATAGTATTTAAGAAATAAGAATTTGTGTATAGAGAGAAAAGGTGGTGGTTGGATGTGCCCATGCATGCATGTACATGTATATACATATATCTACCCTAGCATGACGTTTATTGATCCTTAAACTCTTAATTTAATAACAAACCAAATTATTCACCACATGGGCAGCGAACCCTCTACCCAATTTTAACTAGGTTCGGCTTACAACAAGGAAAAAGATTCGGCCAACCTCAAAAGTATAGGGTTCGGCATATGCAGGCCGTGTGAGGGTTCGGCTGGCTCAAGACCACTCGACTGAAGTCAGGGTTCGCTGCATGAAGTGTGTCTATGGTTCGGCTAGGGGATGGTTCGTGACTAGATGCCGGGTTCGTTGCAGGCCGAGAGAAGGAAGGCTCGTGGTACCAAGGTTCGTGGCTCCCATGGTTCGGCCACCAGCTTTCCCGCCCACAATAGTTCGTGAACCCAAAAGAGTTCGGCCATGGCTGTGCATGGTTCGGTTGGGTGATGCAGGGTTCGCGGCCAGCTACTGGACTCACAAGGGTTCGGCGAAGTCCATAGTTCGGCTGAGACCCACTATGGTTCGTGACCCATCAAGGGTTCGCCGCAGGCTGTGAAAGGGAGGGCTCGGCTGAAACTAGGGTTCGCCACCCTAGTTCCCGCCCAACAGGGTTCGTGAGGCCCTTAGGGTTCGGCCCTCACCTGCTGCGTCACCTGAGCACTGTTCATCATCATCCTAACCGCATTTTACTGGTTTACGGTCATCCCTAGCTTACCTCGACTCAACAACAGTTCGATTAATACATTGCAACTAAAGATTAGTATATTACATGATGGCTAAACCCGATTAGGGTTTTCAAACCCAAAAACCGAAAAGGAAACCGGGTTTCTTACCTTTAAATCGTGTGCAAATGATAACTTTCTTGGTATCTCCTTGTAGCTCTCGTTCTCCCGAACGCGTGGCCGCCAAGATCTCGCGATTCCGTTGAGAAATGAGAAAGTTAAGCTAGAGAGAAGTTGGGTGTGTTTGTGGGTGACGAATTTCTAGTTTAGAGAGAGAGAGACAATTGTGAAAATGAAGAAAAAGGAAGGAAGTAATCTTCCTTATATCGCGTGTCGTATACGCGTGCTCGATCCCGTTTTTATCGCGATATTAATAAATAAAATGCTCGGTTTTCTAACGTAACATATTTAAAACAATAACCCACTTTAAATAAATTAGTTTTGTTTAATTAAAATAAACTTAAATAAATTGTTTCGTAAAAATAAATTCCGTTTTCGTTTTCGTTAAATAATTATTTAAATAAATTAATTTATTCGAAAACACTTTAGGTTGTGATTCCTAATAAACGTTTTAAGTTCACAATCATTAATTTAATATCATTAAATATTATTTACTTATCTCGTCGAAACGCGTTACTCGCGTACGTATTCGTAAAGATCGTCACCTTTGCGAATCCGATGCTCGTATCGCATTTCGATTTGATCTATGATTTATGGAATATCGTTTTAGAATATTATTCCCAATAATTATATTCGCGTGAATCGTCACCCGCGCGAATACATTATTAAGTTAATATTTCTAAATTAATATTCGCGTTTAAGTAATGTTCGTAACCTCACTTCGCGTAATTAATTCCCCTTTATTTATTAATTTTAATATTATCATTTCTCAAACCAAAACCCACTAAACACTAGTCACTGACACATCCATGATAGACCGAAATATGCATATATATAGGGCATATGTAAGGGTCAGTCGCAACTGCCCTAGCCACCGTCCCACTGCTATTTCGATAAACCATGTCCATGGGTCCTTGACTATGTTTAGCAACCAGACTCAAACAACTCCCAGTTCCAATCCCAATACATACTTAAACCAATAACCATCATCGTCAGTGATAAGTAACTGCGATAAACACTACAGGCCTGTTTAGTTGAATTCAACTAAACTTCCGGTGGTTTACGCGTATAATAAATCGTAGTCATGCATACCAGTACAGTGATAATATCAGTAGTAAAAATCAGTAATTCATAATCATCAATAATTAATAAATCTCCGGTCGTAACAGTACATTCGTACGGATGTACGGACGTACGGACAACCGAAAGTACAGTTATGTTACATAACGACGCCTTAAAAAATGTTACATTCATGTCATTCACTCCCAGTTGTTTGAAACTAGGACATGAATAACAAGGCAAGTTCTAGGTAGGGACAAACTTAATATTTTCACGATGAAAAATAGGAATCTCTCATAATGTGTACCTCCGTATTCAATCTATTATCAACATTCTTTCGAAGTTAGAGGTTAAAGGTGTGTGACAACGATGGTCATCAACACACTTTAAACTTCTTAAAACTTTTCTATCCTATAGAGTTGACTTATAAATCCCGAATTAGCGGTTCACAATCACAAGTCGAAGGACAAATAGTGAGTAGGAGTGCAATTCTGTTAATCCTTGAGAAAGAGAGTTAGCCAAACTCTCATTAACAGGAATACTGGAAAGAAGCCAATATATTTTTCGCGCATGCAATCATGTAGTGAATGTTGATGAAGCCAAGAGTCATCATAATGACGAACTTGAGACATGCACAAAGGATTTAAGAATCCTTAGGGAAATTCATGAACTGTTAATGGGAGATTCACAAGAGACTTTGTGTTAATTCACAATAACTTATTTCTGATTATGTCCAGAAAGAAATTAGGAAGAGAATTTGATTTAAGATCAGAAAGTGCCATGAGTATCCAAACCTAGGTTTATGCGATGATAATACTATAATGAAGAATCAATTTATCCCAGTCTCGTTTGGGATGATTGGGAGTTGGCTACCTACAGTTAACGGATATGATGGAACTGTCAAAAATGTCTGCAGTAAAACAGAGATGATCGAAAACATGATTAGTCAACTAGCCATTCAATTGACATAACTTGTTTTATTTCATACACAATTAAACAAGTCGAGCTATTTTTAACTTGACTTGTGCTTTAGAATAAGATGGCTGATACCCCTCGACTTGAATAAGACACTATTCTTAGGAATGCTGAAATAATATCTTAACCGTTCGACAAGTGAAAGATAGGATTTTGCAGAATCTCTAGTGAGTAGGAGGCTTGTCAAAAAAAAATGCTTAATAAGGTACTTAACTTGTAAGGATCCTTTATATTAAATAAGTGATCGAAGAGATTATTCAAATGAACTCATGGACATTTCCTAACCACCATGAGTTGGGTAAAGAAGATTTTGTTGCTTTGCGACAAACCCTTTGTAAGAGTTAGACGAAGGTCGTAACTTCTAAACACTATGGAGCTAGCTCGTGCGATCCTTAAATGTTGACAACATAGATGATCCAGAGCATCGAGCAGGCATCGAGAGAACTGCACAAATCACAAGATACATTAACATTGAAAGATGACAAAACTTCGTTTAATCGTGATTAACGAAGCAGGGTTAGTCAAATATCGTAATTTGACAAATCTATTCGGTAAAGACAGTCAAACTACATGTCAATTTGACTCGTTGTGAGAAACAAAGTACCTGTTGAAACGAGATTATCATATGATCTTTTAATGATCAAAACGATAGATTTCTCAAACTCAGTCAAGAATTTGGCAGATATGATGCCAAAGGAAATACTTCGTGAAAACTCAGTTCGCATACTCACGAGCATAAATTAGTTTCAACATTCACGAGAACTGAACTGCAAGTGAATTATTTCACTAGACAAGTACAACCTCCTTCCAATTAAGTGATATCAAATTTCGAGGTCGAAATTCCTTAAAGGAGGGGAGACTGTAACAACCGTCGAAATTCGATAATAAATCTATTATTAACTAAATTAAACGGGCTAGGCCCAGTTAAGCCCAATAAGGCCTAATCAACCTCAATGAGGCCCAATAAGAACTCGGGCCTAACTAAGACCCAATCGATAAAGATAAACCGATTAAAATTACATATCTTCTTAACAGACAGTATGTAATTATCAGGGGTTTTCGAAAGAAAAAGGACAAATTATTTATTAACGTTCGAGGAACGGTTATTATCCCAAACTTGATAATTAAGTTCTCAACATTAACTAATATTAGCTTTTTTAGTTTCATTAAAAATCAACTAAGGAGACGGTTAAAACGGTTAAAAAGTTACGCAGACTTAAATGTGTTTAAACTCGTTATTCGCCGGATTAATTATTATTCGACAAGATAATATTATGACATTTCTCTTTGTATTATTATTAACATGTTCTAGTCACGAAAGAATAATTGGTGATGATCACGTGATTCGGACGGATTTGTTACGCGACTGATAAGCGAGTTGCACGTGATACAGACTGATTTAGGGTATTTTCACCCACACAAAACCCTAACTATAAAAGAAACCACATCCTTGTTGCCTCCTTATTTCTAACAGCCGTCAAAAACACACACTAAGTGTGTGTGCGTGTACACGATCGGAAGAAGGGAACAAAAAAAAAAAGAAGGGAAGTCCGGCAACCAACTCCAGCGAGCTTCCTCCTCCGGCAACTCCTCTTCTTCCGGCGAACTCCACTCTGGCAGCCACTCCAGCACCTCATCCTTTCGTTTTCAGCCTGAGCCATCACACACATCTGTGTGTGTGTGTGTGCGCGTTTGTAGGTGAGACGCAAACCAGGAAGCACGAGCTGAGAAATCTACAACTCCGGCGAGTCACCTGGTCTCCTCACGACAACCACAAGGCATAATCGTCTCCGGCGAGTCCTTCCCTGGTGGCCCCTTCACCGACGACCAGCCCACACGGCGAGTGATACCACCTTCGTCTCCGACGAGTACAGCCACCAAGCAAACACTTCTAAGGATCAAAATTCTAGATCCACTCGATGAGCAGGCTACCAACGAGGGTAGATGGGTTCATGTTGCCGGCCATGATAGTGGCTTGTTGAAAGGCTCTTGATCACCGTCACTACGACTCCCTCTCTCGCGAACCGCAATCTTGGTTCGTTTACATTCACGATTAAATCAAACGAAGGCAAATGATAAATATATATAAAATATTTATAACAATTATTAGTCGCCAAAATACATGATTAAATCAAAAGAAAAGTTACCTTAACATAACAAGTGTATATTGACATCGAGAGGATTGAGGCGACTAGTTATGATAAACTGACGATTAGAGTGACGGTTTTAATGAATTACTTAGAATATCCGACTATTAGATATAAACAAATAAATTTCTAATAAATATGAACGAGATGAAATTAACAAATACTTATGTGTGTGTATATATATTTAATAACATATAAATCACGAATATATGTGTGTGTATATAAATACAAATATAAAAGAGATATATTTAAATACATTAGTTAGGAATAGGTCATAATCAATAAACATGTCTACACACACATTCAATTGCTTTAACGCGAGATTTTACAAATTGATGACCTTGTTAAATATATCATGCAGCTTAAATGGTTTTAATTATATTAAAACTCAAACATCGACTCTTATGAAAAAAGACGTGGAACGATTAGAGTTAAATATTTTCAAACATTTGATATGAAAACATATGAATAAACGAATTTCAAATAATATAAGCTATTTTTGAAGAATCAATTATAAAAATCTATATTTAGATTTAATGACTATATTTCAACAAAATAGTTTTAAATACATTTTATACGTATATGAGTCATCAAGTTACCATAATTACTACTAGATAGGACAAATACTCATATATAATATATACTAGTAACGACTTGTACATAATAAATACGTTTGAGATACAATAAACGTCATTACAACAGGTGATACATACACGAGTTAGAACATTTTTAATATCTTCATTACAAACATGATATAATTATTCAACGAAGTAATATATATTAACAATAATTATCAAGTTTGATAATTAATATTTTATATGCGTATTTAAACGCATTAGGTATAAACACATTCGATTAAATAAATAATCGAATATTAAAGGGGTAGACATGATTAATCGAAAGTAACATACGTAAACAAAGTCTTCGGTTAATCAAATTTAAAATATGTGAGGACGCGTTAGAACACATGCAACAGTTGTGTCAATTAGGCACATGAAACAAGATTGTTAATCTCAATATTGATATACATTTGATTTACAAACATGAACTTATGTTTCATTTGATTGGGAAATGTTATACCTTATCACGCAAACATAGTTGACTAGCACTGATGTGCCGACTATGTTTACTCAGGCTTGGTTATCACAACATATGGACATGGATCCATTGCTACGCACACTGTGAGTATTCGTAGCCCCTTTTTCATTTTACATATTTTGAGGGAAATACATGCTACTATACCTGACTTTTACTATGATACAAGAATTCTTTTACTATATTTATACACATACTTCTCGAGGTATGTTGCATGACACAAGAAATTAATATTGCATGAGACAAGAATATATCACACTAAATCCCAGTATCCTACACAACCATTAACTCGGGGTTTCGAGCCGAGGGATTAATATAAGTTAGTACTAGCGGGGTTTGACAAACCTCCATTCATGGATTGGTAGCTCCAAACCCACAACTCCATGGTTTATGAATGGTATATTTCCACCAAGAACTAATGTTCTCGTGATAAGGCATTAGCAAGAAAAGGGAATACAAGAAGTCAATAGGTATGGTTGTGGACTCATGTAGATTGTAACAAATCACACTTATGATTTACACATTATCCTGACAACATAACATTTTAGGACTGCGATCCTACAAAATTTTGATTGAAACATTTTACTTGTTTTCTGAATGGCAATCATTATTATTTCAACTGTTTGATCAAGACATAAAACCTACGAACTCACCAACTTTTTAGTTGACACTTGTTTTTACATGTATTTCAGGTACTAAGCTAAGGCTAGATATGGACTTTACACTTACGCAGAAGGATTAGCATTCTCTCATATTCAATGAGTTCTCGATATACAGTTTCGTCGCATCTCCCGTGTTTCCGCCGACGGCGGGGGTGTGACATTTTTCACCCCTCGCATAGCGCGACAGGCCTAGAATTTCTGATTTCTCGTTCTCTCTATTTCCTGATTCATCCTCGCACTACCGAGAGCTCGTTTCTTTGCATTCTTGTACCAGATGTCTTCCTTTATGACCTGCAAGCAACAATTTTCAGAACTTTGAAGTACCAGCTATAAACAATTAAAAATCTAAACAAATATGTACAAAAACCAAAGAAAACAAACTAATAAACAGATGTGTTTTGCAACACATCATATCCACATTTCTTTTTACCGACTCCAAATAACTAATTTCGGGACGAAATCTCCTAAAGTAGGGGAGACTGTAATATCCAAGATTTTCCGATCACTTTTACGACGATGTTATCTGATTTGTAATTATGAAGAATGTTAATAAGTAACTACATTGAATTTATCTCGGTTTATCAAGTCGCAATGGATGCATGCATGCATACATACATACATACATACATACATACATACATACATACATACATACATACATACATACATACATACATATAGTGGATGGTTCGAATGTTAACCCTTCTTTATTGCGCTAACCAAATAAGTACATCGTATTTCTATGGGGCCCACATTAAAGTAAATCTAAAGGTTTAGATTTTTTTCTTCTTTTTTTATTAATGTAAGTGGGCCCTATATTAATGAAAAAAGAAAAAAAACATACACCTTTAAATTTACTTTAATATGGGCCCTAAAGTAATAAATGTAGTTATTCGGTTAACGCAATAAATATGGGTTAACATTTGATCCTCTCCCTATATATATACACAAACACACACACATATGTAAATAAATGTATATTATATATATATATATTTTATTAATATTAATTTAGAACTTACAAATTCATTTAGTTTTAAAAAAATAAAATGTTTAGAAACATCATTAAAAAGAAAATGAATGATAATAATAATAATAATAATAATAATAATAATAATAATAATAATAATAATAAAATTCAAAATTTATAAAAACTTATTAAAAGATTTAAACTTAATATGCAAATTTACCAACCACAAGGACCTAAGGTGTAAATTCAATTAACCAGCCCCCCTGCGTCCAGCCGTTTTTCCGGCACTAACAACCGGCCAACATGCCGGAATCCGGCCGAGCCACGGCCAACACCAAAAAACCCACTTTTAATGCGTCATTTAATATGGTTTTTACACCCCATGAACCAAAACTCATTCCTAACGTAATCATAACTTTAAATCTCGATGATTACCACCATTAAACCCCTTTTGATTAAACCATAACCGTAACATTAACTCACGAGTTGAACTTGACGTTTCGGTTGAAATTAACGTATATAATCATAGGATTTTTACTCCTCTTAACCATACGAATCTAACCATAATCTCGAAACTCACTCAAGATCACTGTGGAATCGGGAATTAAGCGAGGAACGATCGAAACTCCCTTGAACTTGAACTCGATCAAGACTCGACTAAACCAGGTAAGTTTACACATCATTAGGATTGGTTTTGGGTGTAGATCAATAGTCCTCTATCAATTTCTGAAAATAATCGATCGTTTGATTGATTTAAGAATTAGGGTTCATATAGATTTGGGAATCCAAGAATTTTAAAAAAATAACAAGAAATTAACCTGGAATAGATCAACAAAATGAAGCTTTGGTCGAACGGTTAAAGCTTACCACGGATGGGGCTAAGGTCTCGGGTTCAAGACCCTTTCGAACCATTTTTAATTTTATTTTGCTTTTCTTTCTTTTAGTCCCTGTCAATTATTTTATAAATCCGAAAAATTTTATAAAAATATTTATAAAATACCTGGAACAATTTTATAAACTCAAAAAAACTTTGGTAAGAAAATTCATTTTATTTAATGATAAAACTAGTATTTTATGATTATTAATACCGTTTAAATCATAAAATGTACCAAACCTATTATTAAAATTCTAAGAAAATTACCCAACACTTTTAGAACTTCTATGAACCTGAAAAAAAATTTATATTTATTTTTATGAAGTACAGGATTTAGTTTAATTTAAAAATACTATTATTCTGTATAAAATATTTATTAAAAATACTTAAACTTTAATAAAAATTCTAAAAAAATTACACAACATTTCTGGAACTTTTATAAACTTGAGAAAATTTTTAGTTTAATTTTTATGACTGAGAAATATTTATTTTTATTTAAAAGCATTATAAAATTGGATAAATAATTTATTAAAAATACTAAAGTACATTTAAAAATTCTGAAAAATTTTATATTATATTTTTGGATTAAAAATAACTCAGAATCATTTTTATTTGAATAAAAATATTTTATGAGAATAAAAACTCCATTTAACTTGAATTATAATTATTATAAATTTACATACATATATACTTATTTATCTTATAAAATTTCAGAAAGTATTTTTATTTAAATTTATTTTATTTAAATTTATTTTATTTAAATCAAATAGAAATTAATTTAACTTCAAAACTTTATATTAAAACATATAAACATAAAACTTTGTAATTTTAATTAGAAATTTTATATAATCATCTACATTTTTTATAACACTTTAGCTTTTAAATATTACTAGAGTAATTAACTTGTGAATTTAGATCATTATTTCCTTAACTTATTATATTTATTTTTAATAACTAAAAATACAACTTTATCGTGTTTTTCCCCAAATCACCTAACTTAGCTTTAAATTTCCCAAATCCATTTAGAACCTATAATACCTTATAACTTTATTTAGAACTTGTTTGAACTTAGAAAATATTGAACTTTGAACTTATAACTATAGGTTTATTCTGAGAATTCATTTCTCGCAAATTTGGATTCTCAACTACTTGAACTCTCTATCTAGCTATCTTATCCAAGTGAGTTTTATATTCCCCTTTTCTTGATTTTGATTTTGTTTTCAAAACATCGGGGATGAAACATGAACTTTAACTATTTGAACAATTTGTATCTGTGAACTTTATCTTGTGATTTGAGCTTATGTCCCAAACTACATGTGAACTATCTTCGAAACTTGCATTGATCATTAACTATATTAGCCTGATTGTTGTGATGATAGCTATTGAACTGACCATTCCACCCAGCCGGTGATCACTCAGTTACAAACTATTGAACTATTGAACTTTGTATGTTCGAACTATTGTGCACAATTTGAACTATTGGAACTATAAGGATAATATGTATTACTATGCCTAACTTGGTTAAATAAGGTTTGATCTGCAATAGTTTAATGTATGTTTCCACATTAAGCCTTATCTATTGATATGTTTATGATACAAAATTCAACTTTGAACTATTAAACGATTTATCGAGTCAACTTTATGATTCTCACAAACTACTTTTATAGTTTACCTTTTCAACTTTATCATGTTTCAGGTGCACCTTAGTGAGCTTTTGGGATGAACACATAAGATGCTTGGACTTTAGAAACTTTAAGAATAATTTGAACTCTAGCTTTTGGTTTATTTGAACTTTGGTTGTTTGAACTTAGTTACTTTGGTTTTTAAGACAATGTAATTTTGTTGCATTAATAATTAAACGTTGTAGTTTGATCATGAGCTATTGAACAGTCACGTTCACGCCCCGACGTATTCCGCCGTCGGTTGGGGTGTGACAGATTGGTATTTCAAGCTATATGTTTAAATCACAATCAGATAACAAGGCTCTGATACCAATTGATGGATCGAGCACTCTACTGATTTCACTTTAGTATTCAATTGTTAGACTCTTAGCAAAGCACAAGAAAGAGTTCACTCTCAAGTTATGAATTTTGTTGTCTTTCTTGTTAATTAAGTTTGTAATTTATAGAGAAAACACAATGCAATAACATTAGGAATTTTTAGGAGAATCAATCCATGTATTACAGAGATTGTTGGGATATAATACCCAAGCATTAATACAAGCTTTGATTGAAATAATAAGACAAACAACTGACAATTACAACCAATTGTTACAGACACTAAAACAAGACAAAAGTACATAACAGCAGTACAAAGTCAACAACAACAGAATGAGAAATCCTAAGAGTAAAGTGTTCAGTGGTATTTCAGTCTTTAGTTCTCCATGGTTGTAATCCGCTCCTTGGTTCAATGCCTTTTCCGCGTTTTCTTTTCCGCGGTTATTATTGAGAGCATCAATGGTTTTCTTCCAAGGTTATGAGAGGAAGTAGTTGTTATTTGTGGTTGAGCTCAGTGGCATTTATGCACTTTGCCCACGATTGTCTTCCTCAGTTAAGTGCAATGGATCCGGGGTTATGCTTCAGGGGTTAAACCATTCAGTGGTTAACCATGAAGATGGGGAATGTGGTTATGGCTCATCAGTTCTTATTTTGCAACAAATCTTAACCACATGCGTGGCCATTTGACCCTATCATGTTCATCTAGGCCGTTAGATTTGCTTGGACTTCATGGTGGGACTAAGTTCGAAGGATTTAGGGTTGCTTGGAATTGTATCGACTCTATTAACACTTAGAAGATTTAAAAGAACTCGTCGATATTGACAAGTTTGATGGCTGCCTGGTTTTGATCTTAGGGAGCTTCGAACTTATTAGTATGCAAGTGCACTAGGAAAATTCTCCTTGGAGCCCATCGAAGGTACTAATTTCGATGACCTGGCTAAATTAAGGAGGTGTTGACACAACACTTAACCAACTCAAGAGATGCCCTCTCATACTAATACTATCGATCATGTCTTAGTTTCGATATTAAGGTTCTTCGACTCAGCTAATGTCAACACTCACTTAGACTGAACTCCTTGGAGGCCATGGGCACTACTAGTGTCGATGGTCCCTTAGCAGAAAAAAGCCCTTTCGAACATGATAATATCGGTAATCACTTAGAGAGTTTTTCATGGCACCGACACTAGTAGTATTGTAGTTTCTTACTTCGATACCACTCATTTCGAACATGCAACTTTTCCAGCCCAGTTCTTAGTCCTTTCCAAGTTAATCCAAGTGGTTACAATGCTTCAAATTTGGCTAGTTCATGGCTTATAAGACTTAAAAACCGGTTTGAACAAAGTGGTGTCGGGTTAGTGTAAAACCCTAAAAATCAAAACTTTGGGGGTTATATTTACCTTGTTCTGGGTTGTGTGAGCTCATAATTCTTGTACTTATTGAATGTAGATGATGAGAGGAACGTTATGACACCAAGATCTTCGAATTTGGTTAAGAAATGAGAGAGTTTGAGCTAGGTTTTTAGAGTGAGATTCTAGAGAGAGAGAGTGATGGATTTTCTTGAGAGAGGTAGGAGAGAGCCGATGGTTGGGGAGAGTAAATAAGGGGAATTTAGGGTTTTTATAGCCCGGGTCATTGTTCGTGTGTTCGGGTTCGGTTGTTTACGTTAAACACGTTATTTTAAAAACTTAGCTTTAAAACATAATATGTTTCATAAAATGGTTTTATTTATAAATTTTAGGTTGTAATTCCTAATAAATATTTTATATATCATTTTGTTATTTCTAAAGTTTTGAAAACGTTGAATTTCAGCGTCTCGTCAGAACGGATAACTCACGCACCTATTCGTACAAATCGCCACCCATCCAAACACGAAGTTCGTTTTACCTTCTGATTTGGTTATCTAATTAGAAGATATCATTCAGAATGTTAAAGCCACGAATGTATTTGTGCGAATCGTCACCTACACAAACACACGGTCAATTTAATATTCTTGAAATGCTATGTGTTTGTTGTTTGCATTTTGAATTCTCACAGACGTATATGAATTTTAGTGTCATTGTGTTTCTTTTCCTTGTCTTATATGTTGGGTTGTCAGTCGTCTGACCCTCGTTATCGGAGGATCTGTGTTACGACTATTGTGTTTGACTTGTGTTTGCTTGTCATTATTTTCTATTTCATTGAATCTTGCATTGTTTTTTTATAACATAGACTATGATTACATTCAAGTGTTTACAAGTATTATCTGTACACATATTTAATATGCAGCTACTTGTCAGTTTTGTATGGGTTATCACAGATTGTTTCAAATAACATATTACATTATATAAACTAATGAATTTCTAATAATAAAGAATTTGATAATATCCACACACACACACATCTCGGTATACGTATATATATGCAATTCATAATCGATAAAATATATATATATATATACACGCACACTTTCGATTGGCTTAAAACGAGATTTTACGAACTAATGATTTTGTTAAATATATCATACAATTTGAAATGTTTTAATTTTATTAAAACTTCAGCATTGGCTTTTATAATATTGGTTGTTGGAACAATCATAGCTATAAACATAAATATAACACAAGCTCAAACATGTGAATATCTAACCATATAAAAAAGCAAGTTTCAAAATATTATAAGTTTATGTTGTCAAGTCAATTATAAAAATCTATATTTGGATTTAATAACTATTATTTCAACAAAATAGTTTAAATATATTTTCCACACCATGACAAGACTTGTAATATCAACATGATTAATAGTCTTATAAACAAAATAGTTTGAAAAGCTCATATTTGGAAAACTATTGATTAGAGCTCAAGTATCAAAATTTTATATAAACCTGGATTGTTAAGGAATCTAGTAAATCTGGACATATAGTTATAAACTAACTATTTGACAAGGTTAATAAGTAGTAATAACAAATATCAAGTCTTGATAAGTTAGATTATACATGTTTATATTCAAGCATAACAACTATAATCACATTTGATCAAACAATTAAAAATAGTACTTCTGCAAGTATTGTATTTACACGCTACTAACTCAGTCAAGTAGAAATCAATCAAATTAAGTTAACTGAGGATGCGTTAGATCACGTATAATGATTGTGCCAAAAAGGCACATGAAACAGCATTGTCGAGATAATATATTGATACACATTTGATCTATAAACAGGACATCATTATTGATTCGACTGGGAAATGCTATACTATATCAAACATACAGAATTGACTAGCACTGATGTGCTGATTATCGTTAGTCTGATTTTCATTATCGCAAATTATGCACATGGGTTCCATTGCTATATACAAGGTGAGTATTCGTATCCCCTTTTACGTTTTACATAGTTTAGGGGAAATACATGCTACAATACTTGATTTTTCAAATATGATACTCAAACTGTTTTCATTATTATGCTAAATGTG
Source organism: Mikania micrantha (assembly GCA_009363875.1). Lineage (NCBI taxonomy): Eukaryota > Viridiplantae > Streptophyta > Magnoliopsida > Asterales > Asteraceae > Mikania > Mikania micrantha. Next base: position 35,248,454 of record CM018694.1, on the reverse strand, counting down.
TTAATGCTGGAACATAAGTTAGTCGGATTGTAGATTGCATGAGACATTTAAATTTATAACGTAAGTCCCTTCTTGTTGACACAACCATTAACTCATGGGTTTGAGCCAATGGATAGATATTGAATAATACTATTTGGGTTGATACCCCCATTCATCCTTATGGTGGTATTGCTAGCTACAGCCACCTAAATGACGTGGTCATTCATGATGAGTGAATATTTCTAACATTTGCATTTTGAACTCCTGGGAGTTTACTAGACTATTTATAGTCACGGCCAGTCAGTCGGAGGTTTGGTTGTGGACTCATGTAGATTGCATCCATTCACACTTATGATTAACATATTATATTGAGAGCATAGCACTTCGGGATGACGATCCTATTAAATGACGTGGTCATTAATGATGAGTGAATATTTCCAACATTTGCATTTTGAACTCCTAGGGAGTTTACTAGACTATTTACTGTCACGGGCAGTCAGTCGGAGGTTTGGTTGTGGACTCATGTAGATTGCATCCATTTACACTTATGATTAACATATTATATTGATAGCATAGCAGTTCGGGATGACGATCCTACTAAATTTTGGTAGAATCTATTTATTTGTGCCTTGAATGGTAAACACTATTATTTCAACTGTTTGTTCAAAACATAAAACCTACGAACTCACCAACTTTTTAGTTGACAATTGTTCTTTGCATATATTTCAGTTACTAACCTAAGACTAGGGGTGAGCAAACATTAACCGTTAACCAAAATTAACATATAATTGAACCGTCACCACACCGAATTAACCGATAAACGAAATTAACCGACGGTTATGGTTAAAGGTGTCCCATAACCGAACATTAACTGAACCGAACCATTACAACCTTTTATCCCTTGTAGCTTGTGTGTTTCTCCCATAATTCCTTCTCCAAATTCTAGTGAACAAGTCTCCAAATTGTTGGGTACAAGAATTTGATCATATACTACTTGTTCGTGTTATTGTATCACATGTTGACTTATTAATTAATCAAAATTAACTAAAACCGATCAAAAACCGGTCTTATTACCAATTAACCATGTTCATTTAGTTCAAATTTTAACTTGAATTTAGGCTTGGTTAATTAACCGAAATTAACCAAAACCGACCTTATAACCGAAACCAAAGTTTGGTTATGGTTATGGTTATGGTTAAGGAAATCTCATAACCGAAGTTAGCGGTTATGGCTATGGTTAAGGGTGAAAACCGAACTAAACCGCGATTTGCACACCCCTGCCTAAGACTATCTATGGACATTACACTTAAGCATGAGGGTTAGTATTCTCTTATATTGTGATGGGGGGAGGGGGCAATGTTGGTGGTGGCAGTGACTGGTGGCGGCGGGTGGCATGGGGATGGGTGGCAGTGGGGGAGGGGGGGTGTGGTGGTGAATATGGGTGACGATGTCAGTGCATGGTGGTAGGTATGTCTAGCAAAATAGGCGGGTTGAATTGTGTAACGGGTTAGAATAGGTGCGGGTTAGGATGAGTGCATGTCAAGACGGGTTTAAAGCAAAATCCGTTTGGGTTTAAACGGGTCGTTTTAAACAAATAGTTTGTTTGAATAATTTTTAATGATTTTCTCATTAAATATATTATTGATCATTCTTACCCATTGAAATCCATTATGTTCACATGGTTTTTAAATTGTTCATCTTGAACCGCTTTGCGTTAAGGTGTTATCAATCTCAACCCATACTATGTCATAATGTTACTTATTTCAACCCAAAATGCAATAATTGTTTACCCAATTCTATCCATTTATCTTGATATAGGTCAAGATTGTCAGGTACAGTGGTAGGTTCGGTAAAGGGTAAAGGATGATGGCAGATTTATAACTTATTACACCTTTACAAATAGTTATTTTCAAAAGTGATTTTATGTTTGCTAAACACTTTTTTTGACTTAAAAAGTTAATAAGTTATTTAAAAATAAATTCCTAAAATACCCTAATTAAAGTATTTATTGTTCTTCAATTATTAAGTAAATAACTAAAAAATAATAATTAAATAATAATTAATAATTATTATAGGCTAGATTGTTGTATATTAGGATGTAAATATCAACATCCTTGGTGATATTTCTTGTCCTCGTGATGCATTAACTCCCTCCATAAATTAGTCTCAATATCTACAAACAAAGAGGACTCATCACTGCAACTATCAAAAACCCACTACACACTCTCTCTCTCATGGAGGTCGTCGAGAGCACCCGAACAAGCTTCGATCTAAACCCCAGATCACCACCGTACGCGGCTTACTCCGATCAACCACTTAACCTGGATTCCCGAATGGGAGAGGACTTCTTTTCTGCTCTCAACGCCGGCATTCAGCCTCCGTCGCCGACAACCCCCTCCGACGCCGCTGCTATGAAGCTTCAGAAGTTTTACAGAGGCTATCGCACTCGTCGTCTCTTGGCAGACTCCGCTGTTGTTGCTGAAGAACTCTGGTACTCACGTGTTTTTCTGTAATTTTGACTTTTTGTGACTTTGACTGAAAAGTCAATGACCATGAATTTTTTTGAAGGTGGCAAGCGATTGATTTTGCCAGATTAAATTACAGCACGGTTTCCTTCTTTAATTTTGATAAACCTGAATCTGCAGCTTCTCGATGGAACAGAATCTCTTTGAACGCTTCTAAGGTATGCATCACAAATTAATTTATATATATTTTTTATTTTAATTGCACTAATTGGAAGCGTTAGGTTGGTCATTTCATCTTTTTTTTTTTTGTTTTTATTTGCAAATGATGGGGCTATGATGATGATTTAAAATAAAAAAAATGTAATTGTGATTTTGATTGTTATTACTAAATTAGCTGTTTTTATCATCATTATTGACCAAAGATAGTCAAATTTGTTCTGTTTTGGCAGGTGGGCAAGGGTTTGTCACTAGATAACAAAGCTCACAAGTTGGCATTCCAACATTGGATTGAAGCTGTAAGTTTTGGATTTATCATATTATTTTTTTTTATATTATATATATAAAGTTCATAAATTTTATTTCAAGCTACAAAAAATAGTAAAAATTTAATAATGAGATAAGAGTTGCTGTAAATGATTGTTAAGATAATTCTAATAATCCCTTTAAAAACTCATATCCAAGCATCCCACATTTCTTTGTTATATATATATATACACACACACACACAATTTTAGATGGTTAACCCTTGTATAAGTATGACTTTTTTGGATTGATTTCAGATCGATCCAAGACACCGTTATGGGCATAGCTTGCACATGTATTATGAAGAGTGGTGTAAAGCTGATGCTGGTCAACCTTTTTTCTACTGGTATATATGCATACCCTTTGCAAATTGAAAGCTGAAAAATACCGTTACAGTTTTTGCTAATAATTTATTTTATAAATTTATTCTTTTTTGTGTAAAACCACACTGAATAATGGGACTTTATTGTGTATGTTTTGTTTGTTTTTTTTGGTATAAAAATAAGTAGTTATGTCCACTTTATGAACAACATCCAAAGACTAAAGATGTGTCAGGTAACACATGATACATATTACTACTTCTAATGTTAGAGACCATATAAAGTGGGTTTTGTGTACGCACGAGGCGTATTGTTGTGAACGAAAATGATGTGTCGTGTCCATCACCCCTCATGTTACGACCCCACATGATAAAGTTAGGGATCAATAATGTTCCATTTTAGGCTTTATGGCTTGTATTGTTGTCATGTCATTAGATGTCATGGACTGATTAGCAAGGATGTGGAAATATAAGATATCTTTACTTGAAATGTTTTTTTTTAAATCTTGTCATGGATTGATAACTTGGGACATCAATGAATAGTTTCAAACTAAAGCATCACCAAGGTTAGGTCTTTGACGTACCTCGCACTTGACTTAGCTCCAACTTTACCCAGGCCTGCGAGAGGCTGGATAATTATGTGATTTTCTAAACGGTCTTACCTTACAAATTTGTTCAAAAGGCTATTTCACATGACGTCAAACGAGTTGCTTCAAGGCCCTCCTTTTAACACCAAGATTGTGGCAAATAGAAGAAAACAAGGAAAGTTTTCAACTTTGATTTTGTTACAGGTTGGATGTTGGAGATGGAAAAGAGGTTGATCTGAAAGAATGTGCAAGATCAAAGCTTAGGCAGCAATGCATCAAGTATCTCGGGCCCGTATGCTTTCTTTATTATTATTATTATTATTATTATTATTATTTTATTTCATATAATGATTTATAAATTATGTAAAACGAATATTATGAATCTAAACAGCAAGAGAGAGAGCATTACGAATATGTGATTATTGAAGGAAAAATCACACACATGCAAACCCAACACCTCCTTGATACAACAAATGGGGAAAAATGGATTTTTGTGATGAGTGCTTCTAAGAGGCTCTATGCTGGCAAGGTTAGATTCAGAATAAACACCACAAATGCCATGTATTGTTCCATAAGAAATTAGCAAATTATATATATATATATATATATATATTTTTTTTTTTTGCAATTACTAGAAAAAGAAAGGAAGTTTTCATCATTCGAGCTTTCTTGCTGGAGGGGCTACTTTAGCTGCTGGAAATCTTCATGTGGAGAACGGAGTGCTTAAGGTACAAGCAATCATATAGGTGGCAGATTAGGATCATTTTAATTAAGAAATTTAGACAAAAGCGTTGGAGAAATTCGGTAGTCAAACTTGAAAATCTATCGGATCATGAATGAAATCACCATCCGAAATCAATAGTTTTACCATTTCGAGTTCAAGAAATTTGATCAATGGATAATCCAATAGTTGATCTTTGTGATACGAATTTCGATTGTTCTTTATCTGCGATTCGTCCTTTGTTAAAACATCAACCAACCTCATTTGACAGTTAATGGCGGTTGGTTTTGGCATTGTTTTCAAAACCAGACCGGACGTCGAACCGGAGGTCTTACTGGTTACTGGTCTGACCGGTTGAACTGGATTCAATAACCGGATAACATAATAAATATTTAAAAAAGTTAAAAAAAAAAAATGAAATCCAGTCCGACCAGTGAACCGGCTCAACCGGCCGCCTACCTCCAAGGTGGTTCGCATGCTATATTCGGACCGGTCGACCCCCCGGTTCCCGGTCCGGTTCTGACAACACTGGGTTTTGGCAGGTAACTTCGTGGGTCAAATCTATGGTCAAAACAATTATGTTCATGAGAATTAAGTCAAGGGGCGCGGCCCTTAGACTCCGTTAGGGGCGCAACCCCCTTGACCCCCGCACTTTGTCAGGAGCTTAAAAATATTAAACGAGTATTCACTCCGCACCTTCAACTCTTTAATATTTCTTTACATCCAATTACACTAAAATATACAACAAAAAGAGTTTTTGTAAGATCAATCCATCCTTCTTTTAACATATAAATGGACCCATGCTAAACCATGACCCGTTTCAACCCATCCTTCTTTTAAGATATAAATTGTTGGGGTATTATTTTCTCTTGTTTGCAGTTTCCTTCCTCCTTTGGTTCATGTATTTTTTTTCTGTGTTGGTATCTATTTTCGGACAAAGCACTTTATCAAAATATATATACACACACAGATAAATGATAATTTGGAAACTCAATTAAATTGAGAAAACCCAGTGTATTTGAATTTTTTTTCTTTTTTTTTTTTGTGTTTAGATATGCAATATATGTTATAAAAAGTAAAAAATTTAAGAACTTGTTAGACATATTTTACAGAATGACGATTTTTTATTGTGTAAAACCAAATATGTAGTATATGTGTAACAAAAGCTTAAAACTTTTCATTGGTTTTCTCAACACAAGTGGGTTTTCAATTTATACGAGTGTGTGTGTCTATATTTTATATATTGTTAATTTCTCAAAGTATCATTAAAACATAATGTAATTTTGATTAACAAATCTTGATGACATGGTTTTGGTTCAAACATTATATTAAAAGTTACCTAATCCTTTATTTAGTTCATTACCTAATTGTATCTAACATTGTATCATTAATTTATTCATTTGCAGACTATTTCTCCTTTTAGTGGACACTACCGTCCAACTGACGACACCCTAAATTTGTTCTTATTATTTCTCAAGGAAAATGGTGTTGATCTCGACACAGTTGACGTATGTGAACAATATCCCTCTTTATTTACTTTGACTAGTGTTACATTAACTAAATATATAATATTAAATATTTAGTGATGAAAATTTAGGAATTATAAAATGATATTTTGATATAAAATGATTAAATTACTAGTTTAATGATTAAATGTACCATTTCAGCAGTTATTAAAGTTTAAGAACTCAATTTGAAAAATACTGTTAAACATAATTCCATTCATTTTTATAACTTTTGGTTTTTAAAGGAAGTATTTTTTAAACATTTTGTTTTTAAAAAAATCAACCTAAAATATTATACCCAAATTACTTTTTCATTAATTTTGTAATGCATATGTCAAAATCTCGTTGTTATCATTATTTTTAGAAAAAAAAAATGAAGTTTTATTTAAATTTTAGTAAGGTCGTAAAACACGTCTCGTTTTTTTCATACAAAAAGTTGCTCTAACTTGGTTTTGAATTGTTATTGTCCCTAAATATGTCAAAAAACAAATAAAATAAAAATAAAAAAACACTTCAACCCAAATTTTGCTACATAAAAGTTCCCTTGTATATTAGACATGTTTTTTTTGTGAAACATTATTTAAAATAACAAGTCCTTGTCGCATTAATTGGTCAGAATAAAGTTATATAAATTATATTAAAGTCTGCTTCATCAAATTTTGACTAATTTAAGGTGTAACTACTTTTTTTAAATATGTATATTTTATTTAAATATGCGTTCACAAGTATATGCATTATAGACAAGTTTACAAGAAAATTTGGTTATTTCTAAGAAGTTACGGACTTTAATTTAAATAATGTTCTTAAAAGAAAAAATAAAAACATAAAAAAAATAAATAAAAAGTTGGTTTTTTATGATATTAAGTATTAACTCTAAATTTATCTGTTCGTGTGATCAGGTAAAAAAGGTGAATGAATACACTGACGCATATGCAGACAAGGGTTCGACTAAAAACGGGCCAAAACCTAAAACTCCAATCCTTGAACCTGAAACTGAAACTGAAGCTGAAACTGAAACTGATGATAACCAAAACGAGTTGTCATCCTCTGAAGTTGTCGACAAGAAGAGCGCGGCGAGTTACAACCGGAGTCTGTCCGGGGGCATCCGCAGCCCTAAATCTGAGGTGCCAAAGAAAGCTATACTCGAGAGGATCAATTCAAAGAAGGTGGCACGGTCATACCAGTTAGGACACCAACTCTCTTTTAAATGGTCAACCGGGGCTGGACCACGTATCGGTTGTATCGCGGACTACCCGGTTGAACTCAGGTTGCAGGCTTTGGAGTTCACCAATCTCTCTCCAAAGCCAACATCTTCACCCAACAACAACAGGAATGCTTGGCCATCACCTAAACCTGCTGCTTAATTGATTTATAGTTCAAGGTTGCTTATATTAATTGGCTCTAAATTTAATATGAAACTTATGTTTCTAGTTTGGATTATTGTTGGTAGTAGAATTATTAATAAATATTATGAATAAAAAACGTATGATGGTATGGATTGATCGTCGTCTGATTTAAAATAATGTTTCTTATTTTTCTTTTTAAAACAATGTTTTATAGAGAAATTTCATATGGTGTAAAATTTTTTTGAAGTGTCAATTCTAATAAAAATATTCAATTTTTAATTTATCAAAAGAACTATTTTTTTTAATATGACAAAATATAATCATTAGTATTTTATTGATAAGGAGAGAATTGAATGATACGATATGAAAATAACAAGTGTTGATAGAATAGCAGTAGTTTAAGATGTCAAGCTACAAAAAAAATGTTTTATTTTTTTGCTATAATAATTAGATTAGATTTATCATTTGCATGCTGATTTTAGTTTAGGAAAAAGATTTACGGGAAACCTTTGTTTTAGATAAAGTTAGAAGCTGATTACAATCATATTCATTATTATTATTTTTTTCTTTTCATTTTTGTTTTTTACTAGCTTTAAATTATAACTATTGAAATGTAAAAAAAATGACAAAAATAAAAAAAATTTAGTTCACATTATTATGTACATGTGGCGCTACAAATATATGTTATATGAGTTACATGTGTGAAATTTATAAGTAAGAATTTCATCAGTTATATATATTTGGCTTTGTGAGGAACATATCTTTATTTATTTATTTATTTTTTGTTTATTATATTTATAATATAATGATTTAAAGTTATTTAATTAATTTAAAAAATTAATTACTTCTTATGAGTTTTCTAAGTCATTGAAAATTAGACGGTTTAAAGTGTTTTATGCATTGAGAATTTAACATTTTTATGTGTAGATCTATTACATGCTTGACCGAGTCAATCGGTTGAAATTTTCATATCTGCATTGAAAACATACAAATTTATGAGGGTCTATCTTTAAGAAAAAAATTATAAAAAAAAATTAAAAGTTTATTTTATTTTTTTAATTTTTAAATTAGTGATTGAGATTAAAGTCATAGAAAACATATTGAAGAGTATAATAAGAAAAAAAAATTGATTTTTTTTTCTGAATTCTTCTATTTTTTTGAACGATCATACCTTTTTATATGGCCATGTGTGACAGTTGCATACGAGAATTACGTCATAAGTGACGTGAGCACATTAGATCATTCTAGAAATCCACGTTGTTCTAATACTTGTAATTGTTACAGATTGATAGTAGGCGAGAAATGATAGACGTGAGGGAAAACCGTGTGCAAAACGGAGTCCTGGATTGCCCGGAATCGATAAAAGAAGAAAAATCTCTAAGTATTGGTCGAAAGGGCTTATCGCGGTACGCGGAGGTGGGCTTGAGAGTCCTCCGCGGTACGCGATGATTGTAAAATATCTCAAATTCCCGAAAAACTTCGCGGTACGCGAAGCCAAAATAGGCTCTCCGTCGCGGTACGCGACGGATGAGGCGGTGGAACAAGTTGATCCTTTTATCAGATCTTCATGCAGAAACTATTTTTATTATCTTTTTCGAACTCAGACGAACTCACAGGAGAAAAACACACACAAACCACCATCAAATCACCTCTTGAAGCTATCGGATCGTGTGGATCGCACCTGGGGACGTGTTTACAAGTTCTGATTGTCATTTTAGCCGCAGATATATGTCTGATTAGGTAATGATCCGTTTAAACCTTCTAGTTTGATTTTGATTGATAGATCTTGATTTTGAACGTAATGACATAGTTAGGATTGTTGATTATTGCCTAGATGATGGCTAGGATTGATTATAAACAAAGAACACGAAGTTTTAACGGTTAAATCCTTGTTTTGATCCGTTGTAATGCCCGGTTTGTATGAAACCATACCCATGATTATAATAGTTTAATCCATTTGATTATAACAATGTAGGTGATTAGTTGGATTAATCCTTGAAATGCAAGGTTAAATCCAAGTGTTTCAAACTAATCACGATCATTAACATACTTATTGGAATGATTATTTGATGTTTATGATAACAGTCTGATTAGTATGTTAAATCTGGTTATTACACCTATTTTGATGCTACATTGTGATATTTCATGATAATTGGGTAATCAACAACAAGGATTTATCATTCCTAAGCCATTAAATTATCTAGAAACTGTTACAGTATCATAATCAACAACATTAACTATCTGGTTAATCAGAGATTATTCTGATTAATCAAGAATGTCATCAACTTTGTATTAGGAATCTAATGCAATGTAGGTTCCTACATTATCATACATTGTATGATATAACATTAAATTAATTAATTACATAATTAGTATCGAGTTGATGATTTACTAAGCAATGTCTTTGACATTGAACGTTCAGAAAGATCTAATCAGTAAACTAGAACATAAATAACTTATTAAAGATAACCAAATGCAGAATCATCTCTGTACTATCAGTTTGGTGATACTCTGCTACCTATTATCATCAGGTGAGTTTCGTACAACCCCTTTTATTTTTAATCTTTTATAAACATCGGGGAAACTCTGCAAACTGTTGTCTGAACATATGATATGTATCAATGATATATGTGTGATTTCATGTGATTTTGTGGGATTTCATGGGATTTGGCCTGTAGACTGAACTCTATCATGGAACTGAAAGTCCTCATTTTTTTTTACTGTATCTAGTGAACCCATGTGTGGCCGAGCAGAAACATTGATAGTACTATTGGTTGACACCCCATTCGCTGGGAGGATTGCATCTCCCCTTGTGTGAATGTTTGTTATCTGTTTCTTGAACATCTTAATGGTGTGATAGACATTAAGATAATGAGGCACTAAGATATGTACCGACGGGTAATATCTTGAGACAGACTAGACGTCATAAAGGAACTAGATACGGGTCCCATGGTTATCCGGAACTGAACTTTTGAGAACATGCTTATCATATCATATTGTTTTAAATTGAACTGTCGATCTCACCAGCTTTGTGCTGACGTTTCAAACTCAAAACTTTTTACAGGTAAACAGTAATAGCCGGTGAGGATGCACTTTTGGGATATTTGCACTTGTGTAATTAATATTGTAATTAAATAAATATAGCTGTAATGTAATTGTGATTGCGACATCCTTGTAATGAGTTTACTTTAAGTTAATCTGTGTGCTTATGATATCGGTTCAAGTAAGTCACCCCTCACCTCGGAGACATCACCACTATGCTTCCGCAACCGGTTCAGTGACGTCAGACTAGACACGAGGTGACGAGGGGTGGGGGTGTGACAGGGTGGTATCAGAGCCACAGGTTATAGAGAATTAGGTTGACTTAGAAACCTAGACTATAACCATAGGCTCGTATAGTAACACAGAGAGCACCGACACATTATTATTGAACAAAACTTGTTTTGAATTAAGCCAGGATAATCAGGTGGTACAAATTCCAGTTATGAGTGGCCAGCATAACTGAAATTTGCAACACGTGTGCATTCTAGTTTGATTTAATTCAAGCAAAACACTAACAATAGTAATGACGAATAGTTGCGTTAAGATAGGAGGACGTCTCATATCATGTGTATGTTGAATGTTATTATTCAATATATTTTTTTCATGGTACTGATTCGAGTATTCTGTTTATTCAGCGATGGCAGACCAAGGAGAGAGATACATTTATCAGCGGTTTCCTTACGTGATACTAGACGATACCCCGAGCTCAAGTTCGGGTTCTGACTCCGATCCATCGGAGGCATCTGCAGCTGCTTTTCAGGCTGATGCACTTGTACCACAGACACCACCAGCACCAGCACCTGAACCAGCACCTATGCCATCTCCACCGAGAGTTCCAGCATGGGATGGACTCAGACGTATGCGAGGCCAAGCTCGCAAGACGACAGGTCTTCCTATTAGACGTCAGATGGCGCCTAGGGATGAGCCTGACACTGTACATGAGATAGGAGAGTCCTCACAGCAGGCGGAGTTTAGGGCACAGCTTCGCCAGGTGACTTTAGATCTTCAGGGGACTCGACTAGAGTTACAGGAGTCTCGTGCTATTGGGGAAGATACACGTACCACTGTGTTCGAGATACTCACATCTCATCTGTTGTTGATGGAACAGATGAATGCACTGGATGCTGGCTTGCAAGTTTGGCGGGCTATGATCGAGGAGAGGATGAGGAGAACCATGATTCAGGGGATGATAGCTGCATTCTGGCAGCGAGTGATAGTGATGAGAGGAGTGATGATGGGAGTGCTAGAGGGCATGAGCTTAGAGGCTAGGTTATTATGTGTGGCTATAGGGTTGGTCATTATAGCCATGGTGTTGGACGGGTTATGGTATTTTCTGCGGTGAGGGCTGATCAGGGGACCGAGCAGTTATGATCTTGTTGTACATATGATGTGATATAGAGTGATCAGTAGTTATGAGAGCGGGATATTTTGGTATGAACAGATCCCGAGTTTGTGAGTTGTAGTGTATGATGTTGTTAGGTTGGTATATTATGACTTTTGTTTGTATTAAAACTATGTATGTATGAAACTATGGTATTGTAATAATATGGGTGTTTTTGTATATCTGTTTGTACAATGAACTTTGTGTGTGAACTATAATTAATTTTTCTGTGTGAAAACATAACCGTATGCGAACGAATTAATATGAGAACATGTCAAACTAATATATATATTTCGCTGAAATACAGTACGGGAGCAATACTGTATGCGAATATATCGAACTAAAATATATATTTTGCTGGAATACAGTACGGAGCAATACTGTATGCAAATATATCTGTAACTAAAGTACAGTACGAGAGCCATACTGTACGAGAACATGTCTGAATTGTGAACGTATCTAATAGTGAACATGTCTGTAACTAAAGTACAGTACGAGAGCCATACTGTACGAGAACATATCTATGGTTTGTATGAGAACTTAATGTATGAACTGAGAACATATTAGAGAACTTGTCTGAGAACATGTCCTAGTTCTGTATGAACATATTTCTAAAAACATGTGTTGCAATGCAAAGAGCTGGGTAAGACTCTAACATGTTTTTGAAATAACAGGACTAAGTATAACTACGAACAATTGTGTGATCTGTGTGTAATACAAACATGTCTGGGCTGAATTCATGTAGTTATACTATATTCTTTATAATCACATTTCAATATAAATTTTCAGTGTAACTGAATATGATTGAATTTATGTGATAGAACGGGTTATATCTTTAATATTCTTAAACTGACCTGAATTTGTCTGCTTGTGAGCAGATTAATGGCTCCAAAAAGAGGTCGACCAGCTAAGAAAGCTGCTAAGAATATTACCAACCCTGAACCGAATCAAATTCCACCTCTGAATGTTGAATCAAATCCGGATCCGCATGTTAATCCGGAAGCGAACGTGGTCCCACCTGGGAACTTGGAAACGAATACTACTCCACCAGTGAACCCTGGAGCAGGCATTGTTCCACCTGCTGGTACAAGCGGATCTGAAACAAATGAAGCTATGATAGCTCGTATTGTGCGTGAACAATTATCTGCTTGTGGTGTTCTGACACAACACCAACCACATATCACCACAGGTTCTGGTGGGGAACACGATCATGTTGAGCATAATGCTACAGGTGGTCACGTTGAAACTCATACCACTACCGGTACAACTACCATTGTTCCTGATCCACCACGACAGGGATGTACTTATAAATATTTTGCTTCCTGTAACCCTCCTACTTTTACGGGCAAAGAAGGAGCGGCTGGTCTAATAAGGTGGATTGAGGAGATGGAAACTAAACTCAAAATCAGTCAGTGTTTGGAGGAGCATAAGGTGTCTTATGCTGCCTGTTCTTTGAAAGACTCTGCTTTGACCTGGTGGAATACCCAGGCCAAGACTTTGGGTTCAGCCACAGTTGACTCGATGGACTGGAATGATTTCAAAACTCTAATTAGATCAGAGTACTGTCCCATCACTGAAATTCAAAAACTCCAGGAAGAATTCTGGAATCACTCGATGATCGGTGCTGACTGTCTTGCTTACACCGATCGTTTTCATGAACTTACTTGTTTACTTCCCGACATGTTTCCTACGGAAGCCGCTTTAATCGAGAAGTACATTAAGGGTCTGATTCCTCAGATATGAGGAATGGTGACTGCTGCTGAACCTACAACCCTGAAACATACCATTCTTTTGACCACTAAACTTACCAATGAGGCGGTAAGGAGTGGTACTTTGTCTTTGAAACCTCAGACGGCTCATAGTCGTAGTGATGTCGGTACCTCGAATGTGTCAAAAGGTACCAAACGGAAGTGGTTTGGCAAAACCAAGGCGAAGGCTCCGGCTGAGATCACTCAGAGCAAGCCAACTGTGAAAAACTATGGTGCAAATGTTCCTGAGAGGAAAACTTATACTGGGCAGGTGCCCAAATGCAATAAGTGTCCACTCCATCACACGGGACCATGTCCTGTTTGTCTGAACTGTAACCGAGTTGGACATTATGCTAAATATTGCAACTTTCCTGCTCAAACACCAAACCAAGCACCACGACAAACCACTCAAACCAACCGGTCATGTTACAAATGTGGAAGCCCTGATCATCTCATACGAAACTGTCCGAACAATAACACCAATCCGGGAACTGAAGCTAGGGGGAGAGCTTTTCAGATTGGTGCGACCGAGGCGAGACATGATGCAAATATTGTTACTGGTACGTTTCTCCTTAACAATCTATACGCATCAGTTTTGTTTGACACAGGAGCGGATAAGAGCTTTATCTCTCCTGAATTTGCATCATTAATTTCATTGCCTACGGTAGATCTAGAAACTCCTTATGTTATTGAACTTGCTAACGGCAAGTTGATCAAAACAAACAATGTTATTCAAGGATGTTCCTTGAATTTGAATGATCATCTTTTCGATATTGATTTACTTCCTATTGAGCTTGGGAGCTTTGATGTCGTTGTTGGTATGGACTGGCTTTCTGATAACCAAGCGGAAGTTGTGTGTCAAAACAAGGTGATCCGTATTCCATTACCTAACGGTAATACACTAATAGTTCAAGGAGAACGAGCTGGTAGAAAACTTGGTATCATATCTTGTATGCAAGCTCAGAAGTTCTTAAGGAAAGGCTGTTATGCTTTCCTAGCACATGTGACTGAGCACAATTCTTCACCCAAACAAATCACAGATATCCCAGTAGTCAAGGATTTTCCTGAAGTTTTTCCTGAGGACATATCAGGATTACCCCCAGTGAGACAAGTTGAATTTCGAATCGACTTGATTCCATGTGCAACACCTGTTGCTAAAGCCCCTTATCGGCTTGCACCATCCGAAATGCAAGAACTTTCAGGTCAATTGCAAGAACTGTTAGACAAAGGTTTTATCAGACCTAGTTTCTCACCCTGGGGAGCACCTATTCTTTTTGTGAAAAAGAAGGATGGTTCATTCAGGATGTGTATTGACTACAGGGAACTCAATAAACTGACAATCAAGAACCGTTATCCACTACCTCGTATCGATGATCTGTTTGATCAACTACAAGGTGCTACTTATTTTTCAAAAATCGATTTAAGATCTGGATATCATCAGTTACGTATTCATGATGATGATATTCCTAAAACTGCTTTCAGAACTCGATATGGACATTACGAATTTTTAGTGATGCCATTTGGTTTAACAAATGCACCAGCAGTTTTCATGGATCTGATGAATCGAGTATGTAGACCTTATCTGGATAAATTTGTGATTGTGTTTATTGATGATATTCTTATTTATTCTCGAAATCAACAAGAACATGCTCAACACTTGAAATTAATTCTAGAACTTTTGGCACGTGAAAAATTATATGCCAAGTTCTCCAAGTGTGAGTTCTGGTTACGAGAAGTTCAATTTCTTGGTCATGTAGTAAATCAAAACGGTATTCAAGTGGATCCCAGTAAGATTCAGGCGGTGAAACAATGGGAGACACCACGAACCCCGACCGAAATACGCCAATTTTTAGGGTTGGCAGGTTATTATCGCAGGTTTATCAAGAACTTTTCAAAGATAGCCTTGCCACTGACTACATTGACACAGAAAAATCAACTGTTTATATGGAGTTCTCAACAGGAGGAGGCGTTCCAACTATTGAAACACAAACTCTGTAATGCACCTATATTGGCATTACCGGAAGGTACGGATAACTTCACAGTGTATTGTGATGCTTCACGTCAAGGTCTTGGGTGTGTTCTAATGCAGAAGGATAAGGTAATTGCTTATGCTTCTCGACAACTGAAAGTACATGAGAAGAATTATACCACACATGATCTAGAACTTGGTGCAGTAGTGTTTGCACTCAAGATCTGGAGACATTATCTATACGGAACCAAGTGTATGATACACAGATCATAAAAGTCTCCAACATATTCTAGATCAGAAAATGTTGAACATGCGACAGAGGCGATGGGTTGAACTGTTGAACGATTACGACTGTGAGATTCGTTATCACCCAGGCAAAGCAAATGTTGTAGCTGATGCTTTAAGTCGCAAGGAACGAGTCAAGCCTTTACGTGTGAAAGCGTTAGGTATGACTATTCAAACCAGTCTAATTCCTCAAATCAAAGACGCTCAACAACAAGCTTTACAAGCAACGAACTATTCTGCTGAAGGACTGAGAGGATTAGATAAGAAACTCGATACCAAAGACGATGGACTGTTATATTTCAAAGATCGAATGTGGATTCCCCTATTCGGTAACTCTCGAACTATTATCTTGGATGAGGCGCATAAATCCAGGTATTCTATTCATCCAGGTGCTGATAAATGTATAAAGATCTTAAAGACTTTTACTGGTGGCCTGGAATGAAGAAACACATAGCTGAATATGTGGATCGATGTTTAACATGTCTCAAAGTCAAGGCTGAACATCAACGACCTTCTGGGTTACTACAACAACCTGAGATTCCCATGTGGAAATGGGATCAGATCTCTATGGATTTCATTACTAAATTACCCAGATTATCACGTAATCATGACTCTATATGGGTTATCGTTGATCGCCTTACGAAATCTGCGCATTTCTTACGCATCCGAGAAGACTATTCTATGGATCGACTCGCTAAACTTTATGTTAATGAGATTGTGTCTCGACATGGAGTACCGATCTCTATCATTTCTGACAGGGATAGTCGATTTATGTCACGATTTTGGCAAACTCTTCAGAATGCTCTGGGCACGCAAATCAATATGAGCACAGCTTATTATCCACAAACTGACGGACAGACTGAACGAACCAATCAAACTCTTGAAGACATGCTCAGAAGCTGTGTGATTGATTTTGGAGGTAGCTGGGATATTCATCTTCCACTTGTTGAATTCTCATACAATAACAGCTACCATACCAGTATTCAATGCGCTCCATTTGAAGCACTTTATCAGAAGTAGGTGAGAATCAAATCATAGGCCCAGAATTCATTCAGGAAACAACAGATAAGATCGCACTCATTCAGGAACGAATCAAAGCTGCTCGCGATCGTCAAAAGAGTTATGCTGATAATCGCCGTAGACCACTCGAATTTCAAGTAGGTGATCGGGTAATGTTAAAAGTGTCACCTTGGAAAGGCATTTTCAGATTCGGAAAGAGAGGTAAACTTTCACCAAGATTTGTAGGGCCATTCAAAATTTTGGAATGAATTGGATCAGTAGCCTACAGACTTGAATTACCTCTTGAACTCAGTGATATTCACGATGTCTTTCATGTGTCTAATCTGAAGAAATGCTTAACTGATGAATCATTGATCGTACCTCTCGAAGAAATTCATATTGATGAAAAACTTCAGTTCAGAGAAGAACCAGTAGAGGTAATGGATCGAGAAACGAAAGTGTTAAAACGTAGTCGCATACTAATCGTTAAAGTGCGATGGAACTCGCAACGTGGACCTGAATATACTTGGGAACGTGAAGATCAAATGAAATCAAAGTATCCACATCTATTCTCATAAATGATTGTCATAATGTAAGTCTTCACTAAATTTCGGGACGAAATTTCTCTAACAGGAGGAGACTGTGACAGTTGCATACGAGAATTACGTCATAAGTGACGTGAGCACATTAGATCATTCTAGAAATACACGTTGTTCTAATACTTGTAATTGTTACAGATTGATAGTAGGTGAGAAATGATGAACGTGGGCGAAAACCGTGTGCAAAACGGAGTCCTGGATTGCCCGGAATCGATAAAAGAAGAAAAATCTCTAAGTATTGGTCGAAAGGGCTTATCGCGGTACGCGGAGGTGGGCTTGAGAGTCCTCCGCGGTACGCGATGATTGTAAAATATCTCAAATTCCCGAAAAACTTCGCGGTACGCGAAGCCAAAATAGGCTCTCCGTCGCGGTACGCGACGGATGAGGCGGTGGAACAAGTTGATCCTTTTATCAGATCTTCATGCAGAAACTATTTTTATTATCTTTTTCGAACTCAGACGAACTCACAGGAGAAAAACACACACAAACCACCATCAAATCACCTCTTGAAGCTATCGGATCGTGTGGATCGCACCTGGGGACGTGTTTACAAGTTCTGATTGTCATTTTAGCCGCAGATATATGTCTGATTAGGTAATGATCCGTTTAAACCTTCTAGTTTGATTTTGATTGATAGATCTTGATTTTGAACGTAATGACATAGTTAGGATTGTTGATTATTGCCTAGATGATGGCTAGGATTGATTATAAACAAAGAACACGAAGTTTTAACGGTTAAATCCTTGTTTTGATCCGTTGTAATGCCCGGTTTGTATGAAACCATACCCATGATTATAATAGTTTAATCCATTTGATTATAACAATGTAGGTGATTAGTTGGATTAATCCTTGAAATGCAAGGTTAAATCCAAGTGTTTCAAACTAATCACGATCATTAACATACTTATTGGAATGATTATTTGATGTTTATGATAACAGTCTGATTAGTATGTTAAATCTGGTTATTACACCTATTTTGATGCTACATTGTGATATTTCATGATAATTGGGTAATCAACAACAAGGATTTATCATTCCTAAGCCATTAAATTATCTAGAAACTGTTACAGTATCATAATCAACAACATTAACTATCTGGTTAATCAGAGATTATTCTGATTAATCAAGAATGTCATCAACTTTGTATTAGGAATCTAATGCAATGTAGGTTCCTACATTATCATACATTGTATGATATAACATTAAATTAATTAATTACATAATTAGTATCGAGTTGATGATTTACTAAGCAATGTCTTTGACATTGAACGTTCAGAAAGATCTAATCAGTAAACTAGAACATAAATAACTTATTAAAGATAACCAAATGCAGAATCATCTCTGTACTATCAGTTTGGTGATACTCTGCTACCTATTATCATCAGGTGAGTTTCGTACAACCCCTTTTATTTTTAATCTTTTATAAACATCGGGGAAACTCTGCAAACTGTTGTCTGAACATATGATATGTCTCAATGATATATGTGTGATTTCATGTGATTTTGTGGGATTTCATGGGATTTGGCCTGTAGACTGAACTCTATCATGGAACTGAAAGTCCTCATTTTTTTTTACTGTATCTAGTGAACTCATGTGTGGCCGAGCAGAAACATTGATAGTACTATTGGTTGACACCCCATTCGCTGGGAGGATTGCATCTCCCCTTGTGTGAATGTTTGTTATCTGTTTCTTGAACATCTTAATGGTGTGATAGACATTAAGATAATGAGGCACTAAGATATGTACCGACGGGTAATATCTTGAGACAGACTAGACGTCATAAAGGAACTAGATACGGGTCCCATGGTTATCCGGAACTGAACTTTTGAGAACATGCTTATCATATCATATTGTTTTTAATTGAACTGTCGATCTCACCAGCTTTGTGCTGACGTTTCAAACTCAAAACTTTTTGCAGGTAAACAGTAATAGCCGGTGAGGATGCACTTTTGGGATATTTGCACTTGTATAATTAATATTGTAATTAAATAAATATAGCTGTAATGTAATTGTGATTGCGACATCCTTGTAATGAGTTTACTTTAAGTTAATCTGTGTGCTTATGATATCGGTTCAAGTAAGTCACCCCTCACCTCGGAGACATCACCACTATGCTTCCGCAACCGGTTCAGTGACGTCAGACTAGACACGAGGTGACGAGGGGTTGGGGTGTGACACCATGCACTTTCAAAATAATAACACAAAAAAAATGCCTTTTCTTTAATTTGAGTTTTGCGTTGACGTACTTTTTGTTTCGAAACAAAATCCAATATGTTAATGTGTTGTAATGTTTTTTGACAATAATTTCTTTACATTTTTGTTATATTTTTGTGGTGTTTATATTTATTGTGCTTCATTATAAATATATGTACACTTTTTATTAAGGTCAGCACATATTTAATAAATATAATACACGGACCAAAAATATGGTATAGTGCAAAAAATAATTTTTATTTGTTTATATATCACTGGTATAGTCACAAAAAATGTTTGATTTTATGATGTAATTTGTTTAAAAATAATCTTATATTAAATAAATTCTAAATATTAAAAAAACGAGAAAAACATGAAACAGACAAAAAAATTATACTTAAATTACAATTTTATTCATTTTTTTTATAATAAACATGTTAAAAATCCCATTGTTTGCAAAAAAAATTATTTGAATTATAGTAATATCATAGAACCATCACATCTCGTTTTTCCATTAAAAAAGTCGATTCTTTATAAAATTGTGTTGATGTAAAAATTATTTACCAAATTTGGTGATTTGAAAAATATTACCAAATCACCCAATTGATAGGTCCTCTTGAAATCCTCCTGCACACACTCACAAACCATTAGATATCTTTAGTCACCCAAGCCTTCGAGGTCTTGAGTTTTCCATGAAAATCCATATACCGAAATCTAATCCATTTTCCAGTTGAAACTAAAGAAGTTTCCTTTGAAACTTTGTTTGTTTTTGGTATCCACAACTGTTCTTGTTCAAGTGCATTTTTAAGATAATACTTATCTTGAATCACCACATTGTTGTTAAACACCAAATTAGTCATTAAAGGTTTTGAAAGTTTCAACTTTTCTTCATTCGAGGCTTTCACAAGTTCTTCCTTGTTTTGATTTGGCATTTTATGTCTTTTAGGAATGAACTTTGAAACCTCTGTGACACAAGACTTGGCATTACTAACTTGTCCTTGTAACTCACACAGATAAGGACAATTAGCAATGATATGCCCTCTTGTTCCACACTCAAAACATATTCTCCTCTCCACAAACCTAGGAGAATAGTTTTGTACAAACCTATGGTTTTGGTGATTTACCACTGGTGAACCATAAACCAGTCTTTGATTACTTGTTGAACCCATATGAGTCAAATGTGACTTCTTATCACTTGACGTGAGAGACTCAAAGTTCAACTTTTCACATCTTGTGGGACTTAGTGAAATCTTGTCTTTGTTCCAAGACTTTGAAGTATCACACTTTGATTCCACTCTGTTTGATGCACATGATAATTTCACAACCCATTTTGATTGAATTTGACGTTTAGGTTTTGAACTTAAAAAACCATTTTGTTTTGAAAAATTCATATTTTCATTCTTTGAAAACTTTTTAATTTCAACCAATGAGGTTTTGAAAGAAACTCTCTTTTTGGATGATGATGCAGAGTTTGAAACACATGATTTTACATCATCAAAGATATTATTGTGAGAATCATCATAATCCTTATGTACATCCATCAACCCACATCTGTACAATGTCTCCTCATCATATTCCTCAAAAGTAAAATCTTCAATGATAGGAGAAAAATTGTCATAAGCACAAATTGGAGACTTTCCCTTATTGAGAGTGTTATCTATTGAAATTTCACTATCACTTGATTTCTCAATAAGAGGACTTGAAGAAATTATAGAATCATGATGATTCTCCAATTTGTGCATGATTCTGTCAAAGTCCCTTTTTGCCTTGTCCATTTTGATTTTAATTTTATTTACTGCATTTGTCAATTCAACATTTACTTTGCTCAAAATGTCAAGTTTTTGTTCAGATTACTTTCATTGGCATTTGACTTTGACAAATCATTAGTCAACATTTGAACCTGTAACTTCAAATCTGCAATCTGTTTTGAAGAAAACTTTTCATTTGATTTTAAATCCATGTATGCTTTATTGCAGTTTGATAAGTCACATTTCAAATTCATGTTTTCTTCATCCAAACTCCAAATTTTTCCCTCAAGGTTTAAACATTTAGAGCATGAGAGTTTAGAAAATGTACCTGAACTTACCTCTTTATCTGAAATGGTATGACAATGGTCTTCACTAATGATGGTAGTTGTTTCAGACAAATCATCAGAGGCATCCTCATAAACACTCTCATCCTCTGTTGACACCACTTCAACACTTGAAGTTTCATCCTTTGACTTCAAAACATCATCTTCAGACTTTTTCATCTCACTTTTGATATCAGAATCATCAAGAATGTGTGTATCTTCAATTACATTACATCTCTTATCTACAACTTCATTCATCTGTTTGCTATCTTCAGACATTTCAGGTTCATCTTCTGTTCCTCCATCAACATCTTCTTTTTCTTTCTCAACACTTATACTTTCCTTTAACATGTTTCTTTGTTCATCAATCCACGAGAAATCAACAATTTTCACAATCCATTTTCCGGTTCTCCTTATCTACGATTCCATTTTATCAACCACATCTTTGAAATTCATTAATTTGACATGATGAATGATTTCAGTTTCCTTCATTCTTTCAACAAAATCACTCCATCGATAAGGTAAGAATTGCGTAAACTTCTCAACTATTTGGCCATCAGTGATATCAAACTGAAAATATTTCAATTCTTGCATAAGTGGTAAAAGACGATCATAAGCATCATTGATCTTCTTCGCAACATGATTGTTGTATGCAAGTTGTAACAAACTCCACTTTGCACATGAATGTGGCATTTGTTCAAAATTAGTCTTTTTAATATCTTCAGAATTGATCACCGAAAACAAATCACACAACTCTCTTTCTTGATTAAATTCAAACATTTGATCTTCATTCAGTTTTGATATCCCAAAATTATCCTTTGATTTCAGACATGGTTTCTTGTATTGATTATCCAATAACTTCTGATAATTTTCATCCGCTTTAGCAATAAACGTTTCGAATGTGGATCTCCAGTTCGGATAATTGTCCAAATTGTCCAACACAAGTCCATTGTTAGTCAACCATTCTACGTTCCAGTTCTTGTGTGTCATATTTAACTTTTATGTTTAGAACATCAAAGTTTAACCTTTCAAAATAAAACAGCTCAAACCTTGTCTTAATGTCCGAATTAGGTCTTGAAACCTATCCCAAATGATCCGGAAGGCCAAAAATAGGTAAACAAGGTTTACTTGAACTTTTAAAATGGTATATTTCTTGCAAAACTCTTCGAACAAACCTATTGGAGGTTCTCCCAAACCTTTTCACGAACCTTTTGAGGTTTCACGAACCTTTTGACGTTTATAACGAACCTATTGAGGTTTTGGCGAACCTATGAAGGTTTTGGCGAACCTAGGAAGGTTTTTGGCGAACCTATGACGTTTTTGGCGAACCTAGAGGTTCCCACGAACCTGTTTCTCACGAACCTATGTAGGTTCGGCTCTTAGGTTCGTCAAAGGTTCGGCAGATCGCACGAACAGATATGCAAATCACTAAAATGGCTTTAGAATCTTCATTTTTTGGAGTTAGAAGGCCTATGAGTAGTCAAAATCTTCGTTTTTTCGAGGCGCAACTTTCTATCGGATCAAAACTTGCAAAAACATGATAATTTTTTGTAGATCTGGCTTTTTGTTGACAAAAACGTGAAGAACTTCAAGAACACCTCCAAGATGATGATTTTTCTGATCAAATTACTTGAGATTGATGTCCAAATAGTTTTAGAATCGAGCCTAACGCTCTGATACCACTGTAGATTTGAAGAATCGATCACGAAATTCTACGATTCGATAGGTTTGCCAAACCTATAGGTTTGCCAAACCTATAGGTTTGCCAAACCTTAAACCATGTGAGCACCAAACCTTTTAGCCATCAATCATAGCCAAACCTTTTTGGATCTTTAGCCGAACCCTTAATCATATTCAATAGACTATGATTTCATATACAACAAGCCAGGTTCACACATTAAATGCAGCTTTCACACAGAAAATGCACTAACAATATATAGGGCATATGTCGGGTCAAGCCCAGCCGCCAGCCCACCACATACCGAACCGCATAACATATTGTTGTTAATGATAATTAAGCATTTCATTCTTTACCATCAACACACAAGTTTCGTTAAATTCGTAAAAAAGGTGGAAGTTGTCTTGATTCCTTAAGCTCATCATACACACAAAACAACACCATGGCAAATATGGGAAAATGTGGAAAATAGTTAATTGAAATGCTTAATAAATGAATAAATAAACATTTAATTAAAACCTAAGTCCTAATGTGTGATAATTGCGTACGAAGAATTACGTCAGCAACGAATTGAGCACATTTGATCGTGTTTAAAATCCATGTGGAATTGACAATCGAAATGATTATGGGATGATAGTATGCGAAAAATGATGAACGTGGGCGAAAACCGCGTACAAAACGGAGTTACGGATGGTCCGGAATCGCAAAACGAGGCTTCTGTCGAAAAATGGAAAAAAATTGGTCTTCGCGGTACGCTAAGGAGGAGCTAAGGGTTCTTCGCGGTACGCGATGCTTGAAAATATCTGAGATTTCTCCGGATTTCTTCGCGGTACGCGAAGCCTACTTTTCTTCTGTTCGCGGTACGCGACAGATGGAGGAGTCGCCAACTTGCTTAAAAATCAAGTTTTTCATCCATATCCACAATCTGTCCCTTCTTCTCGACGAAACCAACTCCCACCCATGAAAATAATCATCTGATCCAGCAAAACTTCAAGTTTGAAGTCCTCACGACGTTTAGATCGCATCAAGAAGTGTTAAAACAAGTTCTGGTCATCATTTTACCCGCTGGAATCCGGCAGATTAGGTAATGGTTCATTTTAAACCTTCTGGTTTGATTTTTATTGATTAAATCTTGTTTTTGAACGTAATGATATAGTTAGGGTTGTTGATTATTGCCTAGATGATGGCTAGGATTGATTATAAATGACAAACTCGAATTGTTAACGGGTAAATCCTTGTTTTGAGCCGTTGTAATGCCCGGTTTGCATGAAATCATAACAATGGTTATAATGGTTTAAACCATTTGATTGTGACAATATAGGTGATTAGTTTGATTAATCTTTGACATGCAACGTGAAAGTTGGGTGTTTCAAACTAATCACAATCATTAACATACTCATTGGAATGATTATCGGATGTTCATGATAACAGTCATATTAGTATGTTAAACATGGTTATTAAACCTAATCTAATATCACATTGTGATATTTCATGATATTTGGGTAATCAATAACAAGGATTGATCATTCCTAAGCCATTAACCTGTCTAGGAATTGCTTTAGCATAATAATCAATAACATTAACTATTTGACTAATCTGAGAATATTCTGATTAATCAAGTGTGTCATCAACCTAGTATTAGGAACCTAAATAAGTATAGGTTCCTACATTATCATATATTGTATGATATGCTATTAAGAGAATCATTACAATTCTTATTTTGGTTTGATGGCTATTAAGGCAATGTCTTTGACATTGGACGTTCAAGAAGATTTAATCAGTAAGTTAAAACATTAATAACTCATTAAATAAACCAATGCAGAATTACATCATTAGCACCAGTTGCGAGTGTTCCTATTGCTGTGAGATATCAAGTGAGTTTCGTACAACCCCTTTTCTTTTTACTGTCTTACAAACATCGGGGTAACTCTGCAAACTGTTTTCTGAACATATGATAGGCATCACTGATATCTGTGTGATTTCATGTGACTTTTGTGTGATTTCATGGGATTTTGCCGTTAGTAACTCTATCACAGTATCAAAAGTCCTCATCTCTTGAACTGTATCTAGTGAACCCATGTGGGGCCGAACAGGAATCATTGATAGTACTATTGGCTGACAACCCATTTGCTGGGAGGATTGCATCTCCCCTTGTGTGAATGTTTGGTACCTGTTTCCAAAACACTTTCTTAATGTCAGTGATAGACATTAAGATAATGAGGCATTAAGATATTTACCGACGGGTAGTATCTTCGTGAAACGTACAACTGTCCGAAAGGAACTAGATACGGGTCCCATGGTTATCCGGAACTGAACTTTTTGAGAATTTACATTTCATATCATATTGTTTAAATAAACTGTCGAACTCACCAGCTTTGTGCTGACGTTTTAAACTCAACATTTTGCAGGACAACGGTGACGACATGGTGAGGATGCACTTCACTTAGTTGAATTTAAATGTACTAGATTGTATAATAAACCTAACTGTTAAGTTGATGTATTTACGAACCCTTGTAATATATTTATTTTAAGTGAATCTGTGTGCTGTGATATCGGTTCAAGTAAGTCACACCTCATCTCTGAGACATCACCACTATGCTTCCGCAACCATATCAGAGTATATAGTGACATCATCACAGGTGAGGAGAGGTGGGGGTGTGACAGGGTGGTATCAGAGCCACAGGTACATCACCTATGCCATCTCCACCAAGAGCCCCAGCGTGGGATGGACTCAGACGGATGCGAGGTCAAGCTCACAAGACGACAGGTCTTCCTCCTAGACGGCAGATGGCGCCTAGAGATGAACCCGATACCATACATGAGGTGGGGGAGTCATCCCGTCAGGCTGAGTTTAGAGCCCAGCTACAGCAGGTCACTCAGGATCTGCAAGGGATGAGGCAGGATATACAGCAGCAGAATGCCATGATAGATGATACCCGTAACACGGTATTGGAGATTTTTACTTCTCACTTGACCATTATAGATCGAGTGAACACATTAGAGGTGGACACACAGATGTGGAGGACGTCGGTGGAAGAGCGGTTGCGAAGGACGTGGGTGCAGAGGATTATTGCTACCTTTTGGCAGCAGGTTGAGGCGTTGAGAGCAGGAGGGGTGAGGGTGAGAGAGTTTCTGGTTTGGCTTGGGATGGCCAACTTCGAGACCAGGATGATAGTTTTGGGTGTGATTATGGCGGCTGTAGCCATGACGTTTTCCTGCTTATCGTACTTTTTACTATAAGTATATTCAGACGGTTCTTTTGGGATATCATATGCACAGACAGATAGGTTGTTGGTACGTAATGTAGAAGGGAAGTTTTGATTGTTAAATAGATCCCTGGTAGTTGGTATTGATATTACCGTTTCTGATAGTTCTTGTATTGAAACTTTTGGTTGTTTAATAGTTGATATTGTATAATAAATGGGTTGTTTATGAATCTTTGTTTGTATCTATTGTGTTGTATGTGATATGTGGAATATGTATGTATATTAAAATCATATCAAAGTCCCTTGTGGCATCATATCAAAGTCCCTTGTGGTATCATATCAATTGCCTGTGTGACAACATATCAAAGTCCCTTGTGGCATCATATCAAAGTCCCTTGTGGCATCATATCAAAGTCCCTTGTGGCATCATATCAAAATCCTGTGTGGCAACATTTCAAAGTCCGGTATGGCAACTTTTCAAAGTCTTGTGTAATATTTTGCCATGTTTTTGAATTATCAGGACTGAGTGTAACTACAAACATTTGGGTGATTCTGTGTATCGAAAACATATCAGAACTATATCAATGTAGTTATACTTTGCTTTCTATAATCACACTTCAATATAAATTTCAGTGTAACTGAATATGATTGAATTTATGTGATCACACGGGTTATAACGGTAATGTTCTTGAACTGACCTGAGTTTGTCTGCATGTGAGCAGAACTATGGCTCCACAAAGAGGTCGACCAGCTAGGAAGGCTAACAAGAACGCTACTAACTCAGGGCCGAATCAAGGTCCATCAGTACATGTTGAACCAAATCCAGATCCACAAATCTGGAAACAAATACTGCTCCACCAGTGAACCCTGGAGCGAACACTGCTCCACCTGCAGGTGCAAGTGGATCCGAAACGAACGAAGCAATGATAGCGCGAATTGTGCGGGAACAGCTATCTGCTTGTGGTGTTCTGATACAACACCAACCACATATCACTGCAGGTTCTGGTGGTGACCACGATCATACTGAACATAATGCTACTGGTGGTCACGCAGAAACTCATACTACCATCGGTGCAACAACAACAAAAACGACTGCTCCTGATCCACCTCAGCAGGGATGTACTTATAAGTACTTTGCTTCCTGTAACCCTCGTACTTTCACAGGCAAGGAGGGAGCGGCTGGTCTATTAAGGTGGATCGAGGAAATGGAAACAAAACTTAAAATCAGCCAATGTTTGGAGGAGCATAAGGTGTCCTATGCTGCCTGTTTTCTGAAAGAATCATCTTTGACCTGGTGGAATACCCAGGCAAAAACATTGGGCTCAGCTACAGTCGACTCGATGGGCTGGAACGAATTTAAAACTCTGATTAGATCAGAGTACTGCCCACTCACTGAGATTCGAAAGCTCCAGGAGGAATTCTGGAATCATTCAATGATCGGGGCTGATTGTTTAGCGTATACTCATCGTTTCCACGAACTTACTTGTTTACTTCCTGATATGTTTCCTACAGAAGCAGCGGTAATCGAGAAGTACATTAAGGGTTTGGTTCCCCAGATTCGGGGAATGGTAACTGCAGCTGAACCCACAACCCTCAAACGTGCAATTCTGTTGACCGCTAAGCTTACCGATGAGGCGGTAAGGAGTGGTATGTTGGTAACAAAAACTCAGACGGCCGTGGGCCGTAGTGATGTCGGTACCTCAAACGTTTCTAAAGGTACCAAACGAAAATGGTTCGGAAAAACCAAGGCCAAGGTTCCGGCTGAAACGAGCAACCCAATCGGGAGAAATTATGGTGCAGCGGTTTCTGAGAGGAAAGGCTACACTGGACAGGCGCCTAAATGTACTCGTTGTTGATTTCATCATACTGGGCCGTGTCCTACTTGTGCCAACTGTAATAGAGTTGGACACTACACCAAGTATTGTAACTTGCCTGCTCGCCAACCGAATCAAGCACCCCGACAAACCATTCAAACGAATCGGTCATGCTACAAATGCGGGAGTCCTGATCACTTGATTAGGAACTGTCCAAACAACAATAACACCGATCCAGGAAATGAAGCTAGGGGAGAGCTTTTCAGATTGGTGCTACTGAGGCGAGGAATGATGCAAACATTGTCACTGGTACGTTTTTACTTAATAATATTTACGCATCAGTTCTTTTTGATACGGAAGCAGATAAGAGCTTTATCTCTCCTGAATTTGCATCATTACTTTCATTGCCTGTGGTAGATCTAGAAACTTCCTATGTCATTGAACTTGCTAATGGCAAGTTGATTAAAACTAACAGTGTTATTCAAGGATGTTCCTTGAATCTGAATGATCATCTTTTCAATATCGATTTACTTCCTATTGAGCTTGGGAGCTTTGATGTTGTTGTCGGTATGGACTAGCTTTCTGATAACCAAGCGGAAGTAATATGTCAAACTAAGGTGATCCGTATTCCATTACATGAGGGTAATACACTAGTAGTTCAGGGAGAGCGAGCCGATAGAAAACTTGATATTATATCTTGTATGCGAGCTCAGAAATTCTTAAGGAAACGCTGTTATGCTTTCCTGGAACATGTGATTGAGCACAATTCTTTACCCAAACATATCACAGATATTCCAGTAGTCAAGGATTTTCCTGAAGATATATCAGGATTACCCCCAGCGAGACAGGTTGAATTTCATATTGACTTGATTCCAGGCGCAGCACCTGTTGCTAAAGCCCCGTATCGGCTTGCGCCATCAGAAATGCAAGAACTTTCAGGTCAACTACAGGAACTCTTAGACAAGGGTTTTATTAGACCTAGTTTCTCACCCTGGGGAGCACCAGTTCTTTTTGTGAAAAAGAAGGATGGTTCATTCACGATGTGTATTGACTACAAGGAGCTCAATAAATTGACAATCAAAAACCGTTATCCATTGCCACGTATAGACGATCTGTTTGATTAACTTCAAGGCGCTAACTATTTTTCAAAAATTGATTTAAGATCCGGATATCATCAATTACGAGTGCATGAAGATGATGTTCCTAAAACTGCATTCAGAACTCGATGCGGGCATTATGAAAATCTAGTAATGCCGTTTGGATTAACAAACGCTCTTGCAGTTTTCATGGATCTGATGAATCAAGTATGTAGGCCTTACTTGGATAAGTTTGTGATTGTATTTATTGATGACATTCTCATTTATTCTCGAAGCCAACAGGAACATACTCAACACTTGAAACTGATCTTAGAACTTTTGGCACGTGAAAAATTATATGCCAAGTTCTCCAAGTGTGAATTCTGGTTACGAGAAGTACAATTTCTTGGTCATGTAGTGAACGAGAACGGTATTCAAGTGGACCCCAGCAAGATTAAGGCTGTAGAACAATAGGAGACACCACGAACCCCAACAGAGATACGTCAATTCTTAGGGCTGGCAGGTTATTACCGCCGATTCATCAAGAACTTTTCAAAGATAGCCTTGCCACTGTCCACATTGACACAGAAGAATCAACTGTTTATATGGGGTTCTCAACACGAGGAGGCATTCCAACTGTTGAAACATAAACTCTGGAACGCACCTATCTTGGCATTACCAGAAGGTATTGATAACTTCACAGTGTACTGCGATGCTTCGCGTCAGGGTCTTGGGTGTGTTTTAATGCAGAACGATAAAGTGATTGCTTATGCTTCTCGACAATTGAAAGTACACGAGAAGAACTATACCACTCATGATCTAGAACTTGGTGCAGTGGTGTTTGCACTCAAGATTTGGAGACACTATTTGTATGGAACCATGTGTATATTATACACTGATCACAAAAGTCTTCAACACATTCTAAATCAGAAAATGCTAAACATGCGAAAAAGGCCGTGGGTAGAACTGTTGAACGACTATGATTGTGAAATCCGTTATCATCCAGGGAAAGCGAATGTCGTAGCCGATGCCTTGAGTCGCAAGGAACGAGTCAAACCTTTACGTGTAAAAGCGTTAGGGATGACTATTCAAACCAGTCTAACTTCTCAGATTAAAGAAGCTCAGCAACAAGCTTTACAAGTAACAAACTATTCTGCTGAGGGACTGAGGGGATTAAACAAGAAACTCGATATCAAAACTGATGGAGTGTTGTATTTCAAGAACCGAATTTGGGTTCCGTTATTCGGTAACTCAAGAACAATCATCTTGGATGAGGCGCACAAATCCAGGTATTTTATTCATCCAGGTGCTGATAAGATGTATAAAGATCTTAAAGATTTTTACTGGTGGCCTGGAATGAAGAAACACATAGCAGAATACGTGGGTCGATGCTTACCGTGTTTAAAAGTTAAGGCTGAACATCAACGACCTTCTGGGTTATTGCAACAACCGGAGATTCCCAGGTGGAAATGGGATCAGATCTCTATGGATTTCATTACTAAACTACCCAGAACAACGCGTAATCATGACTCTATATGGGTTATCGTTGATCGCCTTACCAAATCTGCACATTTCATTCCCATCCGAGAAGATTATTCCATGGATCGACTTGCTAAACTCTATGTTAATGAGATTGTATCTCGACATGGAGTACCAATCTCTATTATTTCTGATAGAGATAGTCAATTTACGTCACGATTTTGGCAAACTCTTCAGAATGCGCTGGGCACGCAAATCAATATGAGCACAGCTTATCATACACAAACTGACAGGCAAACCGAACGAACCAATCAAACTCTGGAAGATATGCTCACAAGCTGTGTGATTGATTTTGGTCGTAGCTGGGATATTCATCTTCCACTTGTCGAATTTTCCTATAACAACAACTATCATACCAGTATCAAATGCGCTCCATTCGAAGCACTCTATGGACGCAAGTGTAGATCACCTGTCTGTTGGTCAGAGGTAGGTGAGAATCGAATCATAGGCCCAGAACTCATACAAGAAACAACTGATAAGATCGCACTCATTCAAGAATGAATTAAAGCCGCACGCGATCGACAAAAGAGTTATGCTGATAATCGTCGAAGACCATTGGAATTTCAAGTAGATGATCTAGTAATGTTGAAAGTTTCACCATGGAAGGGCATATTTAGATTTGGGAAGAGAGGTAAACTTTCACCAAGATTTGTAGGACTATTCAAAATTCTGGAACGAATCGGATCAGTAGCCTACAGACTTGAACTACCTCCAGAACTCAGTAACATTCATGATGTTTTCCATGTATCAAATCTGAAGAAATGCCTAGCTGATGAATCACTGGTTGTATCTCTTAAAGAAATCCAAGTTGATGAAAAACTTCAATACAGAGAAGAACCAGTTGAAGTAATGAATCGAGAGGTGAAGGTACTGAAACGCAGTCGCATACCTATTGTCAAAATTCGATGGAATTCACAGCGTGGACCTGAGTATACGTGGGAACGAGAAGATCAGATGAAAGCAAAATACCCACATCTATTTACATGATCAATTGTTGTCAAGTAAGACTTCACTAAATTTCGAGACGAAATTTTTCTAACAGGAGGAGACTGTAATAATTGCGTACGAAGAATTACGTCAGCAACGAATTGAGCACATTTGATCGTGTTTAAAATCCATGTGGAATTGACAATCGAAATGATTATGGGATGATAGTATGCGAAAAATGATGAACGTGGGCGAAAACCGAGTACAAAACGGAGTTACGGATGGCCGGAATCGCAAAACGAAGCTTCTGTCGAAAAATGGAAAAAAATTGGTCTTCGCGGTACGCTAAGGAGGAGCTAAGGGTTCTTCACGGTACGCGATGCTTGAAAGTATCTGAGATTTCTCCGGATTTCTTCGCGGTACGCGAAGCCTACTTTTCTTCTGTTCGCGGTACGCGACGGATGGAGGAGTCGCCAACTTGCTTAAAAATCAAGTTTTTCATCCATATCCACAATCTATCCCTTCTTCTCGACGACACCAGCTCCCACCCACGAAAATAAACATCTGATCCTGCAAAACTTCAAGTTTGAAGGCCTCACGACGTTTAGATCGCATCCAGAAGTGTTAAAACAAGTTCTGGTCATCATTTTACCCGCTGGAATCCGGCAGATTAGGTAATGGTTCATTTTAAACCTTCTGGTTTGATTTTTATTGATTAAATCTTGTTTTTGAACGTAATGATATAGTTAGGGTTGTTGATTATTGCCTAGATGATGGCTAGGATTGATTATAAATGACAAACTCGAATTGTTAACGGGTAAATCCTTGTTTTGAGCCGTTGTAATGCTCGGTTTGCATGAAATCATAACAATGGTTATAATGGTTTAAACCATTTGATTGTGACAATGTAGGTGATTAGTTTGATTAATCTTTGACATGCAACGTGAAAGTTGGGTGTTTCAAACTAATCACACTCATTAACATACTCATTGGAATGATTATCGGATGTTCATGATAACAGTCATATTAGTATGTTAAACATGGTTATTAAACCTAATCTAATATCACATTGTGATATTTCATGATATTTGGGTAATCAATAACAAGGATTGATCATTCCTAAGCCATTAACCTGTCTAGGAACTGCTTTAGCATAATAATCAATAACGTTAACTATTTGACTAATCTGAGAATATTCTGATTAATCAAGTGTGTCATCAACCTAGTATTAGGAACCTGAATAAGTATAGGTTCCTACATTATCATACATTGTATGATATGCTATTAAGAGAATCATTACAATTCTTATTTTGGTTTGATGGCTATTAAGGCAATGTCTTTGACATTGGACGTTCAAGAAGATTTAATCAGTAAGTTAAAACATTAATAACTCATTAAATAAACCAATGCAGAATTACATCATTAGCACCAGTTGCGAGTGTTCCTATTGCTGTGAGATATCAAGTGAGTTTCGTACAACCCCTTTTCTTTTTACTGTCTTACAAACATCGGGGTAACTCTGCAAACTGTTTTCTGAACATATGATAGGCATCACTGATATCTGTGTGATTTCATGTGACTTTTGTGTGATTTCATGGGATTTTGCCGTTAGTAACTCTATCACAGTATCAAAAGTCCTCATCTCTTGAACTGTATCTAGTGAACCCATGTGGGGCCGAACAGGAATCATTGATAGTACTATTGGCTGACAACCCATTTGCTGGGAGGATTGCATCTCCTCTTGTGTGAATGTTTGGTACCTGTTTCCAAAACACTTTCTTAATGTCAGTGATAGACATTAAGATAATGAGGCATTAAGATATTTACCGACGGGTAGTATCTTCGTGAAACGTACAACTGTCCGAAAGGAACAAGATACGGGTCCCATGGTTATCCGGAACTGAACTTTTTGAGAATTTACATTTCATATCATATTGTTTAAATAAACTGTCGAACTCACCAGCTTTGTGCTGACGTTTTAAACTCAACATTTTGCAGGACAACGGTGACGACATGGTGAGGATGGACTTCACTTAGTTGAATTTAAATGTACTAGATTGTATAATAAACCTAACTGTTAAGTTGATGTATTTACGAATCCTTGTAATATATTTATTTTAAGTGAATCTGTGTGCTGTGATATCGGTTCAAGTAAGTCACACCTCATCTCTGAGACATCACCACTATGCTTCCGCAACCATATCAGAGTATATAGTGACATCATCACATGTGAGGAGAGGTGGGGGTGTGACATGGTGGTATCAGAGCCACAGGTTATACAAAATTTTAAGTTTAGAAAATCCTTTAAGTTATCTTAAAACATTTTTATAGAACAAGTTATGATGATTTTTATAAAACTATGGTTACATGTTATAAGCCATTACATTTTAATAGAATACTAGTTACTTTTATAAAAAATACTAGTTAAACATGTTAGAACTTAAGTTAATCTCGCTAGATTAACTTCAAGTCCTTGGATAGTTCTTTGTTGCCCAACTTGAATTTTGTTCCTTGTTGAATTGATTATCAACTAAGTTATTCATTTGAACAACTCAATTGAATACCAACTTGAATGAAAACTCTAAGTATTGGGTGTTGACATATTAATGTCAATGTCTCAATACTTGGTTATTTTTCTTGAATTCCCAAAGTTCTCATCTTGTTCTTTAGTTCTTTTGTACCCATAGCTACTTTCCATGTCATGAACTTGATGTAACTTATTACTTAAACTTCGTTTATTAATCTCAAAGGTTTCTAAGTTAGTACATATGAACTCTAGGTTTTTGTTTAGCACTTGTTTAACCGCCTAAAACCATTGCTGATACTACCGTCGATACTAACATTTTAGATTGTGGTTTCATTAAACAAACTTATGTGTTTTATACCCATTGGATTGTTAAAGCACATGTTTATATGTTAATTAGGTTTAGAAAATGTTTTGGGTTAAAAATCTTTAATATCGATGGTCAACAAATCGGTTAGCAACCTTTGAAACCCTAATTGCTCCCTACCCGACTGCCCATGTTCATACAGCTCCTACGATCTTGATTCTGGTTGTTATGCCTTGGTTCCAAGTTTAAAATACTTGGATTATGGTCAAGTGGTAGTATCGACAAGCACCCTGCTAATATCGATGAACTGGATTGTAACATCTGGTACGAAACCGACTAGGAAACTGTATGGGAGTGCTAAAGTACAGGCCTTAGCATAAATTTTGTAGTGTATTTATGAAATAAACTAAAGAAAAAGTACAAAACAGAGAAAACCTAGTGAAAATACAGAACATAATGAATAGTTTGGGGCAAATAACAAAGTGTGTAGAAAATAAAACACAAAAGTCATTATACAGATATTTCGGTAGCGAGGATCTGACGACATAAAACTTTATGGGAACATATAAGTGAGAGAAATATCATGATGGAAAGTATAAACTTCTGTGAGAAAACCAACATTTAATAATAATTCCATATTATTACGAAAGTATTAAATAAACAGTGCGTTTATTTGGATGACGATTCGAACGAATATAACTATTGGTTTAATATTTTAAATGATATATGTAAATAGAAAACCAAATCAGATTGTGAAACGTACGATCGTATTCGTACAGTTAGCGTTTAGTACGAAAAACGCGCGAAAGTTACGTTTTCTGACGAAACGACGAAATTAAACGATTTAGAATTTAAAAATAATGAAAATTAAATAAAAATAATATTTACTAGGAATAACCACCTAAAAATATTTAAAATAAACTATTTTTACGAAACCATATGAAATTAACGTAACGTAACGTAACAACGTGATATAACGGAACCAATCAAAACCGAACATGCGGGTAAACACCTAGGGTATAAAACCCCATTTTCCCACCTTTTCTTCTCCATAATAAGCTGAACGTTCACTCTCTCTCATCAAGAATTCGACTCTCTCTCTATTCTCTCTCTAACTTCATCCACACCCTACCATAGCAAAACTCCACCAAATTTCGCGTTCTTGGTATCCAAACGATCCTCTCAACGAGTAGAATATATAAGTGCAAGGGATCTAGTCCAAAACGAGCTCAAAGAAGAGAAAATTTATAGAGAAGATTCGGCCAAAGTGGGTTTTCACTTCTTTTGGTGGCTAGAACTTGGTAATCGGTTCTAAGCATCTAAATCACCTAGGGTGTGCACGAAAATGAGATTAGAACACTTGGAACCAATGGGATTAAGGGTTGGAAGGCTCGCTGGAGGCTGGACATCTGGGCAGTTATAGTGTCTAAGGACGATCCATCGATACTATAGTATCGAAGGGTTGGTTTTGGGCTAGAACATGGTTGAGATTAGTAAGGTCGGCCAGGTCCAAGGATCTTGGGTTGATAACCGTCGACAGTAGCATTTGGAGTCGAGGAAACCATCGATATTAAAGAGATCGATACTATAGTATCGATGAGGCATAGATTCGATGGTTCCAGCTCTGTGCCAATGTTGCTACTGTCAAAGTGTGCTAACTGACCTTCGATTCTGCTGATCAGTTGGAGGTCAAATAGGTTGGGACCATTAGCCATTGATAATAAGAAGAAATCAGTCAAGGAAATTAAATGGAAGTGATTAGTCTTGACTGGAACTTCCATCGAGATTATCAGCTAGATGTCGACACTGTTCGTGTCGACACCAGCAGCTGGCCACCGATTTTAACATAGGGTGAAGTGTCGATATTAAACCCTTGGGTCCACCCAAGCAGATTAAACTCAAGAAGGAATAATATAAGTCAACATGGAAATTTATAAAAACAGACTAAATAAGATAATGCTAATGGGGATTAATTTAAGGTGTTAGCCTATTATTTTGCCATCGATACTAACCCTTGAGGGTCATAAAATAAAAATATCAACCTTGATACTTATGACAATAACATGGTTAGGTTGGTTCAAGTGACTTAACAACAAGTTTAAGAAGGTTGAACGACAAAAGGATGCATAGTTTCGATTGGAATTTAGTAGGATTTTATTCAATGGTTATAAATGCTATGACCCATTGACACTAACCGTAACATATGTTAACCACTTAAAATTTATAAACTAAATATTTCTAAATAAAACCTGAGTTAAACAACAACAATGGATGACAACGGGTGATCAAGAGGATGTCAATATGTTAAGAACACTTAAGAATTTGTTAAATGTTAAAAAGAAATACTATAATTTAAACTTAGTTCTTATTAGTTAAACATAACCTTTTATTAAAATATTTTAACCAACAATATATAAATAAAGTACCTTTGCAAAAATAAACATAAGTTTATTAATGAAACATTTAAAAAAAAACAAGTGTGACACTTTTATGTGAAACATGAAACCTTGAAAACTTAGTGTTTTCTAATGATTAAAACACGTTTTATTTACAAACCCCACTTAGATATAGTGAGTTAAATGATTTGGGTTTAGGGTTATTTGAGAGAACATCATAAAACTAGTTAGTTACAAGTAACTCAATGGAAGAGTTTTTAGGACACTTAGTCAAATCGAACAAATCTTACCATAACTCTTAAGCAGGTACTAATATTAACAATGTTGAACACAAACAAATCAAATACGGGTTGAATAAACTTTATCTACAAACAACGAGCGTGAACATTCTTGAAGTAAGTCAACAGTCAACACAACACAGGTGAGTTCGCTGCCAAATTTTTCTAAACTCTTTTGTTTTATACTTTGAGGCTGAGAAGCATGCATATGATTTATTAATTTATAAATGTATATCATGTTTCATATTATTCTCATAGAATATCATATCAAGTGTGTACGGGAAGAGGTTTTAATTTGATTGGAAAACAAACACCCCCAAAAGCTCTTCTTGCAGGGGTTTGGTCCACCTCTTCTGCAAAAGATGTCTGCAGATGTGGTCCGCAAACCGCAGACGTTTTGCCTCTGAAAAAACAAACACCACCTAAGTCATTTAAAACGACCTTTCATTTGAGCTTCATTCCTCACACTAAGCTTTTCTGAATTTTATGCTTGAGCTGCATCATACATTTTCTTTATCTATGCTCACAAATTTGATATTTGTCGATTTTAGCGAACAATGTTATTTTCTCTAGTAATACACCATGATGACATTAAGGCAACATCTTCGGCAACATCCCATTTACTTGCTCCTTGTGAGTGATTTTTTAGTATTTTGTGAGGTTTGAAGATCTTCAGTAACAAGAGATTCACTTGCATTTGGAAAAGAAAAGAGAGTTTTGATAGCATTGAGTGTTGGGATAATCTTCAGAATCTCTAAGATTCAAACAAAAATTTAGAAAAGAAGGATTCATGGCAGAAATTATAAAATTTAGAAATCAAAGATTATGAATGGTATTGAATATAAAACTATGTTAATATGATACCATATTTACAGGGAAAAATAAAGAATTTTCAAACTAAATAAATATTTTAAATAGATAATGTTTTAGGTAATTAGTTTGATCTAGAAAATCGGCTGAACAAATAAAAAACCTCCAAATTTTAGATAGGATAAACCAATGATAGTTTATATTTATTTTATATAAAAAAATACATTTTTAAACGAATTATGTTTTTAACATTACTTATAGCGACATGTTCATAAAAAAACTGATCAAGGTTGTGTTTTTAGATTTTTTTTAAATATTTGTTATTTAAAGTTATTAAAAAAACAAAATTATTCCAATAACTAATTGTGATAACGTAAAAAAGAAAAAAAATAATAAAAGAGGTCCAAATGGGATTTGCCACATGGAAGATTTGAGGTTGCAATTGAGGTTGTTGGGAGGATTGGATCATGAAGCTTTATCTATGTATTTTAAACAGTGGGACAACCTTGAGAAGTTCACCAATGGGGATAGTCTTAAAAAAATAATTTCTCTCTTTTCAACCTACACAACCCAACCTAATTAAATTTATTACACACATTAACAACCCAACCCAACTCAAGTTTTATTAATATATTTATTATATAAATATGACTAATATTTGTCTTTAAAATATTAAAAAAATT
The DNA here is from genome assembly GCA_009363875.1 of Mikania micrantha. NCBI lineage: Eukaryota > Viridiplantae > Streptophyta > Magnoliopsida > Asterales > Asteraceae > Mikania > Mikania micrantha. The sequence goes on along the minus strand of CM018694.1, from coordinate 35,209,485 downwards.
AATTTATCTCAAACAAAATACTTATTATAATCTGAATAAATATGAAAAATTACATGTATAAACCAAATTTAATATAATAGATAAACCAAGTTACAATTATAATTGTTCATCATCGGAAAATTTTTCCCATACATGCTCAATTAAATAGTTTTTTAGAGTGTTATGAATTTCTCTATTTCGAAGTTGTGCCCGATTGGTCATATAAATAGACAAGTCTCCAATTCTTTCAGTAGAGTATTGGAAAGCTTGTTCATCCTGTTCACTAGAGCTTCTTTGATGTTGGTTTGTAGGCATGTCATTTAGAAATTCTGATGGATCATAATAGTTGAGGTATGAGTCATGCTCATTTTCAACGATCATATTATGAATGGTTATACATGCAATCATCATTTTCCCATCATATCCTTGCCATACAAGACATGCGTGTTGAAGAAATGCAAAGCGAGCTTGTAGAACTCAGAATGCTCTCTCAATGTCTTGTCTAACTGACTCTTGCATTTTAGCGAACAACTTGTGTGTTCCGAAGTCGTGGAGAAGTTATTGACTTGATGAATGTGGCCCACGAAGGATATATGTCATCAGTGAGATAATATGCCATATTGTAGTTGTAACACCCCGACCGATGGCGGAAACATCGGGGCGACACGAAGTGTAGATTGTTCATAGCACAAGGTATATAGCTGTAAATAATTCAAACGTCACATTCAATTCATCATTTAATTCGAACATTTAATACATTGTTTCAAAATTCACTAACTATTACATTAATTGAATTCAAAGCATTAAACATAAATAAACTGAATCCAAGCTCAATAAATTAGCTTATTTGCATTCCCACCTGAAACATGTTTAAAATCAAGTGTCAACTACAAAGAGTTGGTGAGCTTCACATGTTTAAGCACACACACAAAAATTGTTTGATAAAAGATAAGTTGTCACATGTGATAAAAAGCCAAATGAACTAAACATGTAATTAAACCATACGCAGATCAAATAACGTTAACAAATAAAGTTTGACCAAGCTAGCATTCCTAAAAATGCCGAAGTAGTAAACAATCACTGCAGAGGACCAAAGTCAACTCAACCAGCAGTGGGATGGCCGGTCCAATAGATATATCATTGGTTAAGTTGTGATAAATGCAAGCTCAAGCTAAGTTCACACTACAGTTTAGGCCACAAAGCTAAGTTCACATATGCATAAGTTAAAGATAAGTTCAAAGTTACATGTTTTACCCCAAAAGTTAAAAACAAGTTAAAAGAGGGGATATGAAGACTCACCTTTTGATAAGTTTTATAGCCATGTAATATATAATCAAATAGTAGCTCTAGTTGTCCAACAAGTTCAATATCAACCAATGTAGTTTATTCTATATAAGTTCAAGTAGCTATAGCTTCTTGAAGGTCCATGTCTAGGATCTGAATGATCTAGTATCACAATTGTGTACGTGCGGAATCCATACAACAATGTTTGAGCAATAATAGAAATGATTAGAAATAGAACAAAATAATAATCAAACTTCAATTTCTTGTATTAATATTTGGAAAGAATTTTGTACAAGCAGAGAGAAATACAAACTTTATAATCTGAATTATGAACAGGTTCGATACAATTAGTATCGAAACAAAGCTATTTATAGACCTGCCATCGATACTGTTAGTATCGATGTTGACTAGTATCGATACTAATAGTATCGATGAAACCAACACTTAGTCAAATTACAAAATACAAATCATACAAAACAAACTAAACTAAACTAAACTAAACTATTACAATACAAAATCATTAAAGGTCTTCATTTCGACTCTGCAACAGTCTTTAGTCTTCAATTCAACAACTGAAGCTGATGCTATCAGGGTACTAACAAACCCCCTTTAGCAACAGCTCAGTGTTGGTCTTCATTCTTTCCACTGAGAGGTAGATGACTACCAGGACAAATCTTGTGCTTGATACAAACATCTAACACTTTCTTGAACAACATTGCTTCATCTCTGTGATCCTTTTGATATTGTATCGGTTTTATTTGTAACTTCTTCTGGTCATCTTCTGAAAGATTAATCAGATAGATAGGATCAAACACTCTGCATAACTCCAACTTGTTTTCATCTTGAAATACAGCTTCAGAAGTATACCCGTCTAGATACCATAAATGGAGATTATTCATAATACCTAAGTTAAACTTTAACGGAGGAATTCTCTTTAAAGATTAACAAGCTTGAATTCATATCGCACCTTCCACTTTCTGGTAATCCAATCCAGATTCCCAACTATATGAATTTTCTTCAGTTTTTGAGGTTTTAAAAGTTCAAACTTCATAGTACGAACCCCTTTTCTGCTTATCTTCTCTATCAAACTTTCCATGTAATCATTGGCATGATTTATTAGGCGAATCTCTGCTAACACCCTTAACTCACACAAAGGAAACTGATGAAAGCTCTTTATTGATTTCTTCAAGTATTGTACACCATCAAGTCTTTTTACTATAAAAAGATTGCTTTCGGTCTCAAATTTCCAAGCCAAAGTTTTTCCAACACATTCAACTTTATTATTGTATTGTTTCTTCAAAATTGGACTTTTAGGAGCAGAAATAAGATCATCTTTAGCCATTTGAATGACTTCTGCCATTGTCAGAGATTTATATACATCTTCAGTGATTGTCTCAGCTGCAACTTGTTTCTCTTTAATTTCATTTTGAAATGATTGTAATACACAATCAACCACAAACTTTTCACCTTTTTCTTTCATCATCATCTCCTCCCAGTCAAGGTCCATAAACAAGTCTCTTACTTCCTTAATAGGAAACCACTCTCCTTCCTCCAACTCTTGATCATGCACTTCATCAAATATCATCAAAGATTGGTGCAACTTGATACTCTTTGTCATTTAATCTTCGATCAACATCCAAGACATAGTCTCCATCATCCTGATCATCATATCTAAGATCATCATCATCAATATCTACAAGAACACCTATCATCAAGTTATCTTGATTTTGAACTTGATCAACAATCAAATCATCAACAAAGTCTTCTTCTTGATTTTTCCTTTGCCCTTGTCAGCTGGTGTAGTTGTCTGTCTAGCTGGCTCCCCTTGAGATACAGAATGAACTGTATTTGAGCCTTCCTTGATTCCAGTAACAGGATCATTTCCAGATGGAACACCAGCTTTATGATCTTGATCATCATCTCTCGGTCCCTGAAATGGTGTAATAGCTTCAGCTCTACAACTTGTCTCCCCTGGGATGAAGTATTCATCATTTGAGCTTTAAGTGCTTGAATTTGATCATAATGATCTTTAAAAACTTGAAATGCCTTGCCATGAGGAGATTTGATCATCTTAGTTGTAACATCAGTGCCAGAACAGTAATTTCAGAACAGTAGGAAAGTACCGTAGATACTGAAACGGAAAGTGTTTCGCACAATATTCTATGTTAATATTATATGAAACGACTGATGTTAACAGTGCAGAAACTCAAAACTGACAAACAACACACACAGACACAATACTGATATGTTAAACATGATAAACAGTGATCGGATAACTTATGTGTTTGTCAGCTAGGATCTTATTATGTATAAACGTACGCGAGGAAATCCAAACTAAAACCATAAAGGACATCGTTAAATGAATATTAAACATATAGTATATTCGTGTGAGTGACGATTCGCATGAATATATTTGTAAGTTTAACGTTCTGAACGATATCCTATAACTAGAAAACCATAATGGAAAGTAACGTTGTCGTTGTGTTCGAACGGGTGACGATTCGTACGAATACACGTGAAAACGATATGATCCGATGAAACAATAAAATAAACGTTTTTGAAATTTTAAAAATAAATAAAATATTTTTAGTTAATTTATTAGGAATTACTACTTTAAAAAGTTTAAAAATTTCTATCTTTATAAAGTTACGTAATATAACGAAAGACGACGAAAACAGCGCGTAAAACCGAAACCGAACGAAACCGAACGCACCCGAATATACCCGGGCTATAAAAGCCCTCACCCTTTTCTTTTTCCCCTTATTTTTCAGCCACAAGCTTCCTTCTTCTCCAAAAATCCGGTACCCCTCTAACTCTACACCTTCACAACTTCAAACCTTCATATCTCCTTCATTTCTCCACCAAATTCGACGATCTAGTAGTCGAAAAGACCGTGGGAACGAGAGGAACACAGTAGTACAAACGATCGGAGCTGAAACGGGCTGATTTGGTTGCAGTTTTAGAGAGAAGCTTCGGTTTTTGTGGGTTTTCTACTATTCACGAGAGGTATGCTTCTAAATTCGTCTTTATCACTTCAAATCAGTTAGGATAAACCCTAAAAAGACTCTAGAAACATGTAGACCGTGAAGAGATGAAGAAATAGAGCTTTGAATAATCAAAAACGGACCAAAGACGAGCTCAAACGAGCTGATTTTTGGGGCTGCTGCTGTTTGGTAAGTCCTCTCGAACACAACAGCTTTTCAGTCGATTTTAGAGCATCAAAACCCCTAGGACTTGCACCAAATCGACTTAGAAACTTAATAAAGATGTTAGATTGATGTTTGGGTCAGTTGGGAATCGATTTGAAGCAGGATATTGACAAAATTCGAGCTCAAAAGGGGCTGTCATGAGGCTGTTGCTGTTCTGGCGAACAGCCGTGTTCCCAGCCTATTTTGGACCCTCTAACGCCTTAAGATTTGCAGTAATTTGGTCTAGGAACTCATGGAACATCAAGGGTTAAATATTGGAAGGGCTGGAAGTGGTTAGAACCTAGGTAAATGGCTGAATCGATGGTCAAAGGGGCTGTCCAAAGTGAAACCGTTGCACCTATAGTGCTGGCAGGTAAGGGGCAGCCACATTCTCGTCGAAATTAAGCTAGGTGTGGCTATCGATATTGTTCAGCCCTTGTCGATATTATTGCCTTAAGTCTAATCCAAGTAATTAGAACTTGGAACCAGCTTAAATGATCAAGAAATGGGATAATGAGGGCTGTTTGAACATGGGTTAGTCGATTGTGAGCCATTAGGATTTCTAAGTGTTTAAACCGGTTGTGTTGTTCATCAAAACTAAGTTTTCCAAACTAAATTCTTTTCTAAACTAATCTAACACTTAAGCAAGTGTTTCATGTAATCAATTGGGCTTAAAACACCTAAGTTTGCTTAATGAAATACAAAGTAAAATTGTTAACATAAAAAATGGTCCAAGTTGACTATTTTGAATTGTTAGCCGATTTTGGGATCATCAAACCTAATAGTTTTCAACATTCAATATTTCTAAATCATTTTAAACATATAAATTCAAGTTTAGTCATCAAATGGGACTATCACCCATGGGTTGTGAGTGATATAAAGGTTAGGAATCAAGGATAGTTAATTAGATGAAACTTAGTATGTTAGCCGAATGGATGCAAATCAAATACTAGGGTTTTGTGGAAACAAATAAGCTAAGTACATGGAGAGTGTCAAACGAACTAAAGCACTAAGGGAGAAAATTGGGGTCAAAGAAACTAAGTATGAATGAGTTGACTATATGAGTCAACACTTAACATTTAGTAGTTTCATGCCATTGTATGACCAACTTAGATTGTTCAAATTTGAATGATCTAATGTAAGGTATACACACGGATCACCGTCGTAACAAAGATCTAATGAGGGACTTGGAGTTAATCAAGTAAGATTAACTTAAGTTCTAACAAGTTTAATTTATACTTTTCATAAAAATAACTTATTTTTTTACTAAAATATAATGACTTATAAATTTTTCCTATTAAAATGTTTTCAAAAGTAATTTAAAGGATTTCTAAATTTAATATTCTACAATTTAAAGAGGATTTTATAAATGATGGTTTATTTAAAATGTCATGTAGATTATTAGTACAAACCTTATATAAATAAGGTTTAGTTGTTATTAACTAACGGATAAGGGTTCATAGAGGGTATGCAACATAGAATAATTAGAGAATTCGAGTAACACATTAGTAAGTATATAGGACACATAGTTGCACGCCGAGACCTAAACCCTATATACGTCAAAATATAAATACTGATCGTATTTGAATCATAATAAATCAACACAGGTGCTGAAGATACCCAATTTACAACAAACCAGCGTGCATATTTTCTTAGTTGAATCATAAGAGCTACAACACAGGTGAGTTCATTGCCCCTTTTCTAAACATTTTTGTTTTACAAATGCGGGGCTGAGAAGCATGTGTATATTATTTTCCTTAGATTATATTTTACTTAAATGCTTTGTAGATGCATTAAATGTCTCTAGTTCAATTTTGTATTATCCATTATGTAAAGTTTATGATTTTAATGGAAGTTGTCTTTCTATATTGATTCTTAATGTTTATTATTGAGTATATGTGTTTGATTAGGATTATTAATGTTTGAGTATGGTTAAAGACCCATTCGGGCGAATGACTCTACTAATGAAGTCATTCGCCGAATGAACGCCCTAGCGAATGACTAAGTCAAGCGAATGAGCCATTCGCCGAATGACTCATTCGACTGACTTGTCCTTTCAACACTGTCATTCGCCGAATGAGCTGGTTCGGTGTAACATCTGTGCCGGAATCGTTACCGGAACAGTAAGTTGCACAGTAAGTTGAACATTAACCCAAGTACAAACTACATGATGCTTAACACTAAACTATTTTGCAATTGTCTGAAATCTGATTTAAACTTTATGGTTTAACAGTCAGAAACACGTCAGACAACACTGAACAGGTACACACGTATTTGATTTGATGCTATTATGTATAAACGTACGTGAGGATAAACAGAACAAAACCATAACAATTATTGTTACGGAATGCCAAACCGACGAATTATTCATATAGGTGACGATCTGTACGAATAGATCTAATAGTTTAATGATCTGAAATGATGACTGAAAAGTAGAGAACATAATCAGAACCACATACGATCGTGTTCATACAGTTAGCGCTCTGTACGAAAATGCGCGTAAGTGACGTTTTCTGACGAAACGAAAACGAAACACGACACGAACGGCAAGTAAATTAATAAAATAAAATAAATAATGTTTTACAATTTTGAAACTCATCAAAATAATTAAAATAACTAATCTTTTGTTTAAAACAAATAAAATACGTGTCACGTTACGGAAACGCAACGGAAACGCGATCCGAGCAACCGAAACGAACCCAAATACCCCGAGGGTATAAAAGCACCAAATGAGGTGTTTTTCCCTCATTCTCATCAGCTATCTCTCTCTCTACAACCCTATTCCCGAACCTCTCCCTTCTCACTAGATTTCAACCTTCAATCCTTCGTATCTCACTCGTTTATGGACGAAATCGGGCGTTCTTGGTGTCCACGCGTAGTTCTCGACATCCTCTACAAGGAAGTACAGCAGATCTGAAGCTTTGGCCACTGAAATCTGAGGTATGAGCAAGAGAAAATCACGAGAAATAGGGTTTTCATGTATAATTATTCGATCCATCATGTTTAACCGGTTCTAGGCCATACTACGAACACCCTATACCTTCGAGACACCCTCATGACACAACACAACCAGCGGAGTTGACCGGCAACTGTTCGAGGTTGATGAGAAGACGGGCTGCAACAGGTTCGTCGAGAGGTGTGGGCGGCCGAACCTTCTGCCTTGTGCTGGGCGAACCTTTGATGTGGAGAACCACGAACCTAGCCGCTCCCCGAACCCTTCATTCCTGTAGACGAACCTTTGGGGCACTGGCGAACCCTTTTGCCACGAACCATGGGTTCGTGAGGAAGGTAGTGGCCGAACCTTCCAGCCTACATCAGCCGAACCCTGCTGCTGTGCCATGCTCACGAACTTATGCATGCAGCCAAACCCCATCAACCAGCTGAACCCCATCGTGTGCCACGAACCTTTGTCTCTCATGGGGGACGAACCTACTGTTAGACCTGCAATACTACGAACCTTCCATGGCTGAAGCGTGGAGCAACGAACCTAACACCTGGGGAAAACCACGAACCCTGAGCGGCGACTCCCACAGCCGAACCTAGGGTTCGCTAACACCCATCAACGAACCTTCAAGTCCCTGTTGCCAAACCTGTTAGTGCAGTGACATGAACGAACCTATGAGGGTCGCTAATAAGTTCGTGAGGCTAAGTGGGGACCGAACCCTATTACCAAGCAAACTCAAGGTTTGCTGCTGCCATGAGAACGGAAGTTTAGACCAGTCACCTGCCACCTAGTCCATGTACAGCCCAGTCAGATCTAAGCAGCCCAACATTTCTTTACATGGCCCAAGGATTTCTTTTGTTCAACCCATATATACATATGACCCACCTGAATAATCTAGTCTAAAACAACCCTTAACCGGCCCAAAGAAATTTTAGGCCCAGCCATGGCCCATTTCCTTTGTTTCGGCCCACATACTCAATCATATAATCAATTGGGCCCAAGGCCCACTAATTCTGCCCAAAGGTGTAGGAAGCCAGTTATTTGGCCCATTGGGGTCACAGGCCCAACACCGGGTTGTATTTACCAATGTTTAAACTAAAACGGCCACATGCACACTTACGGCCCATTATTTTTGTGACTCGGCCCATAGCAATTGCTTTAACCCACGAGACTCCCTAGGCCCAATCTTAGTACACGAACCATTTCGATCATTTCGGCCTAAAACTAGTCCCACTTTCGGCCACGTGGTTAATGAGAAAAATCTAACACTTTGAATCCATTTAATTGGAATAGTATGTATTGAACTACCAAACTAAACTATTACAAAGAAATGGCAAAAATTATGGACTTAGGTCCATAAACCTAAACCAATGTAGTTGAATGTTTTAACTAGTGAATTCAAGCATTAAGTCAACGAATGAATGAGCATGTAAAACTCATAATAAATACATGGGGCCGAATGAGGACTGAGACTCGCGAGTGTTAACCACTTTGGGGCTAACACCTACCCACACACGAAAGTCTACAACTTATACTTATAAATTTCAAACAACGTGAAATCAATACAGGATTGTGAAAACACAACAAGTGCAATCAAGAGCGCGAGCATTCTTCGTTTAAGCTAAGTCTACCACTACAACAACAAGGTGAGTTCATTTGTCCCTTTTCAAACTATTTGTTTTAACTCGGGACTGAGAAGCATGTTATACATTTTAAACAAATATTGGAATGTTTATTAAATGCTTTCACACTTATTTATAATGCTTATATGAATGCTTAAACTTGTAACGCTTGTTTTGGAAACTAAAGACTAAGACTATTGTGTAAATAGCTAATGCTATTTACACTATACTTATCTACATTATACTTAAACTCTATGCTCAAACTAGATACTAAGGTTTATGCTACAAACTTTATGCTTAGACTATATGTTAGAACTAAAGCAACAGATTTAATGCTAATGCTATCTACACTATACTTAATTGCTTAAAACTTTTGAAACATTTAAATGCATAAGGAAAACTAATGCTAAAACTAGAATTGCCTATGTAAACTTGGGACTTAAACTTAGAAAGACCCATATGTTCAAATTTGCTATAAAGACTTGTGTGTTTGGAATACTTGAAACACTTGAATACTTGATATACTTGGAATACTTGAAACACGTGAATACTTGACATGCTTGGAATACTTGAAACACATGAATACTTGAGGTGCTTGGGATACTTGAACACTTGAATGCTTGATACACTTGGAATGCTCAGAAAACAGACTGATTGACCGCCGCGTGTTGACCTTTGTGTCAACCCCTACCAGTCATCAGTAAATCTATGTGGATGCTATAAACTTGTATGCTTAAGCTCTCAGACATCGTAAGACAGACTGATTGGCCATCGCGTCTTGACATTTGTCAAGCCCTACTAGTCATCAGTGTTCTTCGTTGTCAGGACCTAGTAAGACAGACTGAATGGCCATCGCGTGTTTAACGGTGGAGTCAACCCCTACTAGTCATTCAGTGTTCTTCTCTGTCCATTTATTTTGATGTTTATTGGGGTTCTATACATTTAATTGTCCTCGATAGTGAATTCAAAACTACTCACAAATTAATCGAATGCTTAGTTGTTGGGAGGTGAAACGCTTAATTTTCATTAACAACAATATGTTAAGCAGCCCGGTATGTGGTGGGACGGTGGCTGGGGCTTGTCCCCTACATATGCCCTATATATAAGCATACTTGGTTGGATAGCATAGGTGGTTGTTAGTGAGGTTAAGGTTGTCATTTCGGGGAAATCAAAGTAAACATTTTCAGGGTAATCAAATGCTAAGAATCATATGTCATGGAATCAAGGTAGTGGAATGAAATGCTTAATTATCATTAACAACAATATGTTAAGTAGCCCAGTATGTGGTGGGATGGTGGCTGGGGCTTGTCCCCTACATATGCCCTATATATAAGCATACTCGGTTGGTTAGCATAGGTGGTCGTTGATGAGGTTAAGGTTGTCATTCAGGGAATCAAGGTAAACATTTACAGGGTAATCGAAATCTATGAATCAATTGTTATGAAATCAAAGATGCAGAATGAAACACTTAATTATCACCAGGAACAATATATCATGTGGTTTGGTATGTGGTGGGACGGTGGCTGGGCGGACGGTAAGTTCGACCCTACATATGCCCTATATATAAGCATACTGAAACAGATGGTATAGGTGGTTAATGGTGAGGTTAAGGTTATCATTCAAGTGATTTTTCAAACTATTTTTACATAAAACTACGTGAAATCACCAACCATTGTGTTGACTTTATTTTCTTACATGCTTTCTCAGGTGATGCACAGGAATAGGCTCAGACTTCAGGACTACATGCTAGGATACTCAGATAGAGGACCTAGTAAACTTTTGGAAAGCACATATTTTGATTGTTGCTACGAGTCACTGTTGATATCTTGTACAGATACAAGATAGATATATGTGATTCTTTTGATAGGTTTACTTAGTTAAATTACTGAACCTTGATATTGTAATTAACTTTGTAATCCTAGTTTAATGCTTTATTGTGCTTTAGTTATTCTTAACATTGATGCTATGTAAACAATCTGATCATCACGATTATCACTCACGATATCGCGCCCCGAGAACCTTCCGCCCGACGGGGACTCCGATCCAACCCCGCCGGATCGGGGTGTGACAGATTGGTATCAGAGCTCAAGGTTATAGAGAATAATAGGTCACATACTTAAACGGTTTGGCCTAGACTATAACTTAGGGACCCTCATGTAGAGAACATAGGATCTAAGATTGCATTGTGTCTTCTGCATTCGATCATTGCACTAAAACCAATATCCTTTTGGTTATGATTAGAATGTCGCCCCGAAGACAACCGACCCCGGTACCTACACCACAGACTTCTGCACCTCACTCATCGACACCATCACCATTAGATTCACCGCCACCACCTCCTCCTCCCCTAAACCCTCCTCCGAACCCGAATGCAACTTTGGTTCTGGATCCTGCTACCGTTGCCTTGGCAACATTACTGAGTAGTCAACTGACTAACCAACTGAAGGATATTATTCCGGAGATGATCAACAGAATTCAAGGCCACGGCAACAACTCCGGGCATACTGCGGGGGAAACTAGTGGAAACACCGGCGCTACATCAGACTGCTCCTACAAGTCATTTGTAGGATGCAAACCACCAAGCTTTAGCGACGTTGGCGGCCGAATAAGTTTGACCGAATCACTCCCATTCGCCGAATAGCACATTCGTCACTCTCATTCGCCGAATAGTCCCATTCGACACTCTTATTCGGCGAATAGCTTCATTCTCCACATTCATTCGGCGAATAGCCTTATTTGATCCTTTCATTCGCCGAATAGTCTCATTCGCCCAATTGTCATACTCATTTTCTCATTCGCCTGTTTTAGTACATTCGGTCCTTGACATTCGCCATATTCTTCTTCATTCGGCCATCAGTTTGAAAATTTTTCTAAGTGTTGGATCTTGTTATTCTTGATTCTATGGAGGATTTAGCATTGATGGCGAACCAGAATCATCGTATTCAGACGTTGCTGCTGACTGAAACTGAGACAGGGAAGTCCAATAAAGCTCCCAAGTTGTTATCCTTAGATGATTATCCACACTGGAAATACAGATTTGAGATTAACATCAATGGAGTGGATACTAACTTATTGATGATGATTAAAGGAGGTTATCTGAGGCCTCTGAATGAAGATGGAACTCCTATGCTAGTCACACGGATGACTGAGCCTCAGAGGAAGCTTTATGATTATGAGAAGAAAGCTTATGCTATTCTGTCTCAGTCCATTGCTACTGATATCTTCCATCAGTTTAGACAGTTTACATCTACTAAGTATTTGTGGGATGCTTTGCAGCAGAGGTATGAGGAGAATGATGCACTGAAGAACATCAAGTCAAAAGCATTAAGAAAGGAATTCTACAGCTTCATGTATGTGGGAAATGAATCATTAGATGATTTGATTGCCAGATTCTACCATCTTTTGAGTGAGTTGTTCAATCATGAAGTCAAGACTACTACTCAGGAGAAGATCCAATGTTTGGCAGATGCTCTACCTCCAAAGTGGGAGTCATTTTTGATGGTACTTAAGCAGAATGAGATGATGGCACATATGGACATAAATGATTTCATCCAGAAGCTGAAAGAGCAAGAAATAGAAAACAAATGGTAGCCTTAGAGAGTTGCTCAAGTCCAGGATCCCTCTTTGTACTATTCTACTCCGACTGTAGAGAAAGCATCTTCTCATGCTCCACTGAAGACTGCTTTTGTTTCTCAGACTACTGAAGCTCCATCTTCCAATCAGATTCATTTCAGTCAGTCATCTTCCTCATCAAGCTCTCAGAAAGAACATCATCAACCAGTTACTAGTTTGAAGACAGAGAATTTTGATAAAGTGACTGTAGAGATGGCCAAGGAGCACATGGGTCTTTTGTCTACTCTAGTTAGCTCCTATGATGGTTTAGTAGCTGGACAGATTGGCAATCATTATCTGACAAATGATGACTACTCTCAGATAGATCCAGATGACATGGAGAGGATTGATATCATGTGGGCTCTAGCTAGTGCTGTCAGAAGAGCTAAGGAGTTTGTGAAAAGAACAGGAAAGGACATTAATCTAAACATGGAGTCTAAGTTTGGATTCGACATGGCATCTGTCACCTGCTACAATTGTGGGGAGAAAGGTCATTTTGCCAGGCAGTGTAAGCACCCAAGGAAAGCAGGAAACAAGAATCCTTTTCAGCATCGAAAGTCTTCTACAGCAAATCCAGAAAGAAGACTTGTTCCTATTGATTCTCCTGCTCAGGCTGGTTCTTCAAATTCAAGCAAAGCATTGATGGTACAACAAGATGAAGGTGAAAATTGGGATTTCAGATTCAATTCTGAACAGGGGGACAAGATAAAGCATGTGTTGCTGAGATTAAGAAGACAGATGATTCAAATGAAGAGAGCATTTCTAGAGAAGCACATATTAGTATAGAAGAAACATCTGGTCCATAGTCAGAAAGCATATCAGATTCAGACACTCAAGCTGATTCTGATGCTGATATTGAAGATTCAGCTACGCAATTTGCTTTGATGGTGAACTCATCTGCTACTCCTACTGCATCTTCACAGTCTGATCAGGTATCTGATGAATGTTTTTCTTCTAGATGTTTTAATTGTGTTGATCTTGACAGCAAGGTACTTGCTTATCAGAAACACAATGCTGATTTGATTAGTGATCTCAACCAGTGTACTGAGACAAACAAAGTTTTAAAATCTAATGAAAAAGATTTTCAAACTAAAATTGAACTCTTAAACAGACAACTTCATGAGGCTGAGATTGCCGTTCTGAACAAGCAAGATGCTATCACTTCTTATCTCAATACCATCAATGAGATAAAGAAGAAGTTAGCCATAGTCCAGTGTGACTATGAGACCTTAGGTCAAAAGCTCAAGAGCTATGAAAGCTCTTCATACATCACTAAGCACATGATCAGTAAGGGTACTGATCAGAAGGGTAAGGGAAAAGTGAACTATCAACAATGTCCTCCACCAATCTTGAATACCTTTGTCAATTCTCCAGATGACAAAGATGTTAAAGATTTCCAAGTTAAAACTCCATTAGTAATTGATCCAATTGGGATGATTACTGATGAGGGTTCCTCCTTGTCAGAGGAATCTTTTGTGGAGGGAATTGTTGAAGATTGGGTCTCAGATTCTGAGGATGAATTTGATGATTCATCAGATGGTGTTACTGTTCAGAATCAGCCACCAGTTGTCATGAAAGGCGACCCAATCTCATCTTCAAAAATTTATCAAGCTTTAGGCTTTGTGAAAGCTTCAAAAGAAAATGAAGCTTGTGTATCTAACAAGATTGAAAATCTTGTTCCTAATGGGAAAAAGGGTTTGGGTTTTAATCAGAACAAGCCTAAAACAAATGTTTTTAAACCACAAAGGCAATCCTTTTCTGAATTAAAACATTTTCATAGAAAGGGTGACAAGGTTTGTTTTGAGTGTGGTGCACCTGGACACATAGTTAGATTTTGTCCATAGTTGATCAGACCAAAGGTTGCACCACCCAGAAAACTAAATCAGATTTTTATCAAAGCTGTCAAATCTAAATCTAAGTCAACTCAAGTAAAACCCAAACAACCAAATCTGGTCAAATCTTTGGACAAGAATAAAGGGAAACTGGAGAACTTGGATGTTCCCAAATTGATCAATGGTAATCAAGCAAAGTCATTATCCATTTATCTGAAAAATTCTTTCAGTAAAAACTCAGTCTGGAAAGTCAAGTCTTCTGAGACTTCAGTTTCACCCAAGACTATCCCTGACGGTAAATGGATCGATGTTTGGATCCGTGACTCTTTGGGTCAACCTAAGACTGTAAAGGCTTGGGTTCCCAAAATGAAGTAATTGTTTGTGTTTGTGCAGGTTGCCCCAACAACTGCTCTTAACAGCTCTTGGATCGTTGATAGTGGGGCTTCTAGGCACATGACTGGTGATATTTCGCTGCTCACCAACGTTAACTTTGTTCGAGGTGGTTACGTAGCGTTTGCCGGTGACAAAGGCGGGTTCATAACCGGAGAGGGTATTCTGTCAAATGGCCAAGTTTCTTTCGACAAAGTCAGATATGTCAAGCAGTTGGAGAATAATCTGCTTTCAGTGTCACAGGTCTGTGACAAGCAGTATAAAGTTCTTTTTGATGACTCCAAATGCTACATTCTCAAGCAAGGTGTGACCATTCCTGAAGATTGGATTTTAATGTCAGCACAGGACTTGTATGTACTCAACATGGCCACAGCTTCAACTACATCCTCCACAGCTTCATGTTTTATGTCAAAGGAAACTGAGAAAGATTCAACTCTTTGGCATTAGAGGATGGGTCATTTGAGTCTACGCAAGATGAATCACTTGGTACACAACAATTTGGTTGAGGGGGTCAGTCTTTGTCACACCCCTGCGCCGCGTGCGGAATCCACGGCGCGGTGACGTATGATCAGTTGAATCATGCACAAGTATTGAATAAGAACAACCACAATGGATTACTAAGTTACATAATGTTTAGACAATCGTTTAGTTACAGACAATCTATCTACCAAAAGAAAGACAACTACAGACCCAAAATATAGTTTACAAAATAAGACTTCAAACAAGACAATTAAACAATTAGGATTTTGTGTGTTTCTAATCCATCCTAGCATGTTTCTTCATCTTGTTCTATCTTAGAATGGTCTCATTAGTTGTCCCTGAGAATGTCTTAAACCTGATTACCTGAAACACGTGAAAAGTAACTGTCAACTACAGACGTAGTTGGTGAGAACAATAGGTTTAACATTTGTAAACATGAGTATATGATATAAGGCATAGGTAAGTTAAAGCATCATAAGATTCACACGGATGAGCTGCAACCCAAACTAACATCAAGTAAGAAAATGAGTGTAAACAGTCCAATCACTGTTTGCACGAGAGTCAACATATAATATCAAGTCCCAAACCACGTTTGGAGTTAGATAATGTGTCAACAGTTTTGATAAAACCATATGTAACCGAAATCTGCAGTTAGTTTATAAAACAGATTTAAAAACTAACTGCAGCAATCGGCCTGCCCCAATGTGTGTGTCCGCTTTCCCTTGTTGTGATCACCCAGTACTAACGCTAATGAATATAATACTTGATGCTTTTACAAGTTTGTTTACAACAATAGACACCATGTTTCTGAACCTTACTTTAACCGGATGTGTTAATGCCTTATTTGATAACATGAATTGAAAACCTAGATTTAATTCCACGAATTAAATCCTTTGTTTTGAATACCATGAAAAGAACCACTTGATTTGAATACCATGATGTGAACCACTTGATTTGAATACCATGTTGTGAACCACTTGTTTTGAATACCATGATGTGGTGACCTTGTGTAACAACAAGGTTTATAACAAAAGATTTTATAAAATCCTTTATCTAAAAGTGTTTATCCTTCATAAATACATTTGAGTAAATCAGTTACAAAACAGTTCAAAGATCCTTTATAAAACCTTTTTAGTGAAAAGAGTTTAATAGTTGATAATTCCCTTAAAACAGTTGATGAATCCCTAGGATTCGTAAAATGAACCCGTAATGTTTATAAGAATACACACACCTTGTGTAATGAAATATGATTGTAAATGATTGGTTTGATCACGTGTTCCACCCCAAAACAGTTACAAAAACAGTAAAAGAGGGGCTAAAGTTCTCACCTGTCTGCAGTAGACTCTGAACTAAAACAGATAGCAAGTAGCAAACAGGACTTCTAATTGTTTCCTATAACATTGTAATCATACATAAGATATAGGATTTATAATTGTATAGACTTTGATTCATTGATTGACTTGTGTTCTCTTGAACTTGATTAACTCTTTGATTACATGATCTCATGATTATGATTGTTGTGAAATCTTGAATGTTATGATTTGAATCAATTGAATGATCATGGGTCAATGAAACTTATGAAATGTTCTTTTGTGCTCAAACTTATTTGTACACATCACATGTGTTTGAGAATTTGATGACCATTGATTAACATGTATTTCTGAAATTGATATTGATTTGTCATGTCTTTGGAGTTATGAATTGATCTTCATGTGTATGTTAAGTTACAAACTTAACCTATTGATGATCAATTCATAGTTATCATAAGTCGAGAGCCACACATTTGGGCCTTAAACCTACAAACACATGAGGGCTTAATTTAAGGCCCTAGACCACTTAGGTTAACAATGAGTCAATTGAATGTGACATTGGACCAACCACATGTATATGGGCCATGTAGTGGGCCGAAAGTCACTATTGTTGACCAAATGAAATAGCATGGGCTTGGATTGGGCCTAAGGGATTTGAGTTGGGCCAAGCAAGGTGTAAGTAAGCCATGTAAAGTTCCAACGTGATATTGGGCCAATTAAAGATCTTAATGGGCCAACCTATCTCAATCGTGCTTGGTTTACGTCTATGGGTCGAGTTCTTTATAAGATTGGGCCTTATAACCTTGAGTTGGGCCGAATAGGTTTTTGGCAGCCACTTAGGCAGCGAACCTTTCTAGGTATTTGACCCATGGTTCGTTGCATGCTAACCCCATGATGGTTCGTGAAACTCTCCCACCGAAGGCTCGGCTAATGTTGGGCGAACCATGCAGGGTTCGCTACATGTTCGAGGGTTCGACTAACTGACTGGTTCGGCAATACGTGCAGCAGGGTTCGGGTAACATGACATCATGCATGGTTCGTTGGACCTCAAATGATTCGGTGAAGGCTCGTGGAACCCTTAGGGTTCGGCTGATGAAACTGCGAACCATGTAGGGTTCGTCAGCCTACCCATGGTTCGGCTACCTCACTAAGGGTTCGTGCAGGGCAACTAGGGTTCGTGGAAGGCATGGAGGCTCGGCACAGGTTCGTGAGGATCTTCCGGGTTCGGCTGATAACTTCACGAACCATGCAGGGTTCGTCGGGCTTGCTGTGTTCACGAGGGTTCGGCCAGAAAACCCTATGGGTTCGTTTTCCCCTGGTTCTCACCGAACCTGTTACCTGCGCCATCACCAACACATTCAAGTGGTTCTTAGTCTCTTGCTATGTTGATCTATCATCACAGAAAGTTGCTATGCAGTCGAGTCTTAAAGGTTGATGTAATAACCCGGCTATGTGTCGGGTTTTAACATAAACTCACGAAAACCCTAATTTCCCGAACATTCAAGCTCAAATACCTCGATTGTGGCTGGATGAATCTGCGAAATTCTTGTACTTTTGAGTAGAGGATGTCGAGAGCTTCGCGTGGACACCAAGAACACCGAATTTCGTCAAGAAACGAGCGAGTTACGAACGTTTAAAGTTGTGGTTTTTTTTAGAGAGAGGTGGGAGACGAATTGTAGAGAGAGAGTGGGTTGTTGGTGAAATAAATGAAGAATTAAGCCTTGTTCAAGGCTTTTATAGTCCGGGTGGTGTTCGGGTCCGTTTCGGTCGCTCGGTTCGCGTTTCCGGAACGTAACGCGTATTTTACGCGGTTTTAAAATAAAAGAGTTGTTAACTCATTCAAATGATGAGTTTCAAAATTGTAAAAATATAAAATAATCATTATAATTATTTTTACTCTTCGTGTGTTGTCAGATCGTTAAACACATACAATTACGTGTATACCTGCAATCGCATACGTTTTTCGATCGTATTAATTATTTAAAGTCGTTTAATCGTAATTATAAGTTCAACATTCGTATTATTATGGATCGTCACCCATAACTATACTCAGTCTCGCTTACGTATTACGATTCTTGTGAATTAATTAATTGTTATAATATTCGTCTCAACACTACGCACTAACACTATCCTGTTACACCGAACGCAGTATATATATAGGGCTCACTCTCGCTGCCC
Organism: Mikania micrantha; assembly: GCA_009363875.1. Taxonomy (NCBI): domain Eukaryota; kingdom Viridiplantae; phylum Streptophyta; class Magnoliopsida; order Asterales; family Asteraceae; genus Mikania; species Mikania micrantha. The sequence continues at coordinate 35,190,666 of CM018694.1, read as the reverse complement.
ACCACTGTTTCGATATAACACAATACTGTTCTTGCCTAGTGAACTCGACTGTAAATAAATAATACATACTTGTTAAATGATAAAGATTTTAACACACAAGCACATAATGAACATATGATTCACATTGACTGACTGAACATGTACACACGCTGTTCTAACATTGTTTACGACTATCATGACTAAATGCACAAATGTTACAGTCTCCCCTAGTTAAGGGAATTTCGTCCCGAAATTAACTAGCCGAAGATACTGTAAAAAGATGAGGGTACTTAAGCTTCATCTGGTCTTCACGTTCCCAGGTGAACTCAGCACCGCGTTTGCCCTCCCATCGTACCTTTACGATCGGGATACGGCTGCGTTTAAGTTTCTTGACCCCATGATCCATGATCTCAACTGGACGTTCTATGAATTGCATGTTGTTCTGAATCTGTATGTCTTCCAGTGGAATCTGAACATCATGATCTGCCAAGCATTTCTTAAGATTCGATACATGAAAAGTATCATGAACATTGCTTAGCTCCACTGGAAGTTTGAGTTTGTAGGCTACGGGACCAATCCGTTCCAGGATCTCAAAAGGTCCAACGTACCTTGGTGCAAGTTTCCCTTTCTTCCCGAATCGGACAACGCCTTTCCAGGGAGAAACTTTGAGTAAGACTCGGTCACTGACTTGATACTCAAGCGGTTTCCGACGTCGATCAGCATAACTCTTCTGCCGATCTCGTGCGGCCTTAAGCCGTGACTGAATGATTGTGATTTTGTCTGATGTTTCCTGAATGAGTTCTGGTCCTACGACCTGTGAGTCACCAATCTCGGTCCAACAGACCGGTGATCGGCACTTTCTACCATATAGAGCTTCGAATGGTGCACATTGAATGCTCGTATGATAGCTATTGTTATATGAAAACTCAATGAGTGGGAGATGAGTGTCCCAACTTCCACCGAAGTCAATGACACAAGAACGAAGCATGTCCTCGAGTGTTTGGATAGTCCTTTCGCTTTGGCCATCGGTTTGGGGATGATACGCCGTGCTAAGATTAACACGCGTTCCCAAAGCCTTTTGCAATGATTGCCAAAAGCGAGAAGTGAAACGACTATCACGATCAGATATGATTGATGTTGGAGTACCATGACGTGCAATGATTTCGTTGATGTACAATGTGGATAACTTCTCCATCTTGTAATCCTCTCGGATAGGGAGAAAATGAGCAGATTTGGTGAGTCGATCAACGATCACCCAAATCGAATCGAATCCTCGCGGAGTTCTCGGCAACTTGGTTATGAAATCCATGGAAATTTGTTCCCATTTCCATTGAGGAATTTCAGGTTGCTGTAGAAGTCCCGAAGGCTTTTGATGTTCTGCTTTGACTTTTGAACATGTAAGACATTTTCCCACGTACAGTGCTATGTCTTTCTTCATTCCCGGCCACCAGTAAGATGTCCTCAAGTCCTGATACATCTTGTCGGCTCCAGGATGAACTGAGTATCGCGACTTATGAGCCTCATCACAGATGAGTGTGCGCAATTCTTCAGACTTTGGAATCCAAATGCGGCCGTTGAGATATAACACCCCATCAGCTCGAGGTTCTAGTTTCTTCTCAATACCACAATCCAAGTCTGTCTTGAGTTGATTGTTTGTTACTACTTGTTGTTGTGCAATACGAATCAAGTCTTTCAAGTTTGGCTGTGTGTTGATCTCCATGGCTCTTACACGAATCGGTTTGACTGGTTCCTTGCGACTAAGAGCATCCGCCACCACATTGGCTTTACCCGGATGGTAACGAATCTCGCAGTCGTAATCAGTTAGAAGCTCAACCCAACGTCGTTGTCTCATGTTGAGTTCTTTCTGATTGAGAATGTGTTGCAGGCTCTTGTGGTCTGTATAGATAACACATTTAGTACCATACAGGTAGTGTCTCCAAATCTTCAATGCAAAGACCACAGCCCCTAACTCAAGGTCATGAGTAGTGTAATTCTTCTCGTGAACCTTAAGTTGTCTTGAAGCATAAGCAATGACCTTGTCCCGTTGCATAAGTACACAACCGAGACCAAGGTTTGAAGCATCACAGTAGACAATGAAATCATCACTGCCTTCTGGAAGACTAAGGATAGGGGAGTTGCATAACTTCTGTTTAAGAAGTTGAAATGCATCTTCTTGTTTCTGTCCCCATATAAACGCTTGACTTTTCTGAGTTAGTGTGGTAAGTGGCAAGGCTATCTTAGAGAAGTTTGCAATGAATCTTCTGTAATAACCTGCCAAACCCAGAAACGAACGAATCTCTGTTGGAGTAGATGGGGTAGTCCAGTTCTTAATCGCCTCAATCTTCGCCGGATCTACATGTATCCCATCCTTGTTTATGACATGTCCTAAGAAGTGAACCTCCTTTAGCCAAAATTCACACTTTGAGAATTTAGCATAAAGTTGCTCCTCTCTTAGTAGTTCCAAGACTTTCTTCAAATGATCCTCATGTTCTTGTTCTGACTTGGAATAAATCAGTATATCATCAATAAAGACGATAACAAACTGATCCAAGTAAGGCCTGCAGACTCGATTCATCAAGTCCATGAACACTGCGGGTGCATTGGTCAGCCCAAATGGCATAACCACAAACTCATAGTGTCCATATCGAGTCCTAAATGCCGTCTTTGGTATATCCTCATCATTTACTCTTAACTGATGATACCCGGATCGCAAATCAATCTTAGAGAAACAAGTTGCTCCCTGTAATTGATCAAACAGATCATCGATCCTGGGCAGAGGATATCTATTCTTGATTGTCAACTTGTTCAGCTCACGATAGTCGATGCACATACGAAATGAACCGTCTTTCTTTTTGACAAAGAGAACCGGAGCTCCCCATGGAGAGAAACTCGGTCTTATGAAACCTTTGTCTAAAAGTTCTTGAAGCTGACTAGACAGTTCTTGCATCTCAGACGGTGCTAATCGATACGGTGACTTCGCCACTGGGTTTGCTCCAGGGACGAGATCAATTCTAAACTCCACTTGTCGGACTGGTGGTAGTCCAGGCAAGTCTTCTGGAAATACGTCTGGATAATCTCTGATAACTGGAACATCTCCAACTGCTTTCTTTTCAGGTTTCTTTTCCACTACATGAGCTAGGAAAGCATAATATTTCTTCTTCAAGTACTTCCTCGCCTTGATGCACGATACAATCTTCAATCCGCGGCATGGTTTCTCGCCGTAGACTATCATCGTTTCGCCGGACGGTAAGGGAATTCGAATAAGTTTCTCAGAGCATACGATTTCAGCATTGTTTTGGATAACCAATCCATTCCTACTACAACTTCGAAGCTTCCGAGAGTCATAGGAATGAGATCGATGGAAAAGAGATGGTCATTTAATCTTAGCTCACAAGCATGAATTATGGAATCTACAACTATGGTCTTACCATTCGCTACTTCTACAATATAGGGAGCAGTAAGTGTGGATAGTTGCATATTAAGCAAAGAAGCAGTATGAGCAGAGATAAAACTTTTATCGGCACCAGTATCAAATATGATAGGAACATAATGATCATTGATAAGAAATGTACCCGTGATGACTGCCGGCTCTTCACGTGCTTCAGCAGTTCCAATCACAAAAGCACGAGCAGCAGCAGTATTGTTGTTGAGTTTTGGACACTGATTTCTGAAGTGTCCCTCTGCTCCACAATTATAACAGGCCCTTCCACCTGTAGCAGCAGTGGTAGTGGTAGCAGTTGTTGCAGCAGCAAGATGAGTAGATCTACAAGTAGCTGCAAAGTGTCCCATACGCTCACATTTGAGACACTTCTTGCATGGAGTGTTGGGCAGATGATGATACTGGCATTTGGTGCAAAGTGGAAATTGGCCAGTATAAGGCTTTCTGGCATTAGCAGGTTGTGGCATAGCAGTAATAGGTGTGGCGTGAGTAGGTGCAGCTGCAGTCAACGCTGCAAAGTTCTTGATTGTCTTTTGCTTCTTCTTCTTGTGATGGTGCTGCTCAAGCTTCTTGCCCTCTTCAATCTGTGCTCTCTTGAATCCCTTTCGGGTGAGCACTCCAGACTTCACATACTCTTCAGTAAGAGTAGCACCAAGTTGAATCGCGGCTTCCAGAGTAGTGGGGTTGTTCCCCATAACAGTTCCTCTGACAACTAGAGGCAAGCCTTCAATGTATTTCTCTATCCTGCGGGATAGAGGAGTAACCAAGTGTGGTACCAGAATGCACAACTCATGGAATCGAGTTGTATACTTTGCGTTCTCTCCACTATCTTGCACCAGATTCCACATCTCCACCTCGAGTTTCTTCAGTTCATGACGTGGACAAAACTTTTCCACAAGCAGATTCTTGAAACCGTCCCACGGTAATGATAACGCGACTTCTCGGCCTCTGGTGTTCTTCTCTGAATTCCACCAGGTGAGAGCGCCTTTGTGAAAAGCGCTTGAGGCCATCTTGACCTTCAGATTCTCAGGACATCCAGTGAAGTCGAGAATGTCTTCAATGCTTTCCAGCCATTGCAGTAGGCCGGTAGCTCCCTCGGTACCAGAGTACTTAGGAGGTTTAGCATCGTTGAACTGCTTGAAAGTAAAGTTAGCAGTTCCAGCGTTAGTGGCATTTGAGTTGTGTGCAGAATCACCGGTACTTCCCCGAAGATTCTGGGTAATATCAGTGACCATACCCGGGATCACATCCCGCATATGAATCGCGATAGCTCGAGCAATCTTGTTGATCTCATCGTCGTTGCCACTTGTTGAACCCCCTCCGTTAGGATCACGTCGGGGAGGCATTCTACGAATAGAAGCCACAAGTGGGTCAGTAATGAGGAAGGATACAATTGAATTTTCATGATAAGGTCAGTAATATATCCATACTACTAGTATTATCATCCAATTGTAATATGATCCAGTACACGTATAAGTTATCAACTTATTTGCATACTTATCATGTGAATATGTACGATGTTCCATGATCTCTCCACCAAACCTACACACTGACACTTTCCCGATATACCGAAAATAGCTTATATATAGGGCTCACTCTCGCTGCCCACCACCGTTTCGATATACCACGATCATGCCCTTGCTAGCATTTGGCAACACGTTTGTACTGATTTGCAAGTGTGTTCCATTGATTAAGAATTCCATGATCTTTGATCAACTTGAACTATGATTGATTCCATGATTGAACTATGATTATGTTATGCGTGCACCTACTAACAATTGTTAACATGTAGAACTAAGTCATACGTGTGTTCTACACTTTCCTGTTAACCTATGCCAGTAAGTACTAATGATGTAATCACTTAAGAATTTCACTTAAGGTTTACATTTACAAAATGTTCACAACTTGATTGATTCACCATAATGTTTGGTTCATCCAAGTTTGAATTGCACTATGATTTGATTCACCAATGATTGTTTCCCAAATGTTTGTATCCCATGTGTTTGACTAATGTTCCATGTTTCCAGTTGATCCCGAATCCTCACTCCAAATACAAACGCCGGATTCCCCCTAACATACTGAAATAAGCTTATATATAGGGTAAGCTCTCACCGACCCACCACTTACCTCAACACGTCAGCGTTAATCCGTCGTCTATATTTGGGGCTAAGATTCCAACTGTTGATTGATTATGATTGTTTCATGATTGCCTCTTGTTCTTAGAATATGTTTATGATTATGTAAACCATGGTTCTTAATTTGCTTGAAATTAAAACCTTAGGTTTTAGCATGTGTGTCCTAGGTTTATTAACCTAGGTTCTCAATACTTACAGTATCGAGTATAATGATCTCTTGTGAGAACTTCAACTAAAGAATACTGTTACACAGATTCTAAGTTATAAAGTTCCTATGATAATGAACACCTGCTAATGATAACAATGATAACAATGACAAGGATTTCAAATCAAGATTCTAAATTAATAGTTCTTGGCCTTTGAATTCCTATAATGAGCATGACAAGGATTTCAAATCAAGACTCTAAATTAATAGATCTTGACATTTGAATTCCTATAATGAATATGACAAGGACTTTAGATCAAAGATACCAATCTTTGCCTCTAAATCCCATAATGAATATGACAAGGATCTTAGATCCAAGATACTAAATTAATAGATCTTTGCCTCAAAATCCCATAATGAATATGACAAGGACTTTAGATCAAAGATACTAAATTAATAGACCTTTGCCTCTAAATCCCATAATGAATATGACAAGGACTTTAGATCAAAGATATCAATCTTTGCCTCTAAATCCTATAATGATCTCTGTGTGAGAATTTCAGATCAAGGATACCAAGAATACAGATCCTTGCCTCTGAAATCCTTAAATGCATATGTGTGAGAATTTACTTCGGTTTCTAAAATTATAGAAGTCCGATTCAAATTCTTTGACTCGATATCTAATCTTAGTAAAATGTCCCTAAGATCTTTCAAGCTTGATGCAGACTTAATGCTCACTTAAGTTACTTAGATCCTAAGTATCCTCAAGTCTATAGCACTTAGTCCTATTGGGTAGCTTAGGTTATAGTCTAGGTCATTAAACATTGGGTTTTTCCTAGTTCTCTACAACCTTGGCTCTGATACCAACCTGTCACACCCCTGCGACGCGTGCGGAATCCACGGCGCGGTGACGTATGATCAGTTGAATCATGCACAAGTATTGAATAAGAACAACCACAATGGATTACTAAGTTACATAATGTTTAGACAATCGTTTAGTTACAGACAATCTATCTACCAAAAGAAAGACAACTACAGACCCAAAATATAGTTTACAAAATAAGACTTCAAACAAGACAATTAAACAATTAGGATTTTGTGTGTTTCTAATCCATCCTAGCATGTTTCTTCATCTTGTTCTATCTTAGAATGGTCTCATTAGTTGTCCCTGAGAATGTCTTAAACCTGATTACCTGAAACACGTGAAAAGTAACTGTCAACTACAGACGTAGTTGGTGAGAACAATAGGTTTAACATTTGTAAACATGAGTATATGATATAAGGCATAGGTAAGTTAAAGCATCATAAGATTCACACGGATGAGCTGCAACCCAAACTAACATCAAGTAAGAAAATGAGTGTAAACAGTCCAATCACTGTTTGCACGAGAGTCAACATATAATATCAAGTCCCAAACCACGTTTGGAGTTAGATAATGTGTCAACAGTTTTGATAAAACCATATGTAACCGAAATCTGCAGTTAGTTTATAAAACAGATTTAAAAACTAACTGCAGCAATCGGCCTGCCCCAATGTGTGTGTCCGCTTTCCCTTGTTGTGATCACCCAGTACTAACGCTAATGAATATAATACTTGATGCTTTTACAAGTTTGTTTACAACAATAGACACCATGTTTCTGAACCTTACTTTAACCGGATGTGTTAATGCCTTATTTGATAACATGAATTGAAAACCTAGATTTAATTCCACGAATTAAATCCTTTGTTTTGAATACCATGAAAAGAACCACTTGATTTGAATACCATGATGTGAACCACTTGATTTGAAGACCATGTTGTGAACCACTTGATTTGAATACCATGTTGTGAACCACTTGATTTGAATACCATGTTGTGAACCACTTGTTTTGAATACCATGATGTGGTGACCTTGTGTAACAACAAGGTTTATAACAAAAGAGTTTATAAAATCCTTTATCTAAAAGTGTTTATCCTTCATAAATACATTTGAGTAAATCAGTTACAAAACAGTTCAAAGATCCTTTATAAAACCCTTTTAGTGAAAAGAGTTTAATAGTTGATAATTCCCTTAAAACAGTTGATGAATCCCTAGGATTCGTAAAATGAACCCGTAATGTTTATAAGAATACACACACCTTGTGTAATGAAATATGATTGTAAATGATTGGTTTGATCACGTGTTCCACCCCAAAACAGTTATAAAAACAGTAAAAGAGGGGCTAAAGTTCTCACCTGTCTGCAGTAGACTCTGAACTAAAACAGATAGCAAGTAGCAAACAGGACTTCTAATTGTTTCCTATAACATTGTAATCATACATAAGATATAGGATTTATAATTGTATAGACTTTGATTCATTGATTGACTTGTGTTCTCTTGAACTTGATTAACTCTTTGATTACATGATCTCATGATTATGATTGTTGTGAAATCTTGAATGTTATGATTTGAATCAATTGAATGATCATGGGTCAATGAAACTTATGAAATGTTCTTTTGTGTTCAAACTTATTTGTACACATCACATGTGTTTGAGAATTTGATGACCATTGATTAACATGTATTTCTGAAATTGATATTGATTTGTCATGTCTTTGGAGTTATGAATTGATCTTCATGTGTATGTTAAGTTACAAACTTAACCTATTGATGATCAATTCACAGTTATCATAAGTCGAGAGCCACACATTTGGGCCTTAAACCTACAAACACATGAGGGCTTAATTTAAGGCCCTAGACCACTTAGGTTAACAATGAGTCAATTGAATGTGACATTGGACCAACCACATGTATATGGGCCATGTAGTGGGCCGAAAGTCACTATTGTTGACCAAATGAAATAGCATGGGCTTGGATTGGGCCTAAGGGATTTGAGTTGGGCCAAGCAAGGTGTAAGTAAGCCATGTAAAGTTCCAACGTGATATTGGGCCAATTAAAGATCTTAATGGGCCAACCTATCTCAATCGTGCTTGGTTTACGTCTATGGGTCGAGTTCTTTATAAGATTGGGCCTTATAACCTTGAGTTGGGCCGAATAGGTTTTTGGCAGCCACTTAGGCAGCGAACCTTTCTAGGTATTTGGCCCATGGTTCGTTGCATGCTAACCCCATGATGGTTCGTGAAACTCTCCCACCGAAGGCTCGGTTAATGTTGGGCGAACCATGCAGGGTCCGCTACATGTTCGAGGGTTCGACTAACTGACTGGTTCGGCAATACGTGCAGCAGGGTTCGGGTAACATGACATCATGCATGGTTCGTTGGACCTCAAATGATTCGGTGAAGGCTCGTGGAACCCTTAGGGTTCGGCTGATAAAACTGCGAACCATGTAGGGTTCGTCAGCCTACCCATGGTTCGGCTACCTCACTAAGGGTTCGTGCAGGGCAACTAGGGTTCGTGGAAGGCATGGAGGCTCGGCACAGGTTCGTGAGGATCTTCCGGGTTCGGCTGATAACTTCACGAACCATGCAGGGTTCGTCGGGCTTGCTGTGTTCACGAGGGTTTGGCCAGAAAACCCTATGGGTTCGTTTTCCCCTGGTTCTCACCGAACATGTTACCTGCGCCATCACCAACACATTCAAGTGGTTCTAAGTCTCTTGCTATGTCGATCTATCATCACAGAAAGTTGCTATGCAGTCGAGTCTTAAAGGTTGATGTAATAACCCGGCTATGTGTCGGGTTTTAACATAAACTCACGAAAACCCTAATTTCCCGAACATTCAAGCTCAAATACCTCGATTGTGGCTGGATGAATCTGCGAAATTCTTGTACTTTTGAGTAGAGGATGTCGAGAGCTTCGCGTGGACACCAAGAACACCGAATTTCGTCAAGAAACGAGCGAGTTACGAACGTTTAAAGTTGTGGTTTTTTTTTAGAGAGAGGTGGGAGACGAATTGTAGAGAGAGAGTGGGTTGTTGGTGAAATAAATGAAGAATTAAGCCTTGTTCAAGGCTTTTATAGTCCGGGTGGTGTTCGGGTCCGTTTCGGTCGCTCGGTTCGCGTTTCCGGAACGTAACGCGTATTTTACGCGGTTTTAAAATAAAAGAGTTGTTAACTCATTAAAATGATGAGTTTCAAAATTGTAAAAATATAAAATAATCATTATAATTATTTTTACTCTTCGTGTGTTGTCAGATCGTTAAACACATACAATTACGTGTATACCCGCAATCGCGTACGTTTTTCGATCGTATTAATTATTTAAAGTCGTTTAATCGTAATTATAAGTTCAACATTCGTATTATTATGGATCGTCACCCATAACTATACTCAGTCTCGCTTACGTATTACGATTCTTGTGAATTAATTAATTGTTATAATATTCGTCTCAACACTACGCACTAACACTATCCTGTTACACCGAACGCAGTATATATATAGGGCTCACTCTCGCTGCCCACCACTGTTTCGATATAACACAATACTGTTCTTGCCTAGTGAACTCGACTGTAAATAAATAATACATACTTGTTAAATGATAAAGATTTTAACACACAAGCACATAATGAACATATGATTCACATTGACTGACTGAACATGTACACACGCTGTTCTAACATTGTTTACGACTATCATGACTAAATGCACAAATGTTACAGTCTTGAAGAATTTCAAGCTGTCTGATGTCTGGGTATCCTGCAAGAAGGGAAAGCAGACCAAGCAGTCTCACAAGCCAAAGAAGTATCATTCAATCACTGTTCCACTTGAGCTTCTTCATATGGATCTATTTGGTCCTGTAAATCGCAAGAGTATAGCTGGGGATCAATACTGTTTAGTCACCACTGATGAGTATTCCAGATACTCTTGGGTTTTCTTTCTAAAGGAGAAATCTGAAACGTTTAAGTGCATTCAAGTGTTGGTTAACAAACTTGAATCCCTATATAAGCTCAAGATTCGTATGCTCAGAACTGACAATGGGACGGAGTTCAAGAATCACAACATGGAGAACTTTTGTAATGCACGGGGCATTGTTCAACAATTTAGTGCTCCGTATGTCCCTCAAATGAACGGTGTTGCTGAGAGGAAGAACAGAACTTTGATTGAGGCTGCTAGGACAATGCTTGCTGATTCATCACTTCTAGTTCAGTTCTGGAATGAAGCTGTAGCAAATGCTTGCTACACACTGAACCGGGTTTTGATAGTGAAGAGACATGGGAAGACTTGCTTTGAACTGCTCCACAACAAAAAGCCAAATCTTAAGTATCTTGAACCTTTTGGTGCACCGTGCACAATGCTTAAGAAACATGAGCAAGGCAAGTTCAATGAGAAGGTGGAAGAAGGGTACTTTCTTGGGTACAACACTCCTAATAAAAGAGTCTATAACAGATCAATTGAGAATGTAGAAGAGTGGTACCATGTTTATGTTCAGAGACATTCTATGCCTCCACCTGGGAAAGGTCTGGACTGGATGTTTGACTATTCTGGTCTTTTTGACTCATTCAATATGCCTCCCATGTACTCAGATGAAGATGTTGCTGTTCAAATGATGTATGATGCACAAAATGCACCTGATGAACCAGGGCATCCTTCATCCACTTCAATTCCCACAGTACAGATAAATGATGACAGCTCAGACACAGATGAAAACCCAGTTCCACCAGCTGCCCCCGAACCAAATGTTGACGATCTTGTGCAAGGTCTTGAGGACTTAAATCTAAACAATCTTGATCCTTAGGTTGAAGTTCCAGCTCATCATGTTGGAAGAATCAACCGTATTCATCCTCACGAGAATATTATTGGAAGTCCTCTTGACGGGGTTAAGACAAGAAATCAGCTATCTTCTGGAGGCCTTACTGATATTCTTGACTTTGCTGATGTAAACTACTGTGCTCATTCTTGCTTCATCTCTCAAGTTGAACCACGCACAGTCACCGAAGCATTGAGAGAGGAATATTGGGTTGATGCCATGCAAGAAGAACTACTGCAATTCAAGAAGTTAGGTGTCTGGCAACTTGTTGACAGACCTAAAGGTGCAAAAGTCATAGGCACCAGATGGGTTCTTCGTTGCAAAAAGGATGATCACGGGATCATTGTGCGAAACAAGGCACGTCTGGTGGTTCAAGGATTCAGACAGATTGAAGGATTGGACTATAATGAAGTGTTTGCACCGTTTGCTCGACTTGAAGCAATTCGTATTTTCTTGGCTTATGCATCCTTCAAGAAGTTTAAAGTCTATCAAATGGATGTCAAGAGTGCATTCCTTCACGGTGTGATAAGTGAAACAGTGTATGTTAGTCAACCTCCCGGGTTTGAGGATCCATTGCATCGTGACCAAGTCTACAAGCTAGACAAGGCCTTATATGGATTACATCAAGCACCGCGTGCATGGTATGAGACACTCTCCACTCACCTTCTGAGCAACGGGTTCATAAGAGGTGTCATTGACTGTACACTGTTTATTCGAGAAAAGGATGGTGATCTACTCTTGGTGCAAGTTTATGTGGACGACATCATCTTTGCTTCCACAAATGATAGTCTGTGCAAGGAATTTGAGACGGTTATGAAGGAGAAGTTCGAGATGAGCTCAATGGGAGAGATGAAATTTTTTCTTGGTTTATAGGTGGATCAGTCTGAGGCAGGGATTTTCATTCATCAGACAAAATATGTTGGTGACATACTGATTCAGTTCAGTATGTTGGATGCGAAACCTGCTGGTACCCCGCTGGCTGTCAATCACGGGATTACACCAGACGAAAAGGGGAAGTTAATTGATGCCACCCTGTACCGAGGAATGATCGGATCTCTGATGTATCTCACTGCTTCTCGGCCAGACATCATGTTCGCCACATGCTTGTGTGCTCGTTATCAATCAAAACCAAGAGTATCACATCTCATCGCTGTGAAGAGGATTATGCTTTATCTGAAGGGTACTCCTGATCTTGGCTTATGGTACCCTAATGATGATAACTTTGAGCTTACTACATATAGTGATTCAGATTATGGTGGATGCAAGAGAGATTACAAATCAACATCTGCGGGATGTCAGTTCTTTGGAACCCGATTGGTTACCTGGCAGTGCAAGAAGCAGACGTCGGTGCCTACTTCAACCTGTGAAGCTGAATATATTGCTGCTGCTAGTTGATGTTCTCAGATCATCTGGATACAACAGCAACTAAGGGACTATGGGTTACATTTTTCTAACACTCCTATTTATGTTGATAATACTGCTACCATAGCTGTCACTAAAAATCCGGTCCAGCACTCGAAAACAAAACACAACGATATTAAATATCACTTCATACGTGATTGTTTTGAAAAGAAACTAATCGATGTTGTTAAAATACACACCGATCACCAGAAAGCCGATCTTTTCACAAAAGCGTTTGATAAATCCAGATTTTTATATCTTTTATCGGCTAATGGTGTTTTTCAAAAGGATGAAGTCCTTCCTTCATCTGAAACTACCAAATGATCATTGATTTTCTTAGTTACTTTCATTTTGTTTTATTTTTTCATTGTTAAGTTTGTTTGTTATTTCATTTCTTTAATCAAAAACACAAAAAGATTTTCTGTTTTAGGTTTTTAGGGGGAGAAATAGTCAGTTAATTGAAAAACCAAAAACATCTAAAAATTTTGAAAAGTACAAAAACAATTAAAAATCATAAAACTGAGAAAGTCATCTTTGAGAAAGTGATGTGTTAGCCTATTATGTCTTAAAAGCTAAGTTGAATGTGTAAGCTAAAAACACATGAGAATTGTGATTCGATTTACTGATAGGCTGACTTTACAAAATGCGTAGACAGTTTGTGATAACTTAGAAAATCTGATTTGTGGGTTTCGTTTTAGAAAATCAGCTAAGTGAGAAATAGTTTATGACTCAAATCAGGCATACGCCTGATATCATATGATCTAATAAGAGTTCCAATGATTCTTGAATTCAAGTCGGTATACGTGCCATATTGCTGGGACGAACCTAGCTGAAGCCGTCCATTCAGATGAGAATGATTGAATCAAAATAAAATAAAAGAAAATCAAGCTGGTATTAAGCTTGTGAAAAATACAAAAATAAAATAAGTTCGATTCCATACACGTGCCATATTACTGGGACGAACCTAGTTGAAGCCGTCCATTTGGATAGAACAAGTCAATCATGTCAACACAGGTCTGTATGCGTGCCATACTGCTTTGTAAAGACCTAGCTGAAGCTGTCCATGAGAATGTGTTGATCATGAGAGACAAAAGAAAAATACGAAAAGAAAATAAGTTGGAACCTTATGGAATTTGTGATGTTGGGTATTAAGATGTGCAGAGATGAGTTACAAACTGATTTTAATCTTTGCTGGTTAGATAAAATGGGTAACTTAGTCAGAAAACATAAGTGATCATCAAATGAGTTTAATAATTTTGTAATGAAAAGCTTAAATTGGACAAATATATCAGTAATCGTATCGCAAGACAAATGTGTCTGAAGTGAAACATTCAGTAATGCTGATTTGATATGATTAGGAGTATACACTAGTTTCTCAACAGACCTTTCACAAAAATATGTGTTTCTTTGTCTTTAGTTGCTAGTTGTATAGTTGTATTTTGTTTCAGAAAAATTACAAAAAAAAATTTTTATGTTTTCAATTTCATTTTAGATGATCATTTGTAGGTTCAGATGTCTGTCTCATCTGAATCCATAACCAACCAGACTTATCTTCATAAATGGCATCTGTTATACTGATCATAATGTCAAATCTTGAAATCATTTTGTGTTTTGTGAGCGAAAATTCTCATTCGGACGAATGAGTAATCAGAATGGACCATTTGACCGAATGACTTTATTCGGCGAATGACTCATGACCGAAGGAATTCACTCGCTGGTCTTATTCGGCAAATGACTATGTTATTTGAATTTCATTCGCCGAATGTCTATTGAGGGAAAACATCTCATTCGCCAGTCTCATTCGGCGAATGACTTACCCTATATAAACATTCAATCGGCCGATCTACCTAATTCTCCAAAAGTTTTCATTCGCCGGTTCTGTGTGTGTGTCATTCGCCCGAATACCTTCTCTCTTCGGTCCACCATTTTCTCGTGATTTCTTTTGATCCAGCTACTGATATCTTTGCTTCTTATCATCTTAGGTACTGATGGATCAAGTGTCATCGATTTTTGACCGTGAAATCATCAAAAACCGGATCGATTCAAGGGTTTTAGAAATCGCCCTTTTAATAGATGATCAAAATGAACCTGAAATTGCTTGAACCATGTTTTAATGTTGTTAATCGGTGGTTTCTGAGTGTGGGTATATGGTTTTTGTGAGCTGATTTGAACATTTTTTTTAAATGGAGTTTGGATTTAAATAGACAGTCGAATGACGCCATTCGGCGAATAGCTCATTCTGTGAATGAGGCTCAATCGGCGAATAGCTCATTCGGCGAATAGCTCATTCGGCGAATGGACCATTCAACCAATGTGACTCATTCGGCGAATGAGTCATTCGACCAATAAGCTCATTCCCCCAAATCAACTTCATTTGGCCAAAATTTTCAAAATGATTCTTTGTTCTGATTTCAATCTTTTGTGCAACTGAATTGTACTAACATGTATTTTCTCTGTTTTTCAGTATGGCTGGATACAAGTCGGTGACCAAGAACAACATATGTGCCGACCTGGATCTCAACACGCCTAATGCCCGACATTTCACCTATATTATCACATTTTTGAGGCGTTCCAGGATTTTCACTGCCATCTTGACTATGCATGTGTCATATCATTCTCACCAGCAGGAAGCTGAGCCTTCTGTCATGCGAGGCAAAGTTCTTGGGCATGATGTGGTTATCTCTGCTGAGCACATCAGGAGAGTATGTGGATTCCATGATACACCTGATCAGCCGTATCTGCTCGATCGTTATTTAGTTCGTGGCTGCTTCATGAGGTGCAACTAGGGATACTCAACAAGGCTTATATGTCTCCTCAGTTCAAGTACCTAGCCCATGTACTTATTCACTACCTTGGGTCTAGGAGAGGTGGATTCGATGATATGAGAGAGATCATACAGTGTGCCTTCGTTGCACTGGTGCTAAACCGACCATTCAATTTCTCAGAGATGGTCTTCTCACACATGAAGGAGAATATGACACTTAAGGGAGAAAAGAAATTTTTGATGTATCCTAGGTTTCTCTAGCAGCTGATTGATGCTTAGCTTCCTGATTTTCCAAAGATCACTGCCGATATTATCCGATTGGAGCACATGAATGACATTATTCTTAACAGGGTAATGTCATACAGAGGCAAGGATAGGAAGCCTACAGTCCGGTCTTTGTTTGGACATCTTGTGAGGCCTAACTATGTAGCCCCAGCTGGCAGGAGATGGAGGCATGAAGACTCTGATTCTGAGGTGGAGGACATTATTGTTCCTGATGATGGTGGTGATGATGATGATGGTGCAGGTGATAGTGGTGCTGGTGGTAGTGTGAGTACAGTTATTGATGATATCATTACTACTGCTGATGTGAGCATGATTGAGGCTGGTGGTGTGAGTGTTGGTGGTGGAGTTGGCATGTCTACTGCAGAGGGAGAGGATGTGAATATTGATTCTTTGATGGAGTTAGATTTCTTGGCTACTTCTACAGCCACTGTATCTACTCCATTTGATATGACTGGTACTACATCTGCAGAGGATAGAGAGGATTCTGATGATTCAGAGGATGTAGGTGGTGAAGCTGGTGCAGAGGGTGGTGAGAGTTCAGACTCAGAAGACACACCTGATGATGAGTTTGAGAATGTGTGGATAGGAGGGAGACTGATGAAGAAGAGAAAGAAAAGGAGCGAAGCTGAACTTGAAGAGATCACTGATCCTTCATTTATTGCAGAGTTTGATGTGTCTCCTCCTCCTTGTACTTCTACCTCTACATCTACAGCAGCCGTGTCTGTTGCTGCTGCAGTTCAGTCCTCATCATCTCCTGTAGGCAGGAGGAAGAGAGCTAGGTTTCTCTTTCAGAGGAGGTCAGAACTGTCGATAGCTGCTGCAACGACTGTTACATCAGTAGCAGCTGTCACAGTTTCTTCACTGACAAGGTCAAGGGCTGTTTCGACACGTTCTACTGTTGCCCCTCTGACCACCTCTTTTGTTCAGTCTCCCATATACACTGCTGCATCTGTTGGTCCTTCCATCACACGATCTGACACGTTCATACCTACTGTTTCAGTTGTCGAGCGGCTGAGTACACTGAACAGTATGGTTCTGAGGCTAATGGAAAGGAACCTGGAGCAGGAAAAGAAGAACAAAGAGTAGGAATTGGTTATTGCTCAACTCACTCAGAGGATAACTGATCAAGACGCGTTGTTGCTTCAGGCTGCAGATCAACGGGCAGATCTACGAGCAAGATCAGCCCAACAAGAAGAACAACTGCTGAAGTATATTGATGAGCATAATCAGTTGGCCCTGACTGCCACTGGTTTCAATGAGCGAATCCTGCTCTTAGAAGCTGAGAACGCCAGACTTGCTGAACTGGTTAAAAGTTCCAAGGAAGGCACTCCAAGAATTGAGGGTTCTGCAGCAATTTCCGATGAATCAGACGAGGAAGAGAAAGAAGAAGAAGATGAAGAGTCTGAGGAGGAAAAAGTTGATTATGAGGAGTCAGGGAAAGATGACGACTCTGATGATGGTGATCAGGATGAATCAGGGAGTGGGTCTTCTGGGTCTTCAAGTTCTGATGATGATGATCAAGCCCCTCCTCCTCCTGAGATCCGAACAAAGACAAAGCATGACAAAAGTGTTAAAGCTCCTTCCCCCTCTGCTATGACTGAAGAACCCACAGCTGCTGAGGAAGTTGAAGCTGTGCCTTTGAGACGTCAGTTAGATGAGACTTTGACGATGATATTGGACGCTCAAGGTATTATACAACACTCAGTAAGCTACGATAAAGAAGAGGGGGAGATCATTCACTGTCTATCTAAAGAGCAGATAGCTGAGCTATTCAGGTTGAATTCTGATGAGGTCGTGACAGATGATACCTCAGTTCCGGTTGGTGATGAGCCGTCTCCAGAGATTTTTGATGACGTTGATGAGGTCATTCTGGAAGACATCACAGAAGAGGAATATTCCAAGTATACATCAGCTGAAGACGAACTACCAACCTTTACTGATTTATTTGATCAAGCCACTGAGGAGATGCTAGTAAGTCTGAAGCTGATGATATTGAAAGAAGGAAAGAGGAATGGAAAGCTTATTGGGAAGCTTTGAAGAAGGAAGTCAATGTAAAGATGCCAGCTACGCACACCAAGTTGTATAGGACCAAAGGCTACAAAGCTAGAGGTCAGATTCTCAGCTGGGCATACTTTCACGATCTGGGATGTTATGCTGTGAAGAGGGAAAAGGGAATTGATTACTTCAAGCATCCTCATGACTTCAAGACGCTGCCAGGATTTGAAGTCAATCAGATTGCACGTTTGAAGATGTTATACAACGATGGCTCAGGGATGTCTGCTTGGTTCTCCAGACAAATCCAGTACGAGTACAGAAAGAGGTGGATAAATTCAGGCCTCAGCAACCTGAACGATACTACTTGCCAGAAATAGATGGAGATCCCCGGAAGCATAAGGTTATCCTGAAGTGGCTTCCTCCTAAAGTCATGAAGAAGATTCCATTACAGAAGATGCGTCAAGACTTTATCGAGGGGTTCCGATGGTGGTACTACGACAGGAGAACTGGAGAACCTGTGATAGTGATGTGCAAAGAGAAGAAGTGGGAGACCGAACGTATTTTTGAGCCAATGTGGTTGACCAATTTGTCTCGCAATGATGTCAAGACTTTGTACTTTCATCAGATGTTCTTCGATGTTGCTGACATAGAGCAAGCCATGCAGTTCATGAGAGTCATTCGTATCTGTAAGGTGTTGAAGATACATGCAGGAGCAGACCGAAAAGCTATCTCTGACAAGCTCTTCAAGAAAGACACTTCCAAGGATTGAACTAGGTCCAAGGGGGAGTTTGTAGATGCATTAAATGTCTCTAGTTCAATTTTGTATTATCCATTGTGTAAAGTTTATGATTTTAATGGAAGTTGTCTTTCTATATTGATTCTTAATGTTTATTATTGAGTATATGTGTTTGATTAGGATTATTAATGTTTGAGTATGGTTAAAGACCCATTCGGGCGAATGACTCTACTAATGAAGTCATTCGCCGAATGAACGCCCTAGCGAATGACTAAGTCAAGCGAATGAGCCATTCGCTGAATGACTCATTCGACTGACTTGTCCTTTCGACACTGTCATTCGCCGAATGAGCTGCTTCGGCCTCTCATTCGGCCGAATGACAGCAGTCTATAAATACAAGTTCAAATCATTTCAAACCTAACTTCCAAGAGCCCTCCTTCTTCCCAGAGCACCTAGTGTCAAACCATAGAAGATCTGAGCGGCCATTGTTCGTCCAAGTTCGATTCTCAACCCGTGGTGTTTGATTCTCATTCAAACGTCCATCCTACACCCTCGGATCACCACGGTTGCTGTTGGTTTCGATTGGAAAACCTTGGAATAGGATTCCGCACTATTCTAGAGGTTGTCGAGTAGATATCCATTGGAATCGGATTGTTTTCGAGCTCCCGATAGGTCCTACATGCTTTTAAATCATATATGTTTGGTATGTATAATTGTTATCCTAGATTATGTCTAGGTAAACTTATTTCAGGTTTCATAAAGAATTATTTATTTATTTTAAGAGGAAAATTGTTCATTTCAATTATTTATTTTCAAAGAACTATTTTCAAGGATCTATTTTCAAAGAACTATTTTCAAAGAACTATTTTCAAAGAACTATTTTCAAAGATCTATTTTCAAAGAACTATTTTCAAAGATCAAAGAACTATTTTCAAAGATCTATTTACAAAGAACTATTTTCAAAGATCTATTTTCAATGAACAATTCTAGGTGGCTGTCAGTCGTTTGTCGATCAAGACCACTTGTAAAACAACCGAAAGTCCCAACACATACAGTAGACCTTGAGGGTCATGCTGATATGGGCAACAATCAAACAATCAAACAAGTAAACAATCAAACAAAATTCAAGGAAACAGAGGGAAACATTAATCAATGGATATCCTAAAGTCCCGACACATACAGTAGACCTGGGGGGTCATGCTGATATGGGCACATCATAAAGTCCCGACACATACAAGTAGACCCTTTTGGGTCAAGCTTGATATGGGCCACGTGTGAGATGATATAGACTGGACACCACCAATAACTAAGAACCTTTGATTGTTAAACTAGTCTACTCGAGTTGACCAAGGCCCAATCATTAGGACTTAGATTTTAATTAAATGTTTATTTATTCATTTATTTAAGCATTTTAATTAACTACTATCTATATTTGCCATGGTTGTCGTATGTGTGTGATGTTGGTTGAGAGTGAAATGCTTAATTATCATTAACAACAATATGTTATGTGGTTCGGTATGTGGTGGGCTGGCGGTAAGCCTGACCCTACGTATGCCCTATATATAAGCATACTTGGCTGGATAGCATAGTTGGTTGTTAGTGAGGTTAAGGTTGTCATTTCGGGTGTTCAAAGGTAGTCATTTTCAGATTGTACAAAGGATAACATTTACAGATGGTTCAAAGGTTAACATTTTCATATTATTCACAGTTTTCAGTTCAGTGTGTGGGGTGAAACGCTTAATTATCATTAACAATATACTATGTGGTCCGGTATGTGGTGGGCTGGCGGCTGGGCTAGCTGTAAGCTTGACCCTACGTATGCCCTATATATAAGCATACTTGGCTGGATAGTATAGGTGGTTGTTGGTGAGGTTAAGGTTGTCACTTGGGCAGGTTTGTACAAATTCAATTTTCAATAACAAAACTATATGAACTCACCAACCATGTGTTGATTTTCTTTTATTACATGCTTTCTCAGGTGACGTACAGGATAAGATTAAGATTTTCCTGATGCATTATTAGGATGCCAGGATAGTGGACCTAGTAACTGTTGGAAGCACATATTTTGTTGTGGAGGGTGAATCATTTGATATATTGTACGATCACAAGATAACCGACTTATGATTCTATTGGATATGTTTGCTTGGTTAAATTATCAAACATGACAGTTGTAATTTAACTTTGAAACTTCTAGTTAATTATCATTGTGCTTTAATTATTCTAAAATGTTGTGCTATGTTTACAATTGGATCACTCCGATTATATCCCGATATCACGCCCTGGGACCATTCCACCCGACGGGACATTCGATCCGGCCCGCCGGCTCTGGGTAAATTTAGAATTCATTGTTGTAAAGGAAGCTAAATCCATCTTATTAACTCCATGTTGATAATCTTTACTTGCTGCAACTGTCACATCCCGACCGACGGCGGAATACGTCGGGGCGCGAGTTTGACTTTTCATTAGTTCATGGTGCTATTACTATCTTTGAATAATTAAAGCATTCATTAATAACAATACAAACATTTCATTCATTAAACTTAAGTTACAATACAAGAATTGAATAAACAAATAATTACAAATGAAATTCTAAACATTGTTTTAAGGAATTAGCTAGGTCTACTAATCCTATTCCTATGTCTTCATGAGCTACACTTAACATGTCACACATGTAAAATAATTTTTGTCAACTATTTGCATAGTTGGTGAGTACACATACAAAGTTTATGTAATACATAAGAAATAGATGCAAATTCAAAGTCTAAAGTATTAACCTAAAGCATATGTTCTCACAAGTTTAAAAGGCATCACGTATAGCACAAAAGTTCATATAATTCATCAATGGTTACACAAGGCATGCAAACCAATAATCATTGTTCTCAATAGTCCTCGAAAGTTCTCAAATAATCTTTAGTAGTCCTCAATAGGTCTCAAATAGTCCTTAGTAGTCCTCAATAGTTCTCAAAAAAGTGTCAAACCATACTTGTACACCATAGGCTTGCAAGGCCTATATGTAAGTATGTAAACACCTGTTTGCAATTGTTTAAACTAATGCATACATAATTCAACATGTAATCACATACAACCAAAGACAATATCTAAAGGCTAAGCCATTGCATCATTTGTGTTTTGAGTCTAAGAATAACATGATTTATATATGACATGTGTAACATCCCTAAAACATTACAAAATGTAAAGAAGGGAGTGTGAATGTACTCACATGATGAAATCACTTGATTGAATCATTAATTAATTCCAAATCCTTGAAATTGAGGAGCAAAGCTATCTACTTGTCCTAAAGTTTGAGTAACCAGTCTTAGCATCCTAACCGTTCAAAGTTCAAGAACCCTAAAACTATGGCTTTCTAATGGAAGTCCTGGTTTAAAGAATATATGTTTAAATGAACAGCTTGGAATATTTATTAATTAACTATTCTCAAAATATTGGTAAAGTTAAAAAAATAATATATAAAATATTCTACTTATTTATTTTATCAATCTAGAATAATATTTTGTGAATATTTATTTAGTATTATCACTAAATAATCTAATAGGCTTGTTTAACAAATAAAATAGAATATTAAATATTTATTATTTGTATTAAATTCCTAGGAATAATGTTTGAATTTATTTATTTTAGAATGTCTTATATTCATAGTTTATGAAATCTAACTTTAAGAAAGAATTTTATAAAATTTAATAACTATCAATATTTTATTTAATTAAATAAAACATTGTTAGTAATTGAAACAAACATTTCAGAATAATTCTTTAAGAAAGTTATTCCATAATCTATTTGTACAAAAGTTTGATTTTTAAAATAAATTAGTCTAATACCACATTAATTTAAAAAAATAGTATTTATCTAAAACTATTTCATAAAGTTCGAGAATTTCTAAAATTGTGTATGTTATATTTTTTTCAAATTTTATAAATATTTTTCTAAATTTTTTTATAAGTTTTTAAATAGTTTTCAATAATAAACTTTGTACTTAAAATTAAATTTTATAATTTAATTTAATTAAAAATTTCTGGAAAAATATCAAAATGCAGGAATTTATATTTTATGATTTATAAAACTTTTTTATAAATTTTTACAGATTTTTAAAAGGGTTAAAAGATAAAATAAATAAATAAATTAATTAATGGCAAAAACTGGTTTTGTTGTAGGCCGAAGGATTCGAACTCGTGTTACCCACAGCACAACACCACTGCTTTACCATTTAACTGGGCATATTAGCGATTCTTTAGCTGGATTCGAAAAAGTTATATACAAACATACAAATTGACTCCCAAATTGGTATGAACTCTAGATTTAGGTTCTACTTAATTCGATCGATGGGGCGTTTATTAGCCCTAAAAAGATAATTAGGGCTTTTGTTCTACATGATTAGATGAGTATTTTAGTGTATTTCGTTACCTGATTTGAGTTTGAATAGATTGAGTTTGCAGGGGTGCCGTCGAGTTCTTGGATCCAAATCGCGATTCTGGGAGTTTTTGAGTGCGTTAATCGTGCACAGATCAGTTCGCAGGGTGCCAAAGAACGAAATGAGATGGATTAATTTGATTTTTATACATGTTTGAATCGGATAATAATTTTGGTTTGAACTTTTAAATTGGGAAAGACATTAACGGCTGATTTGTAATTGATTCTCTTTAATACATGATTAAGAGTGTTTCGTGAGATCAATCCTTGCCAAAACTATCGTGCCAGATTTGTTTCACGCGTTTGATGAGCTGGCTATGGATCTCTGGTCGTGATGGATACCCACCCTGGGTTACGGGTTGAGAAGGAAGAACAATATGGATGATTTGCATCTTTAGTCCTCCTAGATTTAGGTTTTGTCAGTTCCAGTTTCATATTTTATGTTTGATTTATTACCAGATTAGTCCCTCTAGTAGTTTTAAAAGTTTGTAACCCTTTTACTATACTTATAAACTTTATATTATTTCATGTTTTAACTAACTAAAAGGTTTATAAATTAAAGAAATATTTATTTTTTTTATGCTTAAATGTTTAAAAGTTTATAAAACCTTTTAATAAATAATAATTTGTCCATCTTGACACACACACACACACACATATATATATATTATACTTTCATAATTGGTTATGTAATAATAAAATGTTTTTATTTTATTATAACCTATCAAAAATTTTCTTTTAAAAGAATTATAACTTTTATAAAAATGAAATCTATAAAAGCTTAGTTTATGCCGTGTGTTATTATTAGTAGTATTAAGTTATTAATGAATAGACCCTTATATATATATATATATATATATATAAATGTATAAGGTTATAAATACAAATGTTTCAAACAACATCCAAAGCTTTGATTTATTATGAATTGAACATGATTACATTACTTGAATTTTAAATCGAAATACTAGGGATTACAACAACTTCAGCCTATAAAGTATCTAAACAATCTTGTAATGGAATTATCAAAGATGTTTTTTTGTGAGCTCAGCAACAGTAACCTCCAAGGCATTCACTCTAGCCTTTAAATGAACATTCTTAGATTGCAATTCTTGAACTTGAGATTTAAGAGACAATATCTTTGTAGATTGCGTAGCAAAACTATCAGTGAGAATAGCACCAATATAAGGAGAATCAAAAGATGGTACAGAATGTGTCAGTGGAGGAGTTGATGGTTGTGATGTATGTACAGGAACTGATGAACTAGAAGGAGAAGCGAGGGAATGTGAAGTAGAAGGTGAAGTATGTACAAGTGACTCAAAATTAAACTCTGTATCTGATGGCATATATTTTGAATTAGTGTCAGCTGATTTCTTTTTCTTCTTTGTAGCATTCTCTGCTTGCTGAGCTTCATGAATAATACCAGTATATAGTCGTTTACCAACAATCTTAATCTAAGCTACAGTGCCAACAAGTGTATTATCATCATCATTATCATCATCATCTGAATCCGAATCTGAACTGGAAGTATCCACTACATTTCCTTCAACTTCTGGAGTTATATTATCTTCAGTCTCCTTATGAACTACTTCAATTGCTTGAGGTACAGAAGATGTAGCCACGTTAGTAAACTGTGGTACAAAGGAAGTAGTCACAATCTCAACACTAGTAGTTTGCTCTGGTTGTTCATCCGAATGTATCTGTTGACCTGCAACTGGAGACTAAACATGAAACCAAGCATCATTTTCTAGTTCTACAAAATCAACATCAATGACATGTCCAAACAGCGGAGTATCTGCAGTATTGGCTCCCCTCTTTGGTCTGCAGTCAACAAATATTCTCTTGTTCATCACTGTTATTTTAATGATAGGAGCGGTCTTGTTAAGATGTTGAAACAGATGATCAAAGATCATAGTAAAAAACCGAGGATACTGCAAAAAGCTTTCTTTCTCTGTTGCAGTTATTTATTTCACCATTGAATCAAATATCAATTGACTAATGTTGAATGGTTTGTTCAACACTAGTGCAGCGATAAGGCACTGAAAAGGCCTAGACAAAGTGTCAATCCCAGACTTCCTGTTGAATAAGCACATGATCACAACGTGGAACAAATATCTCCATTGTCCGAATAAATGCTTCTTGGCCAGTTGTGAAGCTGTGACATCGCCATTGTATCCCATCCTGTTGAATACAACACAAATCAGATCATTTGGGAGAATCAAAGGTTCTTCATCAGCATCATTAAATTGTAAAACAGCTCGTAGATCTTCAATCGAGAACTGAATCACCTCATCATTGATCTTCGACTTTAGAACTGGTGGCTCAGCAGCACGGTCAAAGTCAACATTCTCCCAGAAAGAAGTAATGTGATTTATAATGATCACATGATTTGTAGAAATAGCATGTGAAAACCTGGATCTCTTCAGAAACGATGTGACCTCTACAAACTTAGAGGATTCTTTGAGCTCCTCATCAACAAGTGCAATGACATTGTGTTTGTCATTGTAAAGTCTTTGACATGTAAACAATAACACAAAATAAAAACGAACATTAGTTTTTGAAAATTTTCAAACCTCAAAATTTTCAAAATTTTTTTCTAAGTATGAAATTCATCGATATTATTAGAATCGATGATATGCTATCATCGATAGTAATAATATCGATACACTGAGTATCAATATTAACACGTAGTAATATTTAGAAAAATTCTATCGATATTAATAATATCGACACTAATATCGATAAAACAATATCGACACTAAGTACACAAATCAACACTTAGAAAAATTTGAAACAATCCATTGATACTATTAGTATCGATGATACTGATTTCATCGATTAGTATCGATGCAAGAACAGTTAGTGAAAATTCTAATTTTTCAAAATTTTCAAATGATAAAATTAAACTGGAAAAACAATCAAAACTATAACAGACATCGCCGATGAAGGTTTTAAACCTAAAAACCCTTTGAATATTCAAGTGATTTATTCAAATTTGAATGTTTAAATTTCATTAAGTTCTACACATCAAAATTTAGGATTTCATGGTTAAAAATGGATGTAATACTAGCCATAATGATCGATGTGTGATATATAATCACTAGTAAATCAATGAACGTCAATGATGAACGAGACAGTAAAATCGAAGAATTCACACTCTGAAAAACACACAGTTCTATCGATATTGTGAGTATCGATACTGATAGTATCGACAGACATATATTCAAAATGCTATCATCGATACTAATAGATCGATGATACTTCATCGAAACTAAGTTGTGGATACTAACAAGATCGATGGAATTCAAAAATAACTTAACTTAGAATTTTTCAAAAATTTCAAAATAAACATCAAAAACACCTTTTCTGAAAAATTAAGAAAAACACATTTGAAAGGTGAAATGTAAAATATTTTTGAAATTTTTGTTTTATAAAATCTATAAAAAATAAAAATAAAATATTTTTGTCTTTTTGACAAAATCTTTGAAAAGATCCAAAAGAAATCATATTTAAATTATTTTTATTAAAATTTCTAAGAAATTAAAATTAAAATTTATCAACAAGATATATATATAAATAAAATCTTATAAATCTATGCATCTAACATATAAGCAACATAATCAAATTATGAACAATTTAAAATTTGATTAATCAGATATAACTTAGAATACTATAACTTGAACAAATAACAAGCATTGTTGACTTAAGAAATTTGAGTTAATCATGAAATTCAATGGGTCTCACACTTAAATAGATATTAACCTATTCAACCTCAGAATTTATTGAGGTTAAAATATATACTGCCACTTATCTTTTCACATATATAATAAATTAATGAAATGAGAACTTATTGTCACACCCCGAGCCGGCGGGCTAGATCGACTTTCCTGTCGGGCGAAAAGGTCTCGGGGCGCGATATCGGGTGATAATCGAAATGATCAGATTGTTTTCATTGAACATGATAATAATGAGAAAGTACTAAACGAAATAGAATTACAAAGTTAAATTACATCAGTGTCGTTCATAATTTAACAATGTAAATCCACTAATCAACATCATAATTCATCTATCTTGTATCTACACAAGATATACAAAAGAATTTGTATAATGATGTTCAAAAATACGCACGTCTAAAAATACTAGGTCCTCTATCTGGGCGGCGCCCTAGTAAATAACACGAACTTCCTAGTTAACCTGTTCGTCACCTGAGAAGTCATGGAAAAAGATAAAGTCAACACATGGTTGGTGAGTTCATATGGTTTTGTTTAAAAATGAATTTGTACAAACCTGTCTGAATGACAACCTTAAACTCACCAACAACCACCTATACTATCTAGTCAAGTATGCTTATATATAGGGCATACGTAGGGTCAAGCTCAGCCGCCAGCCCACCACATACCGAACCACATAGAATATTGTTGTTAGTGATAATTAAGCGTTTCATTCCTCATCATCAACATACCAGTTCCGTTAGTTTCGTCACCATGTTTGTTCCGTTAGATTCGTTAAAACACTTGATTCGTTAATTTCGTCAAAACATTAGTTTCGTTAGTTTCGTCAACACACACAACACCATAGCAAATGTGGAAAAATGTGGAAGTTGTTAATTTGAAATGTTTAAATAAATTTATAAATAAACATTAAATTTAAAAGGTAAGTCCTAATGATTGGGCCTTGGTCAAACTCGAGTAGACTAGTCTGTCAATCTAAGGTTCTTAGAGGTTAGGGGATTCTGTAAATATCATCAAACATATGACCTACAAACCAAACGGTCTAGGTAGGACTTCTTGAAATGTAGGGTTTTTGTTTCGTACTTGTTTTGTCTAGTTTCGTCCCATGTTTCGTATAGTTTCGTTGGCATATGCTATCTTTGATATTTCCCAGATTTTCCGCTGAAAATGATTTATTGATTCATCTAGTTTCGTTGCAAGATGTACTTGATTCGTTGATCATTGAATACTAGATTCCTTGATCAAATGTACTCTTGATTCGTTGATCGTCGAACACTTGGTTCGTTGAACATTGAATATTAGTTTCATAAAAATTGTTTCGTTTGATTCGTTGAATTCACGCACTTGTTACGTCAAAATAGTTTCGTTTGATTCGTTGAACACACGCACCTGTTTCGTCAAAATAGTTTCGTTTGATTCGTTGAACACACGCACTTGTTTCGTCAAAATAGTTTCGTTTGATTCGTTGAACACACGCACTTGTTTCGTCAAAATAGTTTCGTTTGATTCGTTCAAATGTTTAGTTTAACTCAAATATCCACCTATATTATAAGTAGATAAACTTAGTAAAACCTGCATAAAAATTTACCTAGACATGATCTAGGATATCATTTACACATACAAAACATATAGAATTTAAAAGCATTTAAGTAAAATATAATCCAAAGAAAATAATTTACGCATGCTTCTTTGCCTCGCGTTTATAAAACAAAATGTTTATAAAAGGGGCAATGAACTCACCTGTGTTGCTATGCAATTGAATCACAAAAGATATGCGCGCTCGTTAATTGTAGCCTATGTATCTTCAGCACCTGAGTTGATTTATTATGATTCGAATACAGTAAGTATCTGGATTTGACGTATATAGGGTTTCGGTCTCGGTGTGCAACTATGTGTCCTATAACTTTGCTAGTGTGTTACTATGATTTTCTCTATGTATTCTAAGTTAGCATACCCTTATCCCTTAACTGCTTTAGATTTAGCCTTATTTACATAAGTTTTAAGACATTCAAAGACATGATTGTTTAAATAAATCATCATTTACTAAAACCTTAATTAAAGTACAAAAGTTATATTTATTTTTATAAAGTTCTTTAAATTACCTTATAATACTTTAATGAAACAAGTTATGATGTTCTTTATAAAACTATGGTTTTATGTTATAAATCATTGCATTTTAATAAAAGTCTATTTATTTATTTTTTTGAAAATATAAATTGAACACGTTAGAACTTGAGCTAATCTAATCAGATTAACTTCAAGTCCTTCGATAGTTCTTTGTTACACACATTGATTCTTGTTCACTCTTGAGTTGGCTACCAACTAAAGTTATTCAATTTGAATATCCTTAGTTAATCAACCTTGAACTGAATTTGCTAAGTGTTGGGCGTAGGCACATAAGGCCAACACACCCCATACTTTGTTGGTTCTTTGAATCCCCATTAATCTCACTTAGTGCTTCTAGTTTTTAGTAATTCATAGTTACTTATCATGTCATTAACCCAATATGAACGATCCAACAATCTTAGTCTAGGGTTGTTCTTTGAAATTTTCCGAGCGAATAAGGTTGTGGTACGAATGAGTGTCATTCATACGAATGAAGCCTCAAGTTAACAGAACTTGTTGCACGAATGAGTATCATTTGCTCACTGAGTCGTACGAATGAGTCCTCATTCGCATGATACAGCTGTGCGAATGAGTCTCAGTCGTTCATACTAGGTGTGCGATTGAACCCTGGGTCCGAATAAGAATATCATGCGAGCGTAATTTCATTCGTATGTACTTGTCACACGAATGAGCAGTTCCTTCGTGTGGAAGATCCATTCGTCCCCATGCTCATCCGTCCCATTGATTCATTCGGTCGCCCAGCTCATGCGATAGAGGAGTTCATTCGCCCATGGAGCCATTCGTGTGGCTCCATTCGTCTGATATGCATCAGTTCTTGCTCATTCGCACGTTGTGCGGCCAAACACATTCATGGTGCCATTTCAATGATTTTGGACCATTCAAAGTGTTCCACTAGTTCCTAAATCATTCTAGACCAATTTCGTGCATAATCTAAGGGTTGTGAGGGTCGGGATTCGGCTGAAATGGCCGAATGACCGGAAAAGGGGAAAACCCTAAAAATCGTGGGTTTGAGCTCGATTTTACCTTGATTTCGATGGTTCAAAGCTCTGTTCCGTTGTACTTTCGCGTTCTACGTATTGTGAGGATCGTTTTGACACCAAGAACGCTCGATTTGGTGAAGAAACGAGCGATTTGAGTTTGAGAAATCTAGAGAGAGAAAGTAGAGAGAGAAGTGGACGGTTTTAGTGAGAGAAATTGGGTTGGTGGGGATGAGTAAATGACATTTAATGTCATTCTAACATCTTAAACGTTCGGGTGTGTTCGGGTTTGTTCGGTTTCGTGCTTTCTTAACGAAACGATATGATTATAGAAATATAATTTTCTAATTTAAATTAGGTTTTAATTTTTAATAAATTAACTAATTATCTTATGTTTATTTTTAAATTTTCTAAAAACGTTTAATTTATCTGTTTAATCAAATCGCACGTTTTCGCGCGTATTCGTTTGGATCGTCACCCGTACGAACAGGACGACAACTATACTTTTCGATTTGATTTTCTAATTATTGGACATCATTCAGAACGTTAAACTCGCAGATATATTCATGCGAATCGTCACCCACGCGAATACTCCGTTAGTTTAATATCCACATAACGACGTCCGTTATTGTTTTGTTCTATACATTCTCGCATACATTTATACATAATATATTCCATTTAAACATGCACATAATAGTTCAGTGTTGTTAGATATGATTCTGACTGTGAAACCATGGATTCACAATATGATTCTGAAATATATCTGTAATAAATTCGTATTGATCATCAAATGATAAGTAATACACATGTAATACAAATAGTTCGTACCTGATTTACTGTGCTATTCACTGTTCTGAACTACGGTTTGGACTCTGATGTTACAGTCTCCCCTTGTGAGAGAAATTTCGTCCCAAAATTTATGAATTGTTATAGGGTACGTGTTTCTCTGCAAACAAATGGGGATTCTTGGACTTCATGTGATCCTCGCGTTCCCAAGTAAACTCAGGTCCATGCTTGGAATTCCATCGAACCTTAACGATAGGAATACGGCTTCGCTTCAGTTGTTTAACCTCGTAATCCATGATTTCCAAAGGTTCTTCAATGAAATGTAGTTGTTCATCCATTTGAATTTCCTCAACTGGTATGACTAATAATTCGTCTGCTAGGCATTTCTTGAGATTTGAGACGTGAAACACGTCATGCACATTGCTGAGTTCATCAGGTAATCTCAGCCTATACGCCACAGGGCCAATTCATTCAACGATCTCGAATGGTCCAACGTATTGCGGTGCTAATATGCCTTTCTTTCCGAAACGAACTACGCCTTTCCATGGGGATACCTTCAACATGACACGGTCTCCACTTGAAATTCCAACGGCTTACGACGTTTATCCGCATAGCTCTTTTGTCTTCTTCTTGCTGCTTGTAGCCTTTGTTGTATTTTGACCATTTTATCAGTGGTTTCTTGAATAAGCTCTGGCCCAGTTATTTGGTTATCTCCTACCTCGGTCCAACAGATCGGTGACCGGCATTTTCTAGCATAAAGTGCTCGAATGGAGCGCATCCGATGCTACTATGGTAACTGTTATTATAGGAGAATTCTATCAGTAGCAAATGGGAATCCCAATTCCCACAGAAATCTGAAATACATGTTCGCAACATGTCCTCTAGGGTCTGTATGGTACGTTCGCTTTGACCGTCCGTTTGTGGATGATAAGCTGTACTCAAGTTTAAGTGTGTCCCTAGAGATTTTTGCAACGACTGCCAAAATTTGGACGTGAATCTGCTATCTCGATCAGAAATGATAGACAATGGCACACCGTGACGCACCGCTATCTCATTGATGTATAATCTCGCCAGTTTATCCATCGTGAAAGTTTCACACATCGGCAAGAAGTGAGCAGATTTAGTTAAACAATCAATGATGACCCAAATGGTATCATGACCACTAGAAGTGCAGGGTAGCTTGCTAATGAAATCCATAGCTATTTGTTCCCACTTCCAGAGTGGAATCTCAGGCTGTTCCAGTAGACCAGACGGTTTCTAGTGTTCCATCTTAACCTTCGCACATGTCAAACATCGACCGACATACTCGGCTATATCTTTCTTCATTCCCGGCCACCAATAAAATCTCCGTAAATCTTGGTACATCTTATCGGTGCCCGGGTGTACCGAGTACCTGGTCTTGTGTGCTTCATCAAAAATATGTTTCCTTAGTTCATCTACCGCAGGAATCCACACGCGATCCTGGTAGTAGATAACGTCATCTAGTTTCGTCTCAAACTGTCATTCTGTTCCACAATCCAGTTCTTTCTTCAGATTATCCCGTTCCACTAATTCCTGTTGAGCTCGTACAATTTTATCACATAGACTTGTCTGCACAGTCACTCCCATTGCTCTTACGCGAAGTGGTTTGACCTGTTCCTTCCGGCTCAATGCATCTGCTACAACGTTCGCCTTGCCCAGATGGTACTTAATCATACAGTCGTAATCATTCAGATGTTCAACCCAACGACGCTGTCGCATGTTGAGTTCCTTCTGATCAAAGATATGCTATAGGTGTATCCAAACCTTCAATAAAGAGGTAGGCAAAACCAAATTAAAATCTACATATTTTGGTTATAATCTGATCAAGGGAATTGGTTCCCAAGGAGTTAAGGAAATCATGAAAGAAAAACTCACTATCCAATATTAGCCTAAGTTGCCAAGTAAGAAAGTACACTTCTATTATTATTATTATTATTTTTCCTACCCACGGCAAAGATAATAGGAAAACAAACCCATACCCCTCACAAATCTACTTATCTAAACCATAAAGATACATTGGTTTCTTTCTATTTAGTCGAATGACAACCTAGGAAATACAACAATAGAGATAAGCTTGACAAGAACTTTCTAAGACATCCATCAATAGGGGTACCTCCATCCTTAATCAATACAGTACCATCATTTCATTTCTAGCTGGTAGAATCCAAGAGAAATCAGCCCCCAAGAAGCTGCCAAAACAACCAGCAAGTACCCCAAAATATGCTGTCAAATTCAAGGATTTTATATGTACTTGGAGTATACTAGCCATGCCCCTACGTGGCAAAGAGCCATCCTAGCAGTCCTACTTAGCCTTGTTATTCATTTGATCGGCCAGTAGCAATCTCACCCACTGAACCCCTTGCTCGACACATATGAAACAAGGAAATAATCCTTCTTTTGGGACCTAACAAACTGATAAAATGTACACTCAAGAACCGTATTTTTTTTTACTAGGTAGAAAAACATACATACATACATACATACATACATACATACATACATACATACATACATACATACATACATACATACATACATACATACATACATACATACATACATACATACATACATACATACATACATACATACATACATACATACATACATACATACATACATACATACATACATACATACATACATACATACATACATACATACATACATACATACATACATACATACATACATACATACATACATACATACATACATACATACATACATACATACATACATACATACATACATACATACATACATACATACATACATACATACATACATACATACATACATACATACATACATACATACATACATACATACATACATACATACATACATACATACATACATACATACATACATACATACATACATACATACATACATACATACATACATACATACATACATACATACATACATACATACATACATACATACATACATACATACATACATACATACATACATACATACATACATACATACATACATACATACATACATACATACATACATACATACATACATACATACATACATACATACATACATACATACATACATACATACATACATACATACATACATACATACATACATACATACATACATACATACATACATACATACATACATACATACATACATAATTCCAACTTGCAAGAAAGTACAAAGTATACTTTATCCTAGGTAATGACTATTGAGGCTGTTCCAAAACCTATGTTCCATCAGTCATGAAACTAAGAAATCAATCAAAATAGCCAACTAAGATGCCAAGAACCAAATTAGATCTTAACCTTCCTGGTTTCCCTCCAATTACAGCTCTAAAGCCGACCCCAACCCCTATAAATACCCCCATATGGCCAGCCATTCAACTCACACCATCTTACATCTTTTCTTTCAATTAACCCACTCTTCTCTTGAAGTTCTCGGCTAGAAGGCATCTCCACAGCCAAGGACGGAACCAGGAGGCAGCTTCTCCATCGTGACAGTCCCAACAGAAGCAGGAAGCCAACAGCAATAGCCACTGACAGCCGGTCGTGAACCCCCAGCACCAGCACCGTTCAGCCGAGTTCAACCGAAGCCGCAACAATCGAAGAACACTCACAGCAGTTGGAAGATCTGGACCACTTCACTGGACGCAAACACGAACCCATCTCTATTCTCTGCTTGTTCCGGTGAGCTCTTCTACCTTAAGAACTTTGATATCTTTAACTATTTTCACACCTAAAAACCCAGAAGCTAACTTAGAGAAATAAACGATGGACTAAACAAGACCTTAACCGATCCTAAACACGTAAGACTAGAAGTACATGCGGTCTAAGACCACCCGCAAAAACGAACAAGGAAGATGAGTTGTTATCCTGTTCGAACAACCCTTCTACTCTCGACCAAAAATCAACAAAACAGCCTTCCTCAACTAACACCCTAAGGAAACACCCTTACACATACTAGATCTCCAAAACTCGACCTGTCCTTAACATTTTCCTAACTTGTGCGAATATATGCGTATATGCATATACAGAATACAATGGGCAACTTAGTAGGACAAGGAAAAAAAACTCATGCATGAGCAGCATGATACGTAAGGATAAAGGAATTATATAAAAGAATTATCCACAGGAGAAATAGAAAACTCTTTCTACAAGGACTTGTAAACCAAACTGTTAAAATGGGAATTAGTTCACATAAACCGGATAGATAATGGGCCAACGAAACTCATGCATATTTTTTTATAAAGTCTGGTAAATGTTCTTACAACATATAAACATGCATAGCCATGCAAACGTACTTGCATGATTAAAAATCTTTATTTAATCATCATGACAGTAGGGTGGGCCACGACCCATCTAACTATAAACATAAATTTTATATTTACATAAACTTGAGCCACAATAAGAATATCCTTATACTTATATAAAATCATAAAATAGTGAGGATAAATATACTTAGTTAACCTACAAATATCACTGAACACAATAATAATTATAAATACACATAAACCAATGGGCTAACTAAGATTCTCAAGACATAAATATTGATGCAAACTTTGAACATTGTAGGGATTGCGTAGTGAAGTAATACCGCCTCGCAAGATTTCTATTTTGTCTCACCTCGAACTTTGGGTGAGTTTTCGTAGCCCCTTTTTATACTATTTTAACTTTTGGGGTGTTATGCATGTTACATAAATTATTTATACAAGAATTTGAATATTGTTGCATAAGACAAGAATTTATCACTTAAATGGCCCTACTCTCTACACAACCATTTAACTCATAGCGATGAGCCGAGGGATTAATATAAGTTAGTACTAGCGGGGCTTGACAAACCTCCATTCATGGTTGGTCGCACCAACCCCTAATTCATGATTTATGAACGGTATATTTCCAACAAGAACTATTGTTTTGTGATAAGACAATTAGCAAGAAACAGGGTATACAAGAAGTTAAATGTATTGTTGTGGACTTATGCAAGTTCATCAAAAATATGTGTTATCTACTAACCAATTTGAACTAGTTTACCGAGTCGTAAAACCTACGATCTCACCAACTATATGTTGACCCTTTTAATTTGACATGCATTTCAGGAAATTAGAAGCAACAAGTGCCTGAAGAAGTTAGCATGCATTTATTTTGGAATACAAATGAAGATTTGATTATATTACCTGTTTAGATATAGGTCATATGATTTTAGGAATCTTCAGACTTGTATTAAGACTATTTTATTTTGTAAACATGGACCTTGATATGTTAAATGCATGATTTTGAATTCTCTCATATGCATTGTGCTCAAGATCTTGGTTTTAAAAAGCGCGAAGCGCATAAAAGCGACATGGTCTAAAACTGAAGCGCAAGGCACGAAGCGCAAAAGCGGCGAGCTTTTTGTACGCAAGGCGCAAAGTGTTCATATAATTTATTTTTATACATCCCATAGATTTTAGATATGTTTATATATGATTTGATGTATAAATTAAATAAATAATCCATATGTACAACCTAATGAAGCACAAAATCTCTATGATATACTTAATGTACAACTATCCAAGCTATAGGTAGAATAAATTAAACTTAAAAACAAGTTAAGTAAAAATAAACAAATTAGAAAAAGATTAGGGTCATATTTGATAAAAAAACTATAACATTATGAAAGAAAATGTAATTTAATTAAAAGAAAATATAAAAGCTGTAGAAGAAGGCAATCCCTAAAATCCATAAAAGCCGTCGATCACTTCCATCCTCTATTTCTCTTCGATTAACTCCTCCTTACTGTAGCAAATCTCGACATACATCTTTTTCTTGCAACAAAATTCGATTTTGTTCTCTATTGCAGCAACCTCCCAGGTACGTGTTTATCTCCATCTCCAACAGAGGGTCGGATTGTTGTGGAATCAACTAACAGAACTTCAAAAACGTGACTAAAAACATGGTTGAGCCTGGTACCTGGGTGGCTGGTTCGCGAATCGGAGTATTAATCCCTCCAATTTTACCTTCGTTGTCGTCTTTTAGGGTAAAAGTCCCTCCAATTTTTACCACCTGTGCGCTTCTGTATACTAAGCGACGCTTTCTATGGCTGCTCGCTTATGAAGAAATCGCAGAAAGCCCTCGCTTCTTGTACAGGTCTCGCCTAGGGTTACATGAAGCGATGTTGATGTCGCCTAGATGCGCTTTGCGCTTAAGCGCGCTCAAGGCGCGATTTTTAAAACACAGCTCAAGATATACAGTTTCGTTACATCCTTGCGATTCCGCCGTTGGCGAGGGTGTGACAGATTGGTATCAGAGCCATTGGTTATAGAGAACTAGGAAAATGCCTTAGGGATTGCCTAGACTATAACCTTAAGCTCAAAATTCTAAGATAGTACTTTTTACATAACATGTGATATTTTGCCGCAATGGTTAAAGAATACAAAGTCGATGGTGTCACTTATGTGGACCTCACCAGTACTGAGGAGGTCATACCACTAGACGACACCGACTCTGAGGAAGAAGTCACCAGTCAGCTAAAGACTGTCAACCTAGGAGCCCCGACTACCGACGGACATCCTAATACGCCCCACTTCGAGATAGGAGAGTCTTCAAGGGTCAGAGACCCTCCGACCGAAACCGTTCTCAGGGCTTTTCGTGCGTATCAAGCCCAGCAAACGGCCGAGGGCCTTCGCGTTCAGTCAAAACTGGACGTTACTGAAGATGAGCTGGACGACTTGGTGCAACTGATGCACGAAATTACCCACAACCTAAAGATAATGGACCATCGACAGAAGGTCCATGAGGAGGAGAACATTCGACATCATGAGGACACTAGATTGATTGCTGAATTAGGATTCTGTTGGACTGTCATAGGAATTCTGTTAACCATAGCATGGATGCTATATCACATGTTGTTCTGATCTTTCATAGCAATGTAATCCCATTTTGATTTGTGTAAGGGAGCGGCAAGTGGTCACACTGCACTCTCAGGGATAATTGCTCTAATTATTGTATTTTTATAGTATTAATGAAGAATGTTTTTATACAAGATGTAATATATGTATATATCACTTATCAAAAATTATATTTTCCTTTATGTGCAGTCATGGCAAACAACGAGAACAACTATGTTGTCCGACGCATCCCTCTGGTAGTTCTTTCCGACAACGACACTGATCCGTCGGAGCATTCTGACCACTCCGATGACAATGAAACGATGGCTACTACTGAGCACCCCAGCCAGAACCAAGAGCAAGAACCACGCCAAAATCGACCATTTCCCCTTGGGAGGGAAGGTGGTAGGGGTGTTTGGCGAGGAGGAATAAGGTATACAACAAGGAAAACCACTGGGTTACCCCATCAGCGTCATCTGGCCAGTAGGGACTCCGGGCCATCAACACCTGCTGTGGAACATGGAGAGTCTTCCCATGGGCTTAATGTTGCGGACTTTGTCTCGCGAAGGACGTTCGACGGATGGAGGAGCATCCACCAACAGGAATGTAACCACGTGGCCCACTAAGCCCAAGAGCTCACGGATAACTGGGGAGAATTGGAAGAGACAGTGCTCATTTTGTTCGTGAAGAAATTCAGAGGGGTAAGAAGTGGTTGATGGCGGAAGCGGCCCTCACCTGGGTGGCAATGACCGGAATGGCTGCATTCATCTATGTTTTTATGTGATATGATTAATCAAGGCCAACTTCCTTTTGTTTTAAGAGCTAGAGCTCGGAAGTTTGCCTTGCGATTCGGATATGTAAAACTTAAAACAATTTATGTACTACTGCTAGTTTGAACTATCGTATGCTATGCTATGAATATTGGTGTTTCTCTTATATACTTGTTCAATATATACACATATGTACATATGTCTCAAACTTCTATCTATAACTATATAGAAAATGCCACCAAAGCATCGGGGAAGAAAGCCAAAGACTGTTCAGACCGGAGAAAATGCTGGAAACAATGACCCACCTCACATCGAGACCCCACTTAGCACAGAAGATGTGATAAGGATTGTTGCAGACCAACTCAAGACAGCCTTTCCAAATAGACAGACAGGAACCAATGGAAGTAGAAGTCACCAAGGTCCCATCCTAGTTGAGGGTGGTACTACTGGAGAAACTAGTCACAAGGGCTGTTCATACAAATCATTCGTCTCCTGCAAGCCGAAGGACTTCCATGGAAACGGAGGAGCCATTGGGATCCTGAAATGGATCGAGAAAATGGAGTCAGTTATCAGCATAAGCAACTGTTTGGATAACCAGAAGGTTAATACTCAAGTTCAAGCTAGAGGTAGGGAGGCAGTGGAAGCAATGACCTGGGAAGAACTGAAGGCGATACTCATTAAAGAGTATTGTCCCAAGAATGAAATGCAAAAGCTGGAAGAAGAATTGTGGAACCACCAAATGATTGGAGCTGAGCACCAAGCATATACCAATCGATTTCATGAGCTGTCCTGTCTATTACCACACATGGTACCCTCTGAAGCCAAGAAAATCGATCGATACATTTGGGGTCTCACTCCCCAAATTCGGGGAATGGTGACATCTGCTGAACCAACAACTCTAGAGAAGGCTATGTTGTTAGCCGCAAGTCTGACAGATGAAATGGTGAGTACGGGTACAATCACCAAGAAGCAAGTTGGAGGGAAGCGTAAAAGGATGGAATTTCAGGGCAAGAAGACAAACAGTGATGCAAGAAAGGATCATGGTACTACCAAGAATTTTGTCATGGCCACTACTGAAAGAGAGCCGTACAACGGGCCGTTGCCCAAATGCAACAAATGCAACTATCACCATCATGGAAACTGCAATGTTTGTAATAGATGCAAGAAGTATGGGCACACTGAGAAGCAATGCCAATTTGACCCAGGGAAACCAAGAACGTGCTACGAGTGCGGAAATGCAGACCATCTTAGAAATGGTTGCCCAAAACTGAATAGGGGTCCAGGAGCTCAAGGGAACCCAGCCTGAGGAAGAGCTTTTGTCATTGGAGCCAATAAGAGTTTTGTATCAAATGAGTTCAAACAATTACTGGGTAAGGAGCATAAAACATTAAAGGATAGTTTCATCATTGAATTAGCTAATGGGGATACCTTAGAAACAAGAAACACAATTGAGGGTTGCACTTTGAATATTAACAAGCACATGCTTAGTTTAGATCTTATTCCCATAGACTTTGGTAGCTTTGACATAGTAGTTGGTATGGATTGGCTATCCAAATACAAGGCTGAAATAGTATGTCATGAAAGAGTCATCCGAGTACCGTTAGACAGTGGGGAGATCCTCGTCATACATGGAGAACGACCCGGGAGAAACCTACAACTAATCTCCTGCATGAAAGCAAGGAAATCCTTGAAGAAGCAATACGTAGCCTTCCTAGCTCATGTGACCGACAAGAAGGGCAAGGAGAAACAACTACAAGATATCCCAGTGGTGAAAGAGTTTCCGGAAGTATTCCCTGAAGACTTGCCGGGAGTCCCTCCTCCTAGACAAGTGGAGTTTCGAATAGACTTGGTGCCAGGAGCTGCTCCTGTAGCCAAGTCACC
Source organism: Mikania micrantha (assembly GCA_009363875.1). NCBI lineage: Eukaryota > Viridiplantae > Streptophyta > Magnoliopsida > Asterales > Asteraceae > Mikania > Mikania micrantha. Next base: position 35,150,538 of record CM018694.1, on the reverse strand, counting down.
TTATCGATTGGCTCCAGCAGAGATGCAAGAACTGTCAAGCCAACTGCAAGAACTATTGGAGAAGGGTTTTATTCGACCAAGCTTCTCGCCATGGGGAGCTCCAGTATTGTTTGTTAAGAAGAAAGACGGAACCTTCCGCATGTGCATCGATTACCGGGAGTTGAATAAGCTAACAATCAAGAATCGATATGAAGGGGGCAACGTACTTCTCCAAAATCGACTTAAGGTCAGGTTATCACCAGCTAAGAATACAGGAGGACGATGTACCAAAGACCGCATTCCGAACTCGGTACGGACACTACGAATTTTTGGTTATGCCCTTCGGGTTAACCAATGCACCAGCCGTATTCATGGACCTAATAAATCGGGTGTGCAAACCCTACCTAGACAAATTCGTCATTGTCTTTATCGATGACATATCAATCTATTCCCAAACAAAAGAAGATCATGAGCAGCACTTAAAGCTGATCTTGGAATTACTGGCTACGGAAAAGTTGTACGCTAAGTTTTCAAAGTGCGAATTCTGGCTACGAGAAGTACAATTTCTGGGGCATGTAATAAATGAAACGGGCATCCATGTGGATCCTAGTAAGATTGAAGCTATCAAACAGTGGGAAGCTCCCAGAACTCCATCTGAAATACGGCAATTCTTGGGATTAGCCGGGTATTATCGACGTTTTATAGAGAACTTCTCTAAAATAGCTCAACCCCTAACCATGCTGACCCAGAAAGATAGAAAGTTTGATTGGGAGGAGAAACAAGAAAAAGCCTTCCAACTTCTAAAGCAAAAACTGTGTAATGCACCTATACTAACCCTACCTGACGGCACCGATAATTACATTCGCATCTGGGATTTCTGGAATGGATCCTTTGTACTTCCGTGTAGAGGAGATCAAGATCTTCGTTTAGGCTCAACAATCACTCAATTTCATCAAGAAATGAGTGGGTTATGAGGATTTGAAGTTCAAATTCTAGAGAGAGAATGGAAACCAGGATTAGGGTTTTAGAGAGAGTGGGAAGAGAGAAATGAGGAGAATGAGCTCATTTAGGGTATTTATACCCCGAGCGTGTTCAGGTTCGTTTTTGTTGCTCGGTTCGCGTCTCCGTTGCGTCTCCGGAACGTTACGTGCGATATTAACGTGTTTTTAATAAAAGGATTTGTTTTAAATATTTGAAAGGTTGTGATTCCTAATAAATCCTCTAATTTGTTTTTCTTGAATTATTTTCGTTCGAATCGTTTATTCGATTTTGTTTCGTTAGATCGCGTCACCTTCGCGCGTATTCGTTTGAATCGTCACTCGAACGAACACGACGATGGTTTTTCTTTCTGGCTTTTGTCTTCTACTTTCCAGTCATTATTTCAGAACGTTAAACTCACAGATATGTTTGTGTGAATCGTCACCCACGCAAACATATTGTCAGTTCATTATTCGGAAATAACACTGCATTGATATTGTGAATTGTGTTTCCTCACTGACGGACTCAACTAAACTTCCTATTTTCACCTTGTTTTCTCTGAATTCACACTGTTTTCGTAATGGATTATCGGCCATATGATTCCTGTCATCTATGGATATCAGATCGCAACCGACATGTTCTTGTTGTTTACTTGTACATTGTTGTTTCTCTTGATTCGTTGTATTAACTCTACTTAGGTTTTCACCTAAATACAAACAACTGTTGTTTATCGTGAGTTGTTGTACTTACAGCATTTAAGTTTTCACTTAAATACGTACAACTGTTATCTGTTTTTCTGAGCTATGTTATCACACACACTGTTCATGCATTGTATTTACACACAGTAAATAGTGAAAGTACACATACCGTACAGACTTGCCGGACGATCAGGTACTGGATGTCACAGTCTCCCCTCGTTAAAGAAATTTCGTCCCGAAATTTAAGCATCATTGTCAGGCACTACTTCTTTAAACAGGTGGGGATACTTTGTCTTCATATGATCCTCACGCTCCCAGGTAAATTCTGGTCCGCGCTTGGAGTTCCAACGAACCTTTACAATAGGAATATGACTTCGTTTCAGTCTCTTGACTTCATGATCCATAATCTCTACAGGTTCTTCAATGAAATGTAACTGTTCATCAACTTGTATCTCTTCCAAAGGTATGATCAATGATTCGTCAGCGAGACATCTCTTGAGATTTGATACATGAAATACATCATGTACTCCGTTGAGTTCATTAGGGAGTCTGAGTCTGCATGCTATAGGACCTATGCGTTGAGTTATCTCAAACGGTCTGACATACCTTGGTGCTAGTTTGCCTTTAGCCCCAAAACGAACCACGCCTTTCCATGGGGACACTTTCAACATGACTTGGTCACCCACTTGGAATTCCAAAGACTTTCGCCGTTTGTCTGTGTAACTCTTTTGGCAGCTACGTGTTGCTTGTAATCTCTGTTGTATCTGGGCTATATTATCAGTGGTTTCCTGAATAAGTTCAGGCCCAGTGATTCTGTTGTCTCCCACTTCGGTCCAACAAATTAGAGACCGACATTTCCTACCATAAAGTGCTTCAAACGGAGCACATCCAATACTGTTGTGGTAGCTGTTGTTGTAGGGGAACTCAATGAGTGGTAAATGTTTATCCCAACTTCCACCAAAGTCTAGGATGCATGTTCTCGGCATATCCTCTAGGGTTTGTATTGTTCGCTCACCTTGTCCATCCGTTTGTGGATGATAAGCGGTGCTCAAGTTTACACTTGTCCCTAGAGATTGTTGCAACGATTGCCAGAACCGCGATGTAAATGGACTGTCCCGGTTAGAAATAATAGACAATGGCACACCGTGCCGCACTACTATTTCATCAACATAGAGTCTTGCTAGCTTTTCCATCTTGTAGTTCTCTCTGATCGGCAAGAAATGTGCGGACTTGGTCAATTTATCGATGATGACCCAAATCGAATCATGTCTGCTGGAAGTGTAGGGTAGCTTGGTAATAAAATCCATAGCTATTTGTTCCCACTTCCATTGTGGTATCTCCGGTTGTTCCAGCAAACCTGACGGTTTCTGGTGTTATGCTTTGACCTTGGCACATGTTAGGCATTTGCCAACATAAGTGGCAGCATCCTTCTTCATACCCTGCCACCAATAAAATGACCTAAGATTTTGGTACATCTTATCAGCACCAGGATGAACAGAGTATCGTGTCTTGTGTGCCTCGTCAAGTATGAGTGTTCGAAGTTCATCTAACGCCGGGATCCATAAACGATCCTGAAAGTATATAACTCCATCTTGTTTTGTCTCGAAATGTTTCTCGGCTCCACAGTCGAGCTCTTGTTTCAAATTGTTTCTTGCCATTGCTTCTTGTTGTGCTTGTATGATTTGATCTCCCAGACTTGTTTGCACGGTCATTCCCATTGCTCTAACGAGCAAGGGTTTGACTCTTTCCTTCTGACTCAAAGCGTCTGCGACAACATTCGCTTTGCCCGGATGGTATTTGATCACACAATCGTAATCGTTCAGGAGCTCAACCCAATGTCTCTGTCTCATGTTAAGCTCCTTTTGATCAAATATGTGCTGTAAACTCTTGTGATCTGTGAAGATAGTGCATTTGGTACCATACCGGTAGTGTCTCCAAATCTTTAAAGCAAAGACAACAGCTCCCAGTTCTAAGTCATGTGTTGTGTAGTTCTTATCGTGTATCTTCAACTGTCTTGAGGCATAAGCAATGACTTTGTCTCGTTGCATTAAAACACAACCGAGTCCCTAATGGGATGCATCACAATAGACTACAAAGTCATCATTGCCTTCTGGGAGTGTTAGAATTGGAGCATTGCACAATATTTGTTTCAATGTTTGGAATGCCTCTTCTTGTTTCTGTGTCCACACGAATGGTTCACTCTTCTGTGTGAGTTTGGTGAGAGGCAAGGCTATCTTAGAGAAATTCGAAATGAATCTCCTATAATAACCAGCCAATCCCAAGAATGATCTCTGTCGGTGTTGTGGGCACATCCCAGTTCTTGATTGCTTCAATCTTGGCAGGATCCATGTGAATACCATTACTGTTAATCACATGACCCAAAAACTGAACTTCCCTTAGCCATAATTCAAATTTGGAGAATTTGGCATATAGTCGTTCATCTTTCAGGAGTTCCAAGACTGTCTTGAGATGTTGTTCGTGTTCATTCTCGTTTCTTGAATAAATCAGTATATCATCAATAAAGACGATAACGAACTGATCTAGGTACGGCTTGCACACCCGGTTCATTAAATCCATGAACACTGCGGGTGCGTTCGTCAGTCCGAATGGCATCACCATGAATTCGTAGTGACCATATCGGGTACGAAATGCCGTCTTGGGTATGGCTTCTTCTTGAATCCAAAGCTGATGATAACCTGAACGCAGGTCTATCTTTGAAAAGTACTGAGCTCCCTGTAACTGATCAAACAAGTCATCAATCCTCGATAACGGGTACCGATTCTTGATGGTGAGTTTGTTGAGCTCTCTGTAATCGATGCACATTCTGAAAGATCCATCCTTCTTCTTGACAAAGAGAACCGGAGCTCCCCACGGTGAGAAACTCGGTCGAATGAATCCTTTATCGAGTAGCTCTTGTAATTGATTGGACAGCTCCTGCATTTCTGATGGTGCAAGTCTATAAGGAGACTTAGCTACAGGAACCGCTCCCGGAAACAAGTCAATTCGAAACTGCACCGATCTCTCGGGTGGCAGTCCCGGTAAATCATCCGGAAACACGTCCGCATAGTCTTTCACAACTGGTATATCTTGAATTTTGATTGCTTTCTTGTCTTTCTCTACCACGTGAGCTAGGAATGCAATACACTATTTTCGTAGGTACTTGCGAGCCTTCATGCAGGATATTATCTTGACACTACGGTTTGCTTGATCTCCATGAATTTCCAAGACCTGATCGTTCTCCACTGGAATACGTAGTAACTTTTCGGAACAGATGAACTGAACTCTTTTAAGAGATAGCCAATCCATTCCAACGATGATATCGAAAATGCCTAGTTCCATCGGTATCAAATCGATGGAAAATGTGTGATCGCCAAGTGTTAGTGGGCAATTCCTAAGTACTGTGTCAACTGTGATCTGTTTGCCATTAGCTATCTCCATAGTATAAGGGGATGCTAATGGTTCCTTAACATGATTAGGATGGCTAGCAAAATCGGATGAGATAAAACTCTGATCCGCACCAGTGTCAAATAATATAAATGCATAAAAGTCAGATAGGAGAAATGTACCCGTGACCACATTCGGGTCTTGTCGAGCAGCAGCGGCTCCAATCTGAAAGGCTCTACCTCTTGCTACTTGAGCCCTTTGTTGATTCTTCTTGGGACAATCCCGAGAAAAGTGTCCAGGCTCGCCACAGTTGTAGCAAGACCTGTGATCAGTAGCAACAGTAGTAGCTGCGTTGTTGTTTCTGTTTGGAGTCCCCGTGCTCCTGCATTGGTTGACCCAGTGTCCAAACTTCCCACAGTTAGTGCAGTGTCCGCACTGTATGTTTGGTGGATGATGATACTGGCAGTTGTTGCACAAAGGTGCTGTGCCAGTGTAGGGCCTCTTGATTTGTAGTGGTGATGGCTGGTTGATCATCGGTGTCTAGGTGGTCGCAGCAAAGTTCTTGACCACCTTTTGTTTCGGCTTTCTTGAACTTCCACCCTTAGCTTCAGTTTCCTTCTTCAGTGCCCCGGAGGCAACCATCACATCTGTCAAAGTTGCTGACAGAGTAACAGCCATCTCCATGGTAGTAGGGTGGGCTAAAATCACATGCCCTTGGATACAAGACGGTAATCCACCAACATACCGCTCTATCCTTTTCTCCAGTGTTGGCACCACGTCCGGTGCCAATGTAGCTAACTCATGGAATCGGGTGGTGTAGGCCAGATGCCTAGCACCAATCATGACAAGGTTAAGTAGCTCAGTCTCAACCTTCTTCAGTTCATTCCTCAGGCAAAACTCTGCCCTCAGCATAGCTTTGAAGTCATCCCAAGGCATAGACAAAGCCTCATCTCTACCCCTAGTCTGAACTTGAGCGTTCCACCAAGTTAACGCTCGTTTGTTGAATGACCCCGTGTCACACCCCCGACGTCGGTGGAAACACGGGAGATGCGACGAAACTGTATATCGAGAACTCATTGAATATGAGAGAATGCTAATCCTTCTGCTTAAGAGTAAAGTCCATATCTAGTCTTAGGTTGGTACCTGAAATACATTCAAAAATCAAGTGTCAACTAAAAAGTTGGTGAGTTCGTAGGTTTTATGTCTTGATCAAACGGCTTAAATAATAGTGATTGTCCTATAAATAACTAGTAAAATGTTTCAATCAAAATCTTGTAGGATGGCAATCCCAAAATGTTATGCTATCAAGATAATATGTAAATAATAAGTGTGATTTGTTGCAATCTACATGAGTCCACAACCATACCTATCGACTTCTTGTATTCCCTTTTCTTGCTAATGCCTTATCACGAGGACATTAGTTCTTGGTGGAAATATACCATTCATAAACCATGGAGTTGTGGGTTTGGAGATACCAATCCATGAATGGAGGTTTGTCAAACCCCGCTAGTACTAACTTATATTAATCCCTCGGCTCGAAACCCCGAGTTAAATGGTTGTGTAGGATACTGGGATTTAGTGTAATATATTCTTGTCTCATGCAATATTAATTTCTTGTGTCATGCAACATACCTCGAAAAGTATGTGCATAAATATAGTAAAAGAATTCTTGTATCATAGTAAAAGTTAAGTATTGCAGCATGTATTTCCCCCAAAATATGCAAAATGAAAAAGGGGCTACGAATACTCACAGTGTGTATAGCAATGGAACCCATGTCCGTGCGTTGTGACAACCGAAATCAGAGTGACCATAGTCAGCACATCAGTGCTAGTCAACTATGTAAGTTTGATATAGTATAGTATTTCCCAATCAAATGAAACATAAGTTCCTGTTTGTAAATCAAATATATATCAAAATCAATACCCTTGTTTTATTTGAATATTGGACACATTCGTCACACGAGACCTAACGCGTCGTCACTGGTGTTAAGTTTGGTTAACCGAAGACTTTGTTTACATATGTTACTTTCGGTTAATAATATTCATCCTTTAATACTCGATTATTTAGTTAATCGGATGTATTTATAATTGATACGCTTAAATGTGCATATAATATTAATTATCAAACTTTATAATTATTGTTATTATTAAACATAAATATTGTCAAATAGTCAAGTTGGTTCTTATAGATGGAAGGTTAATAATATCCCCAATTCATATACGTAATATCCCACAACAAGATGTTCACTGTAACTGTGTTGTCATTATTATGCCTTGCATCTTTGTTGATAGCTAATATGTAACTTTATGTCCATATTTATGAGTTGTCTCATCTGTCATGTATCAATAAATATGGTTACTGAATTTTAATTATTATTAATTGTAACATACAAACACATAATTATAACTATTTGGTTGAATTTATAAAATTATTCAACTCAATGGAAATATATAATAAAGCCTTCACTTGCTTAATTTAAACGAAATGAGTATGTACAAGTGCTTATATATTAGGAAGATTTAACTTGAAAAGAATGGTTTTATTTAAGTACATGTAATTTGTTCAACACCATTCTCATGTGCATCTTTATCTAAATATATATGTTTTCACAAAAATCAATTTTTATAAGACATATATACATATGTTTTAACTTTGTTTTTATTTTATGTTTATTGATTTATTTTATAAAACATGAACATAAGTTCAATGATAAATCTTTCAAGTTAATGTGTACAAAATAAATCAATAAACTGTGACGAAAATGTATGCACATATATATATACACATATAAAATAAAATGGGTAGTGTAACCTCTTATTCCAATTCTATAAACTTGTCAAAATATTTCACATTATACAATCAATATTATGTCGTATTATGTGTTTACATGTGTGTCTATACCTTCTCATGTCATCACTCATTTGCTTATTACGATAACTTGTCGATTAATCGAATTATGTACTTTTAGTATTTGTTATAATATATTTTTTTTCTATATATGTGTGTGTGTATAGATATTTATGTGTCTTTCGTTTAATTTAGTCGTGTGTATAAACTCTTATCACACTCGAGATACAATAATATTTTAAAGGTTAGCGTGCGGGTATACCTTCCGGATCAGTTCGCGCACGCGAACTCATTTTGAGATTCGGTAACCCGATTTGGGATCCGAGCTCACCGATGGGTTCGGTTTTGTGTCACAAACATAATCGAGCTCTTGATTATTGTTGTTGACCAGATCTAATGTGTTCGGTTCGCTTTAAATAATTCTTGGGGTAGTTAAGAACAACCCATGAATCTCAAAACCCATAGATCTGGCTTGTACCATCATCGCATCACCATCGGTGGTTTGCTACAACATTGACTAGTGAATGTGGTCGTCAGAAACAAGCTGGTGGCTTAGGACCACCATAACTTGTTTATAGATGTCACAAATCTTCAGATCTGCTGATTTTACAAACATGATTAAAACAAAATCATGGATCCGGTGTTTAATGAGAACAGATCTGCGAAGACTCACCTTAACACTCATAGATACTGAACTTCGTCATCATCCAACTCACGGATCTGTTACAACCCACCATGATGTAAGCATACAACCATGAAAGTAACTAGATCCATAGTTAGACTCGAGTTATTACCTTTGGAACCAACGAGTTACACTGTTAAAATCGTGAGGGAGATGTTGGCCGGAGGTGTCGCCGGATCTGAGTAGTGGTTGCCGACCTCCTACTCCTGGGCTCAAGATCGCTCCCTCACGCACACACACGAGGTGGTGTGTGCTCGACTGGAACAAGTGAAGGAATCCACGAGGCTGGCTGGAGATCGTGTATGTTGGAGGTGGTCGGAAATGATGGTGGCTAAAGGAGGAGGAGGGAGATGAGCCGCTCGCCGGAGAAGAGGGTTCGGCGAAGCTGGGCTCGATCGGCTCTCATCTTTCTTCTTCTGTGGTCTCACGAACAAGATACACACAGCCTTGTGTGTGTTACAACAGGTAGAAGGAGGAATATGAGGCTGGAAAAGAGGTTGTCACGTGGGCAGCCTTAGTTCGTGAGATATTTGCCGGAAAAGGAGCTGGAACTTGGTGGTGTGGAGCTGAAAGTGAACTAGAAGCAGGTCTCTTCTATTCTTTTGGATTAAACGTGCGCACACACACAAGAGTGTGTGTGTTGCGGCTGGAATTGTGAAATGGAATGGAGAATTATCACCATTTTATACTTAGGGTTTTTAAGTGGGTGGGGATACCCTAGATCAATCTTTATCGCGTGCAACTCGTTTATTAGTCGCGTAACGAACCCATTCGACTCGCGTTTATTTTCATGATTATCATTTTGAACTCGGAATACATTAGGAATCATAGAAATCTTTTTAAATATTAAACCTGCTAAGAAATTTTATCCGATGAGTAACCGGGTTCAATCTGTTTAACTAGTCGGTTTAACGTATTTAACCTTTTTAAACAGTCTCCTTAGAAGGACTTTAATAATAGTATTAATATTATTACATAATGTTGAGGATGTAATTATTAAATTTTTGATGACAGCCGATCATCGTTCGTAAATAACCCAATCGTCTGTTTCCTTTCGCAAGTCCCAATAATTACATAATGGTTCGTTAAGAACAGTATATCAGTTTAGAGAAGCTCATCTTTACGGTTGAGGTTATTGGGCCTCGTTGGGCTTAAATGGGCCTATCCCATTTCGTCCAAATAAATTACAATTTATTATCAAATTTTGACACTTGTTACACCCCGCAGCATACCTCACTTTATGGTGATCAGGACAACCACTGATGTCGAGAGTTGTCTCCATCTTCTCAATCCATTGGATCAATCTGACGGCACCCTCACTGCCACTGAAACTTGGTGGCTTGCATCCTACAAAATTCTTGTAGGAATAGTCCTGATGGTGCCGGGTGTTATCGCTGCCTTCTCCAGATGAGTTGGCGATGTTGTTGCTGTTGTTGCTGTTGATACGGCTCATCATGTCTGGGATCACATCCCTCAGTTGACTGGTCAGTGGCAGGATCCAACTCATGAGCAGGTGGTGGCGGAGGAGGAGGTGGAGGAGGAGGTAGATGTGGAGGAGAGTCAGGTGGTGTCGGTGTCGAAGAGTGCGGTGCTGAATCTTGTGGTGGTAGTGGCAGTAAAGCTGGTGGTGGTCTTCTTGGCGGCATTCTGATCATAACCGAAAGAAAATCGGTTAGTGCAGTGATCAGACGCAGAAGACACATGCAAATAGGATCCTATGTTATATGTTCTCTACATGAGGGTCCCTAGGTTATAGTCTAGGCCAAACCGTTTAAGTAATATGACCTATATTTCTCTATAACCTGGCTCTAATACCAATCTGTCACACCCCGAGCCGGCGGGCTGGATCGACTTTCCCGTAGGGCGGAAAGTTCTCGGGGCGCGATATCGTTTGAAAATCACAATGATTAGATTGTTTGCATAGCACATGATATATAATTGAGAAATGCTATCATGACAATGGCATAGAATTACAAAGTTAAATTACATTGTTTCTTCATAATTTAACTAAGTAAATCTACTCAAAAGAATCAATGAGTTTCTATCTTGTAACTGTACAAGATCTACAAAAGATGATTCATTGTTTTGTCATTCCAAAATATGCTCGACACAAAATATAGCTAGGTCTTCTAAAAGTCCACTAGCTATGTCCCTGAATGTTTGGTGACTAAACATGTTCGTCACCTGAGAAAACATGCATTTAAACAAAGTCAACACTAGGTTGGTGAGTTCATATGCCTCTTTTTTAATCTTAATTGATTTTAAACTCTCGGGGCTGAGAAACATGCTAAATCTTATATTTATTTAAAAGTTTTAGTTTGACATATTGCTTATACTTTGATTTAGATAATATTGCTAGACTTATTATCGCTTATCATTGTATGCATGCTTGTATGATCATATTATGACAGAGACAACTAAGATGAATATGATACATAACTTCATAAATCATCAACACAATAGAATAATGTAGTTGTAAGATTATATCTTATAACATTAAATTATTCTTACAAGAACAAACAATGAGATTACCACAGGTGAACATGATGACAACAACAAAAAACAAGAATGATATGAAGATAACACATCTTCATAATATCATTCAACATCGGAGTTAGTTAAGTGTAATATGACTAGTTCTATAACACTTAATTTACAACTCGATGTAAATTACAAGATAACATGAAACAATTATCATCCACCACCTGAGTCGACTAAGTGTAGTAAGACTAGCTCTTACAACACTGTAGTGGCAACAGGGTGACTATATGGAACAACAAGAATGATAATCATGATAATGTACCTTCATGATAACAACATCATTCACACAACAACTAACATTGTATAATAAGACAAGATCTTATACAACTTTGTTAACAACAACGAGAACACACAACATTGAGAACAAACAACATTGGTGAACACAGTACAATTGATTACTATTGAACTGTTTGCATTATATCATTTCAATCATAAGTCCCTTCACAAATCGCTGACCAGTTAGTTTGACGTGACTAAACCAACGATAGCATAGTGGTACCATAGGTTTGACAAACCTCTAGCTTGTAGGGCTAGTATGTTGATCGTAATCTCATTTGGCCGGTAACGTATGACCGGTGACAGGGAGACGAACAGTTAGGGTCTGGTAAGCGACACATGGTGATATTAATCTGCAGTGATATTGTAATTAATCCATCGTTACCTGTTGACTAGTAGACTGAGGAATTTATTTTCTCTCATGTCATATTACTAGTAATAGTTTTGATGAGGCCTATGGGAATACAAAGTGGTAGAGGTAAATCGGATGCATTGTAATCTGATTATGTGAGGATTGCAATGGATTCCTTTTATACTCTATGCACTTCAAGTGGAGAACAAATATCAATTGGTTAACTAACACTCTTATTATTTAAAAGTGATCAACAGTTAACCCCACAAGAAATAGAATAATGACAAGGATTAGATTAAATTAATCTGACTTCCTTAATACATTGAGGGTGTATCAATACTTCGGTTTGCTAACTAAAACCCTCTCGACATATTATTCTACATATGATACAACGGGTGGATATCAAACGGGATTAACAGGTGAAATGATAATGGCTATCTATAGTTGTATTGCAAGTAGTGTGGAGTTCTATTAGTTATGTGGTGGGACGTTGGTTGGGGCTTGTTCCCCTACATATGCCCTATATATAAGCATAACTAATAGGATGAAATACTACTTGTGAATATAACTATGGAGAGGCCATTGTGTGAACAGGTGAATCAAACAACTTACAAGTAACATGTATGACATTGTGATTGTGTATGTGAACAATTCAAGGTTTTCAATTATCAAATTTATGAACTCACCAACCTAGTGTTGACTTTGTTTAAATGCATGTTTTCTCAGGTGACGAACAGGTTTAGTCACCAGACATTCAGGGACATAGCTAGTGGACTTTTAGAAGACCTAGCTATATTTTGTGTCGAACATATTTTGGAATGACAAAACAATGAATCGTCTTTTGTAGATCTTGTACAGTTACAAGATAGAAACTCATTGATTATTTTGAGTAGATTTACTCAGTTAAATTATGAGGAAACAATGTAATTTAACTTTGTAATTCTATGTCATTGTCATGTTAGCATTTCTCAATTATATATCATGTGCTATGCAAACAATCTGATCATTGTGATTATCAAACGATATCGCGCCCCGAGAACTGTCCGCCCGACGTAAAAGTCGATCCAGCCCGCCGGCTCGGGGTGTGACATGTGTAAATGACATTTAATGTCATTCTAACATCTTAAACGTTCGGGTGTGTTCGGGTTCGTTTGGTTTCGCGCGGTCTCGCGTGAACGCGTCGGTTTTCGTTGTTTTCTTAATGAAACGATATGATTATAAAAATAGAATTTTCTAATTTAAATTAGGTTGTAATTCCTAATAAATTAACTAATTATCTTCTGTTTATTTTTAATTTTTCTAAAAACGTTTAATTTATCTGTTTAATTGAATCGCACGGTTTTCGCGCGTATTCGTTCGGATCGTCACCCGTACGAACACGACGACAACTATACTTTTCGATTTGATTTTCTGATTATTGGATATCATTCAGAATGTTAAACTGGCAGATATATTCGTGCGAATCGTCACCCACGCGAATACTCCGTTAGTTTAATATCCACATAACGACGTCCGTTACTGTTTTGTTCTATACATTCTTGCATACATTTATACATAATATATTCCATTTAAACATGCACATAATAGTTCCATGTTGTCAGATATGATTCTGACTGTCAAACCATGGATTCACAATAAGATTCTGAAATATATCCGTAATAGTTTCGTATTGATCATCAAATGATAAGTAATACACATGTAATACAAATAGTTCGTACCTGATTTACTGTGCTATTCACTGTTCCGAACTATGGTTTGGAAACTGATGTTACATTTATCATTTTTGATTAATCTTTTTAAAACAATAAATTAATGAAATGCGTTAGTGAGAACAGGTCTGTGTGAATCACACAATAAAGAGTCACTATGCATATGAATTAATGAATGTTATGAATTTCCAGGTGTATATTGACATATAACAGAGGAAATTCAGTATATGATTTTAAAAGATCATTGATGGCATTATTTGTATATATATAAATCAACTCTCAATCCATTTTTTTTTGAAATCAGTTAGTTCAAGTCTAACTTAAGATAGAGATCCTATTAAATCATGAAATTTATTTATTTTTTGCTTAGTATCATTCAAATTAAAGTATCTAAGCGTATCCTAGTCTCAAACTAAAATGTTCAACTTAATCATATTTCACTCATATGATTCAATGCACAAATTAAACATTATCAAATTCATATGTATAATTGACAAATTTAAATTCTAATCCCTTAGAAAATCTTAATTTAAAATAAGTCAAATTCCTATCATCTTTCATGAAATCTGGATTCAATTTTCAAAAATTTTATATTTTTCAAAACTTCTAAAAATTAAATTTGAAAGATAAAACTAAAATTTAAAATTAAAGAAAAACAAACTTTCAGGTGCAATTTTTTGAAATAATAGAAATGATCTGAATGATCTGGTATCACAATTGTGTACGTGCGGAATCCATACAACAATGTTTTAGCAATAATAGAAATGAGTTAAAATAGAACAAAATAATAATCAAACTTCAATATCTTGTATTAATATTTGGAATGAACTTTGTACAAGCAGAGAGAAATACAAACTTAATAATCTGAATTATGAACAGGTTCGATACAATTAGTATCAAAACAAAGCTATTTATAAACCTGCCATCGATACTGTTAGTATCGATGGTTGATTAGTATTGATACTAATAATATCGATGGTATTACTATCAATACTATCAGTATCGATGAAACCAACGCTTAGTCAAATTACAAAATACAAAACATAAACAAAATACAAATCAAACATAACAAACTAAACTAAACTATTACAATACAAAATCATTAAAGGTTTTCCCTTCAACTATGCAACAGTCTTCAGTCTTCAATTCAAAAACTAAAGCTGAAGTTATCAGGATACTAACACTTCTTAGAAATACCTAAATCTAAATAGGTAATAGAGTTTTGTTTTGTTTTGCGTTTTAGTTTAGTGTTTAATAATTGTTTTGTTCAAAGTAATTTAATAAATAATTCTTATTTGGTTTTATTATAAAAGCTTTACACTTCAATTTTAAATATACTTACTAAAATTGTAATTATTTAAAATGAAATCCATTTAAATGCTTTTAAGATTTAAAGACATTTAAATTTGTAAATCTTAAATAAGTTAAAACTAGTTTTAAAGAAAATGTTAAATTAAATAAACCATATTAAATGAATTATAATAATAATAATTATTATTATTTATAATTTTGGAGATAAGTTTAATATCATATTTGCCATGAAGTAAATGTTTAAATTTATAAATTTCATAAATTTAATAATAAAATCTCTTTTCTAATCTATAGGTAAAATTATAGAATGTTAATAAACATTTGATCATATAATAATATATATATCCATATGTTTAAGATTTTGTATAAAAATTCTTTTTAAATATTTAGTTAGTTAAAAATACAATTTGTATACTAATAATATATATCTTATTATTTATATTAATAGAATAATGCTATTATTTTTCTTTATTAAAAAGGTAGTATGTTATTTATAAAAATTTCTGTGAAAACGGAATTTTAAAAGAGTTATTTGCTTTAAAGATATAAAAGATTACAAAAAATGGTCCAAAACCCGCCACATCAGTGATTCGAACCCATGACCATCCTTTCAGAATCACAGTGTTTTACCAGTTGAACTAAGGTCCTAAGCCGCGAGAATGATCCATTCGAAATGGTTTTAAAATAGCTTGACTCGACTTCCCTTTCAAATACAATCAAACGAACCCTAGTTCCAATCCTTCACCCAATTCGATCGATTTTGATTTCGATTGTTAAAGCCACCATATGGCTTTTGGTCACGATCAGAAACTAAGCTTATTGACATATGAAACACTTACCTTAGTTTGTGTTTTGATGGGTTTCGACTGAGAGGAGGAAATAAGAACGAACGAGAGCTTCTTTGCTTCGATTCACAACACTGTGTGTTTGTGTATATGGTTTTATTGCTTAGAAACTTTCGTAATGATCATAGGATGGAAATGGATTGGCTGATTTTAGTTTTATATACGGTTTGGTTCAAATTTGAGTTTTGTTCGTTTGTCATTTTTTTTGGAAACGATTTATCACTTTTAATTGCGGTTAATGGTTGTAATGGTGATTGAAATCGAATCACGAGATAAAATCCTAGCCTAAAATGCACCTAGATGAGCTGGAACGCGTTAATCTTGGCTGTTTATTAATCCGGGTCATTTGGTGGGTTAACCGGGTTAGGATTTAGGTTAGAACTGGAAAATGGGTAAATGAGGTGACAAGTTTGGGGTATTGACATGATCAGCCCTCCTAGTTTCCCTTATAATTACCAACTTTAAAGTTGGCAGATTTTCCCCCTTAACTTTATATTAGGCATTTTAATTTGTATAGTTTTATTTAAAGTTTATAAAAATTACTAAAATTGAAAGTATTTATAATTTATAAATGTTTTATTTATTAATTAAAAAAGTTTATAATTGAAACTAAATTATTTGCTTAACTTTTTTTTATTTACAAAAACAAATTCTAAATTTTATAAAACTTATTATCGACTTATTTAAAATATATATATATATATATATATAGATATATAAGTTTTGCTTTTATTTTGCTAAATTAATTAAATACCTATTCCTATATGTATGTATGTATGTCAAATTATATTTACTTTGTTTTTCTTATATATATATATATGTGTGTGTATATATATATATATTTGCATAACTATACATATATATGTATAATAACTCATAGTTGAGAATTTCAAATGCCGTCATAAATTATTTAATAAATATAATCGTTTATTACAAATTACAGGAATGTTACAGTAACCCCGACCATTCAAAGTGTAACTCACATTTGGTGCTCGACTTGACAATACATCATCAAAAAGAGGTGATCCGTGGAGAACGTTAGGGTCATTGCACGAACCTGGTGTTCCGAAGAATGCGTGCCATATCCATAGGTCATAAGATGCAATGGCTTCTACATTGATTGTTGGTTTACTATTTCTACGTGCATATTGCCTAGCCCAATCTGTAGGACAGTTTTTCCACTGCCAATGATGAAAGACCTTGTCTACCCGTACAATCACGTCTTTGTTGAAAATATGCATCATTGGCTTTAACAACAATATATGTGATGACATAAGAATGAGTTGTTGGTTTATAGTTTTATGAACATAACTTCATTCACTTAAAAAATGATAACTTTAGAGGATCACTTAAATAGATGATAATTCTATTAGGTTCACATGAGGAGAACTCATGGAGTAATATGTATGGATGAACTCAATGACACAATGATATATATGTTTGATATCTTATTACATGTGTCAAAGTCATCAAAAGAGAAATTGCTCAAACTTAATCAAAGTGCAAGCAATGTGGGGGAATGTGCCATTTACGAAATATCCCTCTAGAGTTTGTAAGAGATAGTATTTGAGAAATTTCTCAACCTTTTGTGAAAAAGGAGAACTTTTCACAGCACCATCTTGATAATTGGAAAATGGTTATCTAATAAGACTCACATGAGGGGGTTGCTTGCAAGTAATACAAGTATGTGAAAGATTTTGTAACAAGGATTTTTAGTAATCCATATAAATATAGCAAATACGTGACCAAGTGGGGTATACGATGGTTATACGGAGTCAATCAAGTTGATTGCACTCAAATGTCAATTGGTAAAATTTAAATTCTAGTTAGATATTTGAAAGAGTTTACCAAAGGCAAGTGAAATCATGTTTAGCCTTGATATAAGTTGAATATCATTATAAAGATATGGTAATATAAATAGATCCAAGTTTAGATAACTGTTTATAGTGTTATGAATTGACAAAATGGCTGGTATGACTTGTGAGTCAAGAACACGCTTTAACAACTTATTTCAGTTACAAATTATCGTTGTTGAGTTGGTGAAGTTAAGGATAATGTTTTGGATCCAATAACCTGAGGGTTAGTGAGAGATTAAGTTGAGGAATATGAATAAAGCACATGTAAAAAGATATTTAAAGGAATCCTAACCTAGTTGATTGGAGATCCCAAGATCTAGGTTCAATAGGACAACTAACTCATATATCTAGGTGGTCACTGTGGAGGCATTGTCGTACAATAGATGTATATGCTAATATATATGTTGATATATATATATATATATATATATACTCCTAAACTATAAAAGGGTGTTTAAATACATACTAGTCCATTCTTAATACAATCAGTGACATTGTTGTGTGAGGCTAAGTGTGACACCCGGCAATTTCAGGTAAATTGTGACTCCTATATTCTTTACATCTTACATTCATACTTGTTGCATTTCATTTAATTATGTTTAATTAGATGAATCAAACACAAATAACTGCGAAACGATAGTTCGAGGAACTATCGAATTGCACATTGCACATTGGTTTTGGAAACCAAGTGTGGCAAACACAACACTAACACAAAACACTAATTCTGGGAATTATTGAATTGTGCGTTACACGTTGATTAGGATTAATCAAGCGTGCAAATATTTCGTAAAACCCGAACACAAACGATCACCAATGATTTGAGGAATTATCGAAACACACACACGAGTCTCACGAACGTTGGTAATCAAACAACTTATGTGTTATTGTAGGATTATGTGCTAAACATGCATTAGATGTTTAGGATAAATGTTGGGAATCGAGCATGAGCGAAATCGAATCGACGAACTCGAAAAACAAGAAAATGGACTCATCGCGGTACGCCAAGGCCTTTGGCGAAGAGCTTGGCGGTACGCGAAGAAAAGATGGAGTCGGGACTCCCGAATTCCTAGGCGGTACGCGAAGACCATTTTGATCGGCCTCGGCGGTACGTGAAGGCCATGCAGATCAAAAAAAATTATAAAATCAAACCTATTCACTTTCTATCCGGTCTCTATCCATTTTCTTTGAACAACCTCGCCTATTCTCGACCAAAACCCACTGATATCAATCCCAAATCCCCCTGGTAACATCCTTGGAGCTATTCCTTGCATTGGTGGACCATTTGGAGCTCTTGGAAGCTTGGATAAGAAACTAAAGAGCTTGGATCGACCATCAACCATTGGATTTTCATCATCAGCCACTATCCCCACTGAATCTTGACATCTAAGGTAGTTTTACATGTTTAAGAGATGTTAGATCGTACATGCATGATGTAAAAACATACATGCAAGTGTGTTTGGGCACATGCAACTTCATGTGGCTATCATACACGAATTTGTTGGTGATTTGATGTGTTCTTTGATTTAGATCTACTGATTTTAGAGTTTAGAAATGTTAGAATTGATTTTGGATGAGTTATTGTTGATTTGATGATGATTTAGGTAAATTTTCCATAAAAGGAAACTTTTATGTTGCATGTCTTAGATTTGTGATGATCTAGACATGTTAGACATGTCTAGATGTTGTCAAATGTATATTGAAGTGTTTAGAAACACATTTGGGTATTTGATTTTATCAAAAACATGGTTTTGAAGAAACTTACTAAATAAGAAAACTTTTATAAATCAAAAGAGGGCTTTTGATGTTTTCGAATGTTTTGGTGAACTTTGATTATTGAAACATGTTTAGAGATGATTTCTAACATATTTGGAAACCTTGATTTGTGAAAACGAGCTTTTAAACGAGTACCTGCTATTTTAGGAAACTTTATTTGGGTAAAAGGGCATAAATGGTAATTTATGCACAAACGATATATTTCAAAGTGTTTACATATGTTTTTACAAACATACTAGAGTATTGATTTTATGAAATGGAATTTTATAACCATATTTTCCAAAAATAGAAACTTTCCAAATATGGAAACTTTTTTTGAAACGGAAACGTTACAATTTTCGAAACATGACTTATGTGAAAACATCATGATTAGTCATAGGAATGCGTGTGGGTGTCTTACTTGCGTTAAGACACATAAACAAGCTGACACAACAAACGTATCGCCAACGATTCGTCGAGTCTCACTAGTCAACGAACACACACTCGGTTGAGCACACCGACACTTGGAGTTGTATGGGATACAACACACCACAAAACACATACTCACACCTATATGGTTATAGGTGCTTACTAGCAGGATTGCTAGCACTCGCAGGTAGCGAACAACACATAAACCGGAACTGCTTTACCAGGTGAGTTCACGGCCCCTTTTTTACTTATTCTACCTTTGGGGGAGAAAACATTGCATGATAAACTATTTTATAAACAACAACTCATTTTATTTACATATGGACATGCTTTATCACTATATGTATATGTGTGGACCACATCACAACTAAAAGTCCTCACGATACTCCACGGACATTAGTAGCGCGTAGCGCCTAGCGTGGTAATCTTGAATAGTTATATTTGGGCCTGACAAGCCCCACCCATCGCGCCTGGGAGGGCAACCCGACTGGAGGTCGGAATGAGTGCAATATTGACCAACACTTTTCCATTGTCTTGTGATGGACATGACGGGAGGCACAACTGTCAGCTTTGGTACGAACCCGCATATAATATAACTGTATTGAGTTGCTATCAATCGATACTGCAATGTAATGATATGTAAATCACAACTCTTACTTTAAACATTCGATGTTTACTGCTTATGAAAAACCTGTGCTCTCACCAACCATTGTGTTGACCCTTTTTTCTCGCATGTTTTCTTAGGTAACTAAGGCACGCACATGAGGATAGGATGCTAGGATGGAGTCCCATGCATCAGCTTTAGTGTCTTAGGATTGAGGACATTTAAATCTTTGAATTGTTATGTAATGATTATTACTTAAACCGCTTCCGCAAACTATTACTCTCTTTTGTTTTGAAAACTGTTTTAATCTTATGCTTCCGCAACTTATAATTACAACGTTGTTTTGACAACCTAAACTTTTTCTTCCGCAACTCTGATTTTACAAAACTGATTTGTCCAAGTAATTGGATGTACGTATACAACCAAACATGTAGGTCTCGCAATTGTGTGACCGGAGACTGCGATCCTGACAGTCTGTCGCGCTTGCGCCATGGAAGGGACGAGATTTCTCGGGGTGCGACAGATTGGTATCAGAGCCTCAGGTTATTGTGAATTAGGTTTGCATTTAGTGAACTTAGTCTATAACCACTAGTCTCCACACAACACATAGTGCTTAATATTGTGATACTTGCATACATGATTGTACGCACACTTATTACACGCATAATGGATATGACGTCACCATCATCACCACATGTGATTGCACATGTCGGGGAGGAGCCGATAACTCCACATGTTATCTTTCAGTACCTACCGCACACACTAAACTAGTCATTAGACAAACACTAACACTTTTTCCCGCTATGAAGATGATGGCCGGAAGACGCGGAGGACGCAGGAATGCGGGTGGACGTGGAAACATCAGTCTGACACCAGCTGAGTTGAACGCCCTTATTAACGAGCGAGTTGAAGAGGCACTTGCTGCACGGGAAGCTACCCGTAATCAGGGCTAACTAAACCAAGGTGACGAATTTCATTTCACATTCACCTTGTATCATAATCACTCTTTTCCAATACAACGCTTTTAACGGGTTCTGAATCCAACTTCTTTCCTTGCATATCTTAGGAGCAAACATCAATCCACCTCCATGCACATTCAAAATGTTCCTGGACTGCAAACCCCACTCATTCAGTGGCACTGAGGGTGCCTTCGGGTTATTACGCTCGATGGAAAAGGCGGAGTCGGCCTTTGCCATGAGCAACTGCAGGAACGAAGACATGGTCAAGTTCGTTGCTGGAACTCTTGAGGGAGCTGCCCTCACATGGTGGAATGAAAATGTCCAAAACCTAGGGCTGGATGCAGCCAACGCCCTACCTTGGGATGATTTCAAGAGGATGCTGAACCGCGAATACTGTCCTCGCGGAGAAATGCAGAAACTAGAGACTGAATTCTGGAACCACAAGATGATTGGTTCCGAGGTCGAAGCATACACTGCTCGATCATATGAGCTAGCACACTTGTGCCTGGAAATGGTAAACCCACCCTACAAGCACATAGAGAAGTATATTGATGGACTGCCACCTCAGATTCAGGGCATGGTGCTTTTTGCTGACCCCATCACCATGCAACAAGCCATGCGACTAGCCCACAAGCTCACTGATTCAGCTGTCACACAAGGACTGCTACCACCACGTGGTGCTGTAGCCAAACCTGCTGATAACAAACGGAAATGGGATAACACCCTAAGCAAACCTTCCACTCTTCAACCACCACCACAACAACGTAAGTTTGGGTCACTTCAAGCTTACACTCCACCTATCCCAACCAACCAAAACTCTGGAGCCTATGCAGGGTGCAACAAATGAAACTTACACCACGCTTTGGGACAATGTGGCTCTATCCGATGCCAACGGTGTGGCAAAGGAGGACATATCGCCAAGGACTGCAGGGGTGAATTGCTAGCAAAGACCCCACAGCCACAAAAGCAACAACTCGAAGCACCAAAGGGTTGCTTCGAATGTGGAAAACCTGGGCACTTCAAGAGGGACTGCCCACATCTGAAGAACAGCAACAACAGCGGGAACAACTACGGTCCGAAGGGACGAGCCTTCGTGATCAGGGCTAAGGAAGCCATAAACGATCCCAACCTTGCAACAGGTATGTATCTCTTGAACGATAATTATGCTTCTGTATTGTTTGATGCTGGAGCTGAGAAAAGCTTTATATCTAAGGATTTTAGTGAGATACTTGCCATAACCCCAACACCCTTAGAGGTCGAGTACACAGTAGACCTAGCTGATGGTAAGTTGATTGTGACTAAGCACATTCTGAAAGAATGCACTTTAGAGCTAGCATACCACAAATTTAAGATTGACCTCATGCCAGTGACACTAGGCAGTTTTTATGTCGTAGTAGGCAGGGATTGGTTGTCTGAAAATAAGTCAAAATCATTTGCCATGACAAGGTTGTGCGCATACCACTCCCTAGTGGAGAAACCTTGACCATCAATGGCGAAAGGAGCGGCACTCCTCTAAACATCATCTCCTGCATGAAAGCATACAAATGCCTACGAAAGGGATACACAGCCATTTTGGCACTTATCACCGACAAGACAGAAGAAGAGAAGAAAACAGAAGATATCCCAGTCGTATGTGACTATCCCGACGTATTCCCTGAGGATCTACCAGGACTACGACCACCTCGACAAGTGGAGTTCCGCATAGATCTCGCGCCGGGAGCAGTGCGTATTGCACGAGCACCATATCGACTTGCACCTTCAGAGATGCAAGAGTTGTCCAATCAACTCCCGGAGCTATTGGACAAGGGTTTCATTAGACCAAGCTTCTCACCCTGGGGAGCTCCGGTCTTATTCGTGAAGAAGAAGGATGGCACGTTTCGTATGTGCATCGACTACCGTGAGTTAAACAAAGTGACAATCAAGAACCGTTACCCCTTACCCCGCATTGACGATTTGTTTGATCAACTGCAAGGGTCGAGTTACTACTCTAAGATCGATCTGCGATCTGGGTATCACCAGCTAAGGATTCAAGAAGTGCATATCCCAAAGACTGCTTTTCTCACTCGGTACGGCCATTACGAGTTTTTGGTCATGCCTTTCGGGCTGACAAATGCACCTGCAGTATTCATGGACCTCATGAATAGAGTGTGTAAACCCTACCTCGACAAGTTTATCATTGTTTTCATCGATGGTATTCTCATCTACTCAAAGACTCAGGAAGAACACAAAGAGCATCTTCAATTGGCTCTTGAACTTTTGCGGCAGGAGAAGCTGTATGCTAAACTTTCAAAGTGTGACTTCTGGATTCGAGAAGTCCAATTCTTGGGACATGTTGTTAATGAACAAGGGATTCATGTGGATAAATCCAAGATAGAGGCGATCAAGAACTGGGAAGCACCGAAGACCCCAACTGAGGTGCGACAATTCCTAGGCTTGGCAGGCTATTATCGACGATTTATTGAAGGATTTTCCAAGATAGCCCAACCCTTTACAACCTTAACCCATAAAGAAAAGAAATATCTCTGGACTGACAAACAAGAAGCGGCATTCCAACTTCTCAAGCAGAAGCTCTGTAGTGCACCAATCTTATCTCTTCCTGAGGGAACATATGACTTCGTAGTATATTGCGATGCCTCGATACAAGGACTCGGCTGCGTGCTGATGCAGCGAGAGAAGGTGATCGCATATGCTTCCCAACAACTGAAAGTCCACGAGAAGAACTACACCACCCATGACTTGGAACTTGGAACCGTGGTATTTGCACTCAAGATCTGGAGACACTACTTGTACGGTACAAAGTGTACGATATACACTGATCACAAGAGTTTCCAATACATATTCGAGCAGAAGGAACTAAATATGCGACAACGTCGCTGGCTCGAACTCTTAAACGACTACGAGTGTGCTATCAAGTATCACCCAGGGAAGGCCAATGTAGTGGTCGATGCCCTAAGTAGGAAGAGTACTTCAAAACCCAAGAGGGTACGAGCTTTACAACTCACCATCCATCCCAATCTCCCTAAGCAGATACGTATTGCCCAAGTGGAGGCACTTAAAGCAGAAAACCTAGTGGCTGAATCACTAAGGGGAATGGAGAAACAACTTGAGGTAAGAGCCGATGGCTTACACTATTTTATGGAACGTGTCTGGGTTCCACATCATGGAAACTTACGAGACCTTGTGATGGACGAGGCTCGTAAATCTCGATATTCCATTCACCCTGGATCTGATAAGATGTATCATGATCTGAAAATCCTCTATTGGTGGCCACACATGAAAGCTAATATCGCCACATACGTAAGCAAATGCCTGACTTGCGCCAAAGTCAAGGTCGAGTACCAGAAACCCTCTAGATTACTCACGCTACCTGAGATCCCTATGTGGAAGTGGGAACAGATCTCCATGGACTTTATTACCAAATTACCCCGTGCTCCTAGTGGATGTGACATTATCTGGGTAATTGTGGATCAACTGACTAAGTCAGCACATTTTCTTGCGATCAAAGAAAATGACAAAATGGAAAAACTGGCTCGAATCTACGTTAAGGAAGTAGTCTCGCGTCATGGAGTGCGAATCTCCATCATTTAAGATCAAGACGCTAGATTCACCTCTAACTTCTGGAAATCATTGCAAAAGGCGCTTGGCACACGGTTGGATATGAGTACAGCATACCACCCATAAACTGATGGCCAGAGTGAACGTACGATACAAACTCTCGAAGACATGCTACGAGCGTGCGTAGTAGACTTCGGTACTAGCTGGGAAACTCACCTACCTTTGGTGGAGTTTTCATACAACAACATACGAGCATCAAGGAAGCGCCTTTTGAGGCACTTTATGGCAGAAAATGCCGATCACCCATCTGTTGGGCGAAAGTGGGCAATAGTCAGCTCACAGGCCCGAAACTCGTACACGAAACAACAGAGAAAATCGTGCAAATCAGAAACCGTATGGCAGCAGCTCGCGATCGTCAAAAGAGCTATGCCAACAAACGCCGAAAGCCTCTGGAATTTCAGGTAGGAGACAAAGTCCTTCTGAAAGTATAGCCATGGAAAGGCTTTATTCGTTTTGGGAAAAGAGGCAAACTGAGCCCATGGTATATTGGACCATTCGAGATCTTGAAGAGAATTGGTCCGGTGGCATACCAACTCAATCTACCAGCCGAACTCGATGGAGTTCACAACGTGTTTCATGTCTCGAACTTGAAGAAGTGTTTATCTGATGAGACACTTGTGATTCCACTGGATGAGATCCAGGTGGATGAACAACTATGTTTCGTGGAAGAGCCGGTAGATATAATGGACCGTGAGGTCAAACAACTCAAACAGAGTCGGATTCCCATAGTCAGAGTCCAATGGAACTCAAAACGCGGACCTGAATTCACGTGGGAACGTGAAGATCAGATGATGGGCAAATATCCCCATCTCTTCAAAAAGGCAACGTCAATTGACGACAACAATGAATAAATTTCGAGACGAAATTTCCTTTCAACAAGGGGATGATGTGACACCCGACAATTTCAGGTAAATTGCGACTCCTATATTCTTTACATCTCACATTCATACTTGTTGCATTTCATTTAATTATGTTTAATTAGATGAATCAAACACAAATAACTGCGAAACGATAGTTCGAGGAACTATCGAATAGTACATTGCACATTGGTTTTGGAAACCAAGTGTGGCAAACACAACACTAACACAAAACAGTAATTCGGGGAATTATTGAATTGTGCATTACACGTTGATTAGGATTAATCAAGCGTGCAAATATTTCATAAAACCCAAACACAAACGATCACCGATAATTCGAGGAATTATCGAAATACACACACGAGTCTCACGAACGTTGGTGATCAAACAAGTTATGTGTTATTATAGGATTATGTGATAAACATGCATTAGATGTTTAGGATAAACGTTGGGAATCGAGCACAAGCGAAATCGAATCGACGAAATCGAAAAACAAGAAAAATGGACCCGTCGTGGTACGCCAAGGCCTTTGGCGAAGAGCTTAGCGGTACGCGAAGACCATTTTGATCGGCCTCGATGGTACGCGAAGGCTATGCAGATCAAAAAAATTATAAAATCAACCCCATTCACTTTCTATCCTGTCTCTATCCATTTTCTTCAAACAACCTCGCCTATTCTCGTCCAAAACCCACTGATATCAATCCCAAATCCCCCTGGTAACATCCTTGGAGCTATTCCTCGCATTGGTGGACCATTTGGAGCTCTTGGAAGCTTGGAGAAGAAACTAAAGAACCTGGATCGACCATCAACCGCTGGATTTTCATCATCAGCCACTATCCCCACTGAATCTTGCCATCTAAGGTAGTTTTACATGTTTAGTAGTTGCTAGATCGAACATGCATGATGTAAAAACACACATGCAAGTGTGTTTGGACACATGCAACTCCATGTGGCTATCATACACGAATTTTTTGGTGATTTGATGTGTTCTTTGATTTAGATCTACTGATTTTAGAGTTTAGAAATGTTAGAATTGATTTTGGGTGAGTTATTGTTGATTTGATGATGATTTAGGTAAATTTGCCGTAAAAGGAAACTTTTATGTTGCATGTCTTAGATTTGTGATGATCTAGACATGTTAGACATGTTAGACATGTCTAGATGTTGTCAAATGTATATTGAAGTGTTTAGAAATACATTTGGGTATTTGATTTTATCAAAAACATGGTTTTGAAGAAACTTACTAAATAAGAAAACTTTTATAAATCAAAAGAGGGCTTTTGATGTTTTCGAATGTTTTGGTGAACTTTGATTATTGAAACACGTTTAGAGATGATTTCTAACATATTTCGAAACCTTGATTTGCGAAAACGAGCTTTTAAACGGGTGCCTACTATTTCAGGAAACTTTATTTGTGTAAAAGGGCATAAATGGCAATTTATGCACAAACGATATATTTCAAAGTGTTTACATATGCTTTTACAAATATACTAGAGTATTGATTTTATGAAATGGGAGTTTATAACCATACTTTCCAAAAATAGAAACTTTCCAAATATGGAAACTTTTTCCGAAATGGAAACGTTACAATTTTCGAAACATGACTTATGTGAAACCATCATGATTAGTCATATGAATGCGTGTGGGTGTCTTACTTGCGTTAAGACACATAAACAAGCTGACACAACAAACGTATCGCCAACGATTCGTCGAGTCTCACTAGTCAACGCACACACACTCGGTTGAGCACACCGACACTTGGAGTTGTATGGGATACAACACACCACAAAAGACATACTCACACCTATATGGTTATAGGTGCTTACTAGCAGGATTGCTAGCACTCGCAGGTAGCGAACAACACATAAACCAGAACTGCTTTACCAGGTGAGTTCACGGCCCCTTTTTACCTTTTCTACCTCTGGGGGAGAAAACATTGCATGATAAACTATTTTATAAACAACAACTCATTTTATTTACATATGGACATGCTTTATCACTATATATATATATATGTGTGGACCACATCACAACGAAAAGTTCTCGCGATACTCCATGGACCGTTAATAGCGCGTAGCGCCTAGCGTGGTAATCTTGAATAGTACTATTTGGGCCTGACAAACCCCACCCATCGCGCCTGGGAGGCCAACCC
This sequence comes from Mikania micrantha, assembly GCA_009363875.1. Classification (NCBI taxonomy): domain Eukaryota; kingdom Viridiplantae; phylum Streptophyta; class Magnoliopsida; order Asterales; family Asteraceae; genus Mikania; species Mikania micrantha. The sequence continues at coordinate 35,122,711 of CM018694.1, read as the reverse complement.
GACTGGATGGACATGGCGGAGGCACAATTGTCAGCTTCGGTACGAACCTGCATATAATATAACTGTATTGAGTTGCTATCAATCGATATTGCAATGTAATGATATGTAAATCACAACTATTACTTTAAACATTGGATGTTTACTTCTTATGAAAAACCTGTTATCTCACCAACCATTGTGTTGACCCTTTTTCTCGCATGTTTTCTCAGGTAACTAAGGCATGCACACGAGGATAGGATGCTAGGATGGAGTCCCACGCATCAGCTTTAGTGTCTTAGGATTGAGAACATTTTAATCTTTGAATTGTTATGTAATGATTATTACTTAAACCGCTTCCGCAAACTATTACTCTGTTTTATTTTGAAAACTGTTTTAATCTTATGATTCCGCAACTTATAATTACAACCTGTTTTGACAACCTAAACTTTTACTTTCGAAACTCTGATTTTACAAAACTGATTTGTCCAAGTAATTGGATGTACGTATACAACCAGACATGTAGGTCTCGCAACTGTGTTACCAGAGACTGCGATCCTGACGGTCCGTCGTGCTCGCGCCCCGGAAGGGACGGGATAGTGTTCCTTGACGATAACGGACATGACAGTGAGGGGATAACCAGACCAAGAAGAGTATTGTGTGAAGTTTAATAAAGTCTATGTAAAACAGGGCTTATTTCAAATACACCATGTCTACTAACCGCTGGGAGACCAAGTAAGTTTCACAAAGGAAAGTTCAAAGGGAACACCTACTTCTCCTGCAATGCTCAACTGTTGAAAGGCTTTTGAAAAGTTTTGTGAAATCGTTTATTTTATAACAAGTATGTTTGAATCTGTTTATTTTGTATAAACCATAAGGCTTTATCATAGTTCTTGTAATTGTTTATTTCTAACAAGCATGTTAGAACCGGTTTACTTTACATAAACTTATAAGCTTAAAACGACTTTGGTGATAATCATTTCTCATAAACGTATTTGAGCCAATTTATTTTTTATGAGTCAATAAGTTTTAAATTGATTTTTCTAATCATATACTTAAAATGAGTATGCTAGAAATGGAGTCATCATATAAACAAAAAATTTGGAATGTTTGCTACACGTTCAAATTCTTATGATCTATTAGAATCAGTTGGTTAGTTGGACGATTTGTCAATCATTTTATTCTCTAAGAAGCTAGTGAGATACTGTTTTATAAAACTATTACATAAGTTATGGACTTGATAAACATAAATATATATAGTTTAAAATTATAACTGGTGAAAACTTGACAATGTGTTTTAAATGAATAAAACATGGGTCTTTGCAATGGTTCGATATTCATATGAAACATATCACGTCTTAAACCGTAAATAGTCTAGAGAAGATTATTTGGTGGAAAACAACCCAGTGTTGTTATGAACATAGCCGATTGTTCAAACTACTTGCGAGCAGTTATTCTTTAGACAACTTTGTGTTTGTTAAAGATTAATGTTTTTAAATGAGACGAATAAAATGTTATAATTAGTGCATGTGTTTTATTGTGGGAGGACCTCAAAACGTCACGTAATAAGGTCATTTGTGATAATATCAATAGACGTTGAAAGTGTTGAAGAAATAATACTTTAAGATTTGATGTTTAGCTATCATTCTTGTACCTGTTTAAAATTTGTTGTTTATTATATTTTATTCTAAATGTTCAACTATGGCTTAACTTTATTTTCTTTTAAAATAAACAAGTTGATCTAAATATAATAAAACGATAAATGGTAAATAATATTTAATTTTGGAGAATTTAAAATTTTCTAATCTAATAAAGATACTTATTTAAATGGAAATTACAAGTGGTAACTTGCACGGACACATTGAGCGGGTTGTGATCTTGACTTATGTTGCAAGTCGCATATCAAACATCAATGTAATATGGTGAGTGTATTAAAATGAAATACACAAGAACGAAGGATGTCGTCTAATATATGTTGAGAGCATCAACATGGAAATTCAAAAGTGTATTTTGATTACTATAACATATGAGAGAAATGTATGTTGTTATTGCAAATAATCTTAACAAATTTTGCACATTTATTAAAGGATACTTAAAATAGTGATGGTCTTGTATATTATGCTACAACCATTAACTTCTTGAAACTATATGAATGATTTATCCTTCAATTTAGGAGAGCATCCCAATACATGGTTTCATTGAAACAACAATAGAATGTATAAATCAATTTAGACAAATAAGATGTCATGTTGTTGAGTGACAATCTAATTGACTATATCTCAAGACTTTAGTAATTTTATACATATATCATTCATCATATTCATGATGAATATATTCACCAAAGTGACTCGATCTAAGGCTTATGTTTAAGTCTTTATGAGTAAATGGTGAAGCCTTGGAGATTAAAGGCAAATAAGTTATGATCCTACATAATGGATGAAGTTAAATATTCTTATGAGTGTTTCGTAAACAAAGGGTTTTAAAATCTCATCATTCTTGTCTAAACTAAGATATGAATGTTTGTAGAGATAATGTGTTGTCTCTTAGAGCTATGAATGATCAAAATGATGCATCTTCTGTTCACATGCTAATATTTTAGTCTAAAGCATATTAGACTAATACGTGTTAATTTAAATGCTCTACAGAGATTAAATTAACTTTAAAGATTCAATATATGTGATGACATAAGAATGAGTTGCAGTTTATAGTTTTATGAACATAACTTCATTCACTTATAAAAGGATAACTTTAGAGTATTACTTAAATAGATGATAATTCTATTAAGTTCACATGCGAAGAACTCATGGAGCAATATGTTTGGATGAACTCAATGACACAATGATATATATGTTTGATATCTTATCACATGTGTCAAATTCATCAAAAGAGAAATTTCTTAAACTTAACCAAAGTGCAAGCAATGTGGGGAATGTGCCATTTACAGAACAACCCTATATAGTTTTTAAGGGATAGTATTTAAGAAGTTTCTCAACCTCTTGTGAAAAAGGAGATTTTCACAACACCATCTTGATAATTGGAAAATAGTTATCTAATAAGACTTAAATATGGGGGTTGCTTGCACTTAATAAAAGTATGTCAAAGATTTTGTAATAAGAGTTTTTATTAATCCTAATAAATATTACAAATTCGTGACCAAGTGGGGGTACACAATGGTTATATGGAGTCAATAAATTTTATTGAACTCAAATGTCAGTTGGTAAAATTCAAATTCTAGTTAGATATCTGAAAGAGCTTACCAAAGGCATAGTGAAAACGTGTTTAGCCTTGAATTGAGTTTCAAATCATTCTAAAGACATGGTAATATAAATAGATCCAAGTTGATATTACTGTTAATATTCTTATGAATTGACAAAAGGCTAGTATGACTTAAGAGTCAAGAACATGCTTTAACAACTTATCTCAGTTACAAATTATTGTTGTTGACATGGTGAAGTCAAGGATAATGTTTTGGATCCAATAACTTGAGGGTTAGTGAGAGATTAAGTTGAGGAATGTGGCTAAAACTCATGTAAATATATATTTGTAGGAAACCTAACCTAGTTGATTGGAGATCCCAAGATCTAGGTTCAATAGGACAACTAACTCGTATATCTAGGTGGTCACTGTGGTGGCATAGTCATACAATTGATGTATACGCTAATATATATGTTGATATATATCCTCCTAAAGTATAAAAGGTTGTTTAAATATATCATAGCCCATTCCAATAACAATCAGTGACATTGTTGTGTGAGACTAAACATAATATATGGTTAATGATATGTGTAAATCATGGTAACCAAAAATGCTTTTAATGGTTTGTGGAGAAATCACCTTCGTTGAGGGAAGTGTGGTCGCTTCGAATGGAATTGTGGGACATAATTCCTAGAGCTCTTGTAGAACCAGGATAGTGCTCCATGACCATAACGTACACGGCAATGAGGGGTTGACCAGACCAGGGAGAGTATTACGTGAATTGTAATAACGTATACTTAAAAAGGGGTTTAGTTCAAGTACATCGCGTCTACTAACTGTTAGGAGACCAGGTATACTTCACAAAGGAAAGTTTAAAGGGAACATCTACTTCTCCTGCAATACTCAACTGTTGAAATTGTATTTTGACACTTGAGCATACAAGTTGATTTTTATTCATGTGGGGGATTGTTGGAAATTTTAATTACTTGAGTAATTATCAAAATTAATATGAATTAAAATCAAGACTATTCATATTACTTAATTAATTCAAGACTCTTCAAATTACATGTATTGGTTATATGTATTATGCCAAGACAATTGGTGTTTAGTTTTTTGTTGAAAAAGAATACTACATACCATCTCACACAAAATTTGAATAATTTCCAACTTTGTTAACTCTTCAAGCTCTTGTTTAAGATATCTTTTTCAGGTGCTAGATTAATATCGACTGTACACATACTGTTTTAGTTGTTGTACCATGGGAGACAGACTCGTTTATCTTGAGAAGAGGAGCGAAATTAGTTTTAAGGGAAACATATTGAATATGTGCCTCAACTATAATCATTAACATGTATACTCTATGTCAATGAAGAGTAAGTGGAAGAAACAACATGTTGAAACTAGAGTTTACTACAGGAATTATCTTTGAAGAATTTGTTGTAGACATCATCAAGAGGCTTGGTTGAAGACTCAACATGGAGCATGCTTTAGTTAAACAAGATACTTAGAGCACCCAACAAATAGATGGATCAAAACAAGTTTGGTATATATATATATATTTATAATTTGTATTATCTATTTTAATGTTGTAACCAGTATTGTGCTAGATTATTTCCTACGAATAACGAGAATATCATTATTATGTATATTTTATTATTGTTTTATAATAAAAACATGAACCCATATTGTTGGAATTTAAATAATAAAGATGTTTTATTATTAATTTTGGACCATGATAATTATTCGTATATGTTACTAATATGTTTATTACATTTTACGTTTTTGTTCTATGAAGTGAAAAACTTGCAACGAACATAATCGGGTCAAAAGGAGCTAAGATGAATGAGATATCGATGCTCGAAATTGTGTTGTGTAAAGTGTTAAAAGAAAATTGAAAAAAAATAAAAAACTTTTCATCTACCTAATTAAATTGCCATGAGTTAGTTTTAATTAAGTTATGAATATGTTTATAATCGTTCATGATGGCAACCTTTAGAATGCCATGTGATACATGTATAAATAGAGATATTTGGTCTCTTGTTTTAGTTGCTAGTTTTTGAGATATCTACACCATTAGAGACATACACACTCAAGCTTCAAAAGTTCTCTACACAAGCATATACTTTGTTGAGTTCTCAACAACCTACAACGATGGATTCCTCGTGTTAAACACTCTTGTTTCCGGTAATGTTTCGGGTTTTCGCTTAACTCTGGCTGTACATACTGCTTCGGCTGTTAATGACCATGACATACTTAGTAAATAAGTCATGAATATGCTTATAATGGTCATGATGGCAACCTTTGAAATTCCATGACTACATGTATAAATAGAGCATTTGGTCTCTTGTTTTATTTGCTAGTTTTGAGAAATCTCTACACCATTTAAAACACACAAACACAAGTTTCAAAAGTTCACAAAACAAGAAGATACTTTGTTGAGTTCTCAACAATCGAGAGGTTTACCGGTTACTTGACGAGATAGAAGTATGCTTAGATAAAAATGTTTAAGTAAACATTTTATTAATTTGCGTGTTAATCATGATTTATATAATAAAAAAATTGCTTTATGTAACTATTTTTCAATTATCTGACGTGAGCGTTAGACACGATTTTTGTAATCATGTAAATTCTAATATGATTATTAGAAAAAGTTTATGTCATAAACATTAGCTGTTTTGTAAACAATTTAATTACCTAACATGAGAGGTAGATACGATTTATGTAATCGTTTTATTTTGAACAGATTTGTGACTGTTGATTTAGAGTTTCAAAATGAAACAACAAAAGAATGAAGATATTTTTATTGGGGCCTTTTTTGGTTTATCCCAAAAGACACGCGTCATTGTATATCGAGGATGGTTCCTCATGACAGGCGCAACCATTCATGCATCTTCAGATCTTAATGATTTTATGGACTATCGGCCCATAGAAGGAAGTATTGTATTGATTAATGGTGATATGACACAAGCTGTTGGAGTATGTGGAACTTAAAATGTCCACGGGTGATTCCCTATTTTTAAAAGATGTTTATTATGTCCCGAGCATAATGTAACATCAGTGCCGGAAATGTAACCGGAACAGTGATCTGCACAGTAAGTTGGACAGTAACTCAGGTACAAACTATGTGTCGCACCCCGAGAAATCTAGTCCCTTCCGGGGCGCGAGCGACGGACCGTCAGGATTGCAGTCTCCGGTCACACAGTTGCGAGACCTACATGTCTGGGTGTATACGTACATCTAATAACTTGGATAAAATAGTTCAGTAAAATCAGAGTTGCGGAAGTAAAGTATAAGCTATCAAAACAGATTAGAGTTCATAATTTGCGGAAGCATTAATTAAAACAGTTTTCAAAACAACATTGAGTAATAGTGCGGAAGCGATTTAAGCACTCATTATTACAAAACAAGTCAAATGTTTAAATGTTCTCAAAATGTCCTAAGACACTAAAGCTGATGCATGGACTCCATCCTAGCATCCTATCCTCGAGTGCGTGCCTTAGCTACCTAAGAAAACATGCGAGAAAGGTCAACACAATGGTTGGTGAGAGCACAGGTGTGACAACTAGTACCTGACCGGCCGGCAAGTCCGTACGGTGCGTGTACTTTCTACAGTAACTATGTGTACGTACATGTGTGTAAACAATACTTGTATTAACAGAATCCTAAATACAAGAAATCGTTGTGCGTATTTTTGTGTAAGCTTAGATACAGTAAGTACAACGTACAATTGAAACTTTAGTTGTGTGTAGTTAAGTGAAAACTTAAGTACAGTTAACACAACAGATCATGAGAAACAACAGTGTTCAAATGAATAACAGAAACAAATCGGTTGCGATCTGATATCCATAGATGACAGGAATCAGATGGCCGGCATTTCTGTTAGTGCATTTTCTGTGTGAAAGCTGCATTTAATGTGTGAACCTGGCTTGTTGTATATGAAATCATAGTCTGTTGAATATGATTAAGGGTTCGGCTAAAGATCCAAGAAGGTTTGGTTATGATTGATGGCTAAAAGGTTTGGTGGTCACATGGTTTAAGGTTTGGCAAACCTATAGGTTTGGCAAACCTATTGGCAAACCTATAGGTTTGGCAAACCTTTTGGCAAACCTTTTGAAACCTATATATATAGGTAGACTTGGAAGACTTGGAGATGTAGAGCTCACAATTCACACACACAAAGTCAAATTCTCTCTCAAGCTCAAGATCAAGTCTCTCTTCATCTTTGTTTCTTTTGATCGTTCAAGTGTTGTATTTTCACGTTTATTGTTTGTAAACACTTGGATATCAATGAAGAATTCAGATTCATGATCTATTACATTGTCATTGTTGATTCAAATCTAGTTGTAAACGGATTCCGCACGTTTATGATCGAATTGTAGAATTTCGTGATCAATTCTTCAAATCTACAGTGGTATCAGAGAGTTAGGCTCGATTCTACGACTATTTGGACATCAATCTCAAGTAATTTGATAAGAAAATTCATCATCTTGGAGGTGTTCTTGAAGTTCTTCACGTTTTTGTCAACAAAAAGCCAGATCTACGAAAAATTATCAAGTTTTTTCAAGTTTTGATCCGATAGAAAGATGCGCCTCGAAAAAACGAAGATTTTGACTACTCATAGGCCTTCTAACTCCAAAAAATGAAGATTCTAGAGCCATTTTAGTGATTTACAAATCTGTTCGTGCGATCTGCCGAACCTTTGACGAACCTAAGAGCCGAACCTACATAGGTTCGTGAGAAATAGGTTCGTGGGAACCTCTAGGTTCGCCAAAAACGTCATAGGTTCGCCAAAAACGTCATAGGTTCGCCAAAAACCTTCCTAGGTTCGCCAAAACCTTCATAGGTTTGCCAAAACCTCAATAGGTTCGTGAAAAACCTCAAAAGGTTCGTGAAAACCTAAAAACGTTCGTGAAAAGGTTTGGGAGAACCTCTAATAGGTTTGTTCGAAGAGTTTTGCAAGAAATATATCATTTTAAAAGTTCAAGTAAACCTTGTTTACCTATTTTGGGCCTTCCGGATCATTTGGGATAGGTTTCAAGACCTAATTCGGACGTTAAGACAAGGTTTGAGCTGTTTTGTTTTGAGAGGTTAAACTTTGATGTTCTGAACATAAAAGTTAAATATGACATACAAGAACTGGAACGTAGAATGGTTGACTAACAATGGACTTGTGTTGGACAATTCGGATAATTATCCGAACTGGCGATCCACATTCGAAACGTTTATTGCTAAAGCGGATGAAAATTATCAGAAGTTATTGTACAATCAATACAAGAAACCATGTCTGAAATCAAAGGATAATTTTGGGATATCAAAACTGAATGAAGATCAAATGTTTGAATTTAATCAAGAAAGAGAGTTATGTGATTTGTTTTCGGTGATCATTTCTGAAGATATTAAAAAGACTGATTTTGAACAAATGCCACATTCGTGTGCAAAGTGGAGTTTGTTACAACTTGCATACAACAATCATGTTGCGAAGAAGATCAATGATGCTTATGATCGTCTTTTACCACTTATGCAAGAATTGAAATATTTTCAATTTGATATCACTGATAAGCAAATCGTTGAGAAGTTCATGCAATTCTTACCTTATCGATGGAGTGGTTTTGTTGAAAGAATGAAAGAAGCTGACGTCATTCATCATGTCAAATTAATGAACTTCAAAGATGTGGTTGACAAAATGGAATCGGAGATAAGACGAACCGGAAAATGGATTGTGAAAATTGTTGATTTCTCGTGTATTGATGAACAAAGAAACATGTTAAAGGCAAGTGTGAGTGTTGAGAAAGAAAAAGAAGATGTTGATGAAGGAACAGAAGATAAACCTGAAATGTCTGAAGATAGCAAACAGATGAATGAAGTTGTAGATGAGAGATGTAATGTAACTGAAGACACACACATTCTTGATGATTCTGATATCAAAAGTGAGATGAAGAAGTCTGAAGATGATGTTTTGAAGTCAAAGGATGAAACTTCAAGTGTTGAAGTGGTGTCAACAGAGGATGAGAGTGTTTATGAGGATGCCTCTGATGATTTGTCTGAAACAAATACCATCATTAGTGAAGATCATTGTCATACCATTTCAGATAAAGAGGTAAGTTCAGGTACGTTTTCTAAACTCTCATGCTCTAAATGTTTAAATCTTAGGGAAAGTCTCCAATTTGTGCTGATAACAACATTCCTCCGATCATTGAAGATTGTACTTTTGAGGAATATGATGAGGAGACATTGTACAGATGTGGGTTGATGGATGTACATAAGAATTATGATGATTCTCACAATAATATCTTTGATGATGTAAAATCATGTGTTTCAAACTCTGCATCATCATCCAAAAAGAAAGTTACTTTTAAAACCCCATTTGTTGAAATTAAAAAGTTTTCAAAGAATGAAAATATGAATTTTTCAAAACAAAATGGTTTTTCAAGTTCAAAACCTAAACGTCAAATTCAATCAAAATGGGTTGTGAAATCATCATGTGCATCAAACAGAGTGGAATCAAAGTGTCATACTTCAAAGTCTTGGAACAAAGACAAGATTTCACTCGGTCCCACAAGATGTGAAAAGTTGAACTTTGAGTCTCCCACGTCAAGTGGTAAGAAGTCACATTTGACTCATATGGGTTCAACAAGTAATCAAAGATTGGTTTATGGTTCACCAGTGGTAAATCACCAAAACCATAGGTTTGTACAAAACTATTCTCCTAGGTTTGTGGAGAGGAGAATATGTTTTGAGTGTGGAACAAGAGGGCATATCATTGCTAATTGTCCTTATCTGTGTGAGTTACAAGGACAAGTTAGTAATGCCAAGTCTTGTGTCACAGAGGTTTCAAAGTTCATTCCTAAAAGACATAAAATGCCAAATCAAAACAAGGAAGAACTTGTGAAAGCCTCGGATGAAGAAAAGTTGAAACTTTCAAAACCTTTAATGACTAATTTGGTGTTTAACAACAATGTAGTGATTCAAGATAAGTATTATCTTAAGAATGCACTTGAACAGGAACAGTTGTGGATACCAAAAACAAACGAAGTTTCAAAGGAAACTTCATTAGTTTCAACTGGAAAATGGATTAAATTTCGGTATATGGATTTTCATGGAAAACTCAAGACCTCGAAGGCTTGGGTGACTAAAGATATCTAATGGTTTGTGAGTGTGTGCAGGAGGATTTCAAGAGGACCTATCAATTGGAGGAGAGCTCATTGATAGTGGAACTTCCCGGCGTGCATTTGGTAAAATCGTTCTAATTCTTTAACTGACATATTATTCTGGAGAACTTGATAGGTTTGGAATTACATTGTCATATTTTCTTGATGTTTTCAAGTCACATTGATCATAATGTTTTACAAAGATGGTAAATCATATCGGTTGTCAATTTTTCGGGAATTTTGATTTTTTTATATACTTATAAAATTCTAAAAATCAAAAAGATTTTCATTTTTAGTATTTTTAGGGGGAGAAAATTTAAAAAATCAAAAACAATATAAAATTAGAAAATTGAGAAATTGATCGGACCTTTGAGATATGATTGTACATTGTAATATTCTGAAGTTTACTTGGTTCATACAAGATCAAATACAAAGCGATCACAATGCACTCAGTATGATATGTTGGTAGGTCTTTCAATTTGTTGTGATTTATGTAGACTAATACCATAATCATTCTTTGTGGGATACATTACTTAGAACACAGTGTTCGATCTTTGTCCTGAGTGCGTGGCCATTTGCCTTAGTGATTGCTAATTGTATTAGTACATATACTAGTTTGATCATGTGTTTTATTTTCAAAAGAAATTCTGAGTTCATTTTTCTTTTATATTCGTTCAAAACATGGACATTCTCTGCGTATACTTACGTATCGACCTGATTGTTATGTTTTGGACATTCTGTTTTTATTTTCTTGGTTTGTTTAGAACTTGGGCATTCTATGTGTATACGGAAGTATCAATCTGATTGCTAGGTTTTAAACTTAAGTTATTTTTTGGTTCAATATCCTGGTTTCATCTGCGCATATCGAAGTATCGATCTTGTTACCGGATTTTGAATATTCCGTTTTATTTTACACTTTGTTATTTCACAAAAGATATTATGCTTTATTTTTGCATGATCAAACTAAGCAATAATTTGATCTTATAATTTACAATGGCATCGCTGTTGGTTGATGCTTCACAAAGCGGGGATGTGTTCAAGTGAGTGGGGAACACAAAGTCTTGTGATTGGTTTTCATTAATCCAAATTCATAACAAGTGGTAAGACTTAAAGTGGATCCATATACTGGCAATCGTCATAGGCTTGTGCATCGAATAAATAAATATCATTAATCATCAACAAGTAATGCTGAGGTATGATTACAATATGATCTCATGTTTGGATCTTTCTCATCAAAAACACATTTATTTTTTAGTTAGAATACAAATTTTGTAGGATTCTAGGATATACAATTTTGCAATTCATAGCTTTAGGGGGAGTTTATTCAAATCATTGAAAAAATTCATAAAAATTTTCTTCTATTTTCTTTTAAACTATCCGATGTGACTTACTAATTCTTTGTAAACACTATAATTGATTTACTGTTAATAAATGACAAAGAGAAATTGGAATTGTGATGAGGCATCTAGTATGATCACATGTGAAGCAAAAATTTTAGTTTTGATTATGTATCAACTGATGCAGGTGATAAGAGTGATGAAAATCTGTGTGTTGAAGATATCACTACAGTCCTCAGCAAGTGAATCTTGAAAAAGAAAGACATAAGATGGAGAGAGAGAGAGAGAATGAAATTAAGATTGAGAGGGTGAAGTAGAAACAAAGAGACTGATATATTTTCTGTGTGAAAATATAACAGCTACAACTGATGGGAAGTATGTTGATAGCAAGGTTGTAGGGGAGTATGTTGATGCATATATGTTCCCCGATGCACAAAATGTTTGAGCATATACAACAGCAAGGTTCAAGGGGGAGTATGTTAGTGCATTTTCTGTGTGAAAGCTGCATTTAATGTGTGAACCTGGCTTGTTGTATATGAAATCATAGTCTGTTGAATATGATTAAGGGTTCGGCTAAAGATCCAAGAAGGTTTGGCTATGATTGATGGCTAAAAGGTTTGGTGGTCACATGGTTTAAGGTTTGGCAAACCTATTGGCAAACCTATAGGTTTGGCAAACCTTTTGGCAAACCTTTTGGCAAACCTTTGGCAAACCTTTTGAAACCTATATATATATAGGTAGACTTGGAAGACTTGGAGATGTAGAGCTCACAATTCACACTCACAAAGTCAAATTCTCTCTCAAGCTCAAGATCAAGTCTCTCTTCATCTTTGTTTCTTTTGATCGTTCAAGTGTTGTATTTTCACGTTTATTGTTTGTGTTACTTGGATATCAATAAAGAATTCAGATTCATGATCTATTACATTGTCATTGTTGATTCAAATCTAGTTGTAAACGGATTCCGCACGTTTATGATCGAATCGTAGAATTTCGTGATCGATTCTTCAAATCTACAATTTCAATGTGAAAACAATGTGAGAACAGGATGTTTAGTTGAGTCCGACAGTGAGGAAACACAATTTAAACATAAATTACAGTGTCGTTTCGGAATAACGAACTGACAGTGTGTTTGCGTGGGTGACGATTCACACAAACATATCTGTGAGTTTAACGTTCTGAAATGACGACTGGAAAGTAGGAAACAAAAGTCGGAAAGCAAAACCATCGTCGTGTTCGTTCGAATGACGATTCGAACGAATACATGCGATGGTGACGCGATTCGACGAAACTAAAACACGACACGAACGGAAGTAATTTAATAAAATAAAATAAATAAAATTTTACAATTTTGAAACTCATCAAATAATTAAAATTAACTTCTTTTTATTTATTACATATAAATTACGCGTAATTATCCGAACACGCGACGAAATCGCGAACCGAGCAACCGAAACCAACCCGAATACCCGCGGGGTATTTAAAGCTTAAATTGAAACATTTAATTCATTTTTCATCCCCTACACCTCCTTTTCTCTCTCAAATTCGGAACCCACACCCACCACCATTGAAGATCTTCAAAGCTCCATAACTTTTTCGTTTCTCAACCAATTTGAGTGATTCTTGCGCCCACGCGAAGCTCTTGACGATACCCAGTTACAGGTTCGTGAGCCATCAAGGGGTGGCCGAACCTTTGGACACCCACGAACTCAACCCCAGCGAACCACCTAACCGGGCGAACCTATGGCGAACCCTATGATGTTGTCACGAACCCACCATGGTGCCGAACCCTGGCCGAAGCTTTCACATGAACGAACCTATCTTCAACCCTAGCCATAGACTGCGACGCGAACCTTATTGCCGAACCAAGCCATCCACGAACCCACTGCCGAACCTTCTATTCAACTGAACGAACCCAGGCACGGCTAGCCAGCCGAACCATGGGGTACTGCTTGGCCGCGAACCTTGTGACCAGGGCGAATCTATTCTGGCAACGACCCACGATGAATTGTTTAGCCGCATTTTCATCTTCAGCCCAATATAACAGGCCCAATCAACAACCCATTCGGCCCAAGATTGCTGATTTGGCCCAAAGGGTTATTAGGCTCACCTCGTTTAAATGAGACTCATGTAAACAACATTCGGCTCAAACCTAATGAACGTGATACACATAAATTCAAGGATAACAAATGTCTCTAACATTAGGTAATAAACAAAATTTATGAAAAGCCTAAGTATTTCTAAGAAATATTCTAAAAATTATGAGATTAATTATGAATATGGCAAGCGAGTTCCAACTAAATTAGTTAAGTGTTATGAAATCTATGACACTTAGACAAGAGCCGAATGAAAATCAAGACCATGAGTCACGAGTTTTAGCCAACATGGGGGCTAACACATTTACACACACAAGTTACAACAATTGGTACTTACGAGTCGAAAACAACGTGAAATCAATACAGGATCGTGAACATACATCAAATACAATCGAGGAGCGCGTGCATTCTTCTTGTTAAGCTAAGTCAACCACTTCTAACACAAGGTGAGTTCATATGCCCCTTTTACTTTAATCTTTACTGATTTTAAACTCTCGGGGCTGAGAAACATGTTTACTTTTAATTATTTAAAAGTTTTGCTTAACATGTTATTTATACATTGATTTAGATAATATTAAACTGTTTATTATCTCTTATCATTCTGTGCATGCTTGTATGATCATGAGATAACAGGGAAACTTAGATGATTAGGATAATGTCATTTCATAATCATCAACACATTAGAATAACATAGTTGTAAGATTATACCTTATAACACTTAGTTATTCCTACATGAGCAAACATTGATGCAATTCTTACACAAACAAACAATGAGAACTACTACAGTGGAACATGGTGACACTTCACAGCACATGAATGATTAGAAGATAAAATATCTTCTTAATATCATTTCACATTATAATTGATTGAGTGTGATAAGTCAATTACTTATAACACTTAATCTATACCTTAAAAACATACTATATGATAGTATGATCGCATTGATTCTTTAACCGCCATGCATGACTTAAAAGTATTAAGACTTGTTCTTGATACGGTTTAAGGATGTTATGGTGATCATATGGGTTCAAGCGAATGATGTCATGATAACGTAACTTCATGATGACAATATCATTCGTATCATGATTTACATAACGTAATAAGACAAGTTCTTATTCAACTTTGTTAATCACATTGAGATCAGTAACAACACAGATGTACATCATCCATCGTTACCTGTGGACTAGTAGACTGAGGAATTTATTTTCTCTCATGTCATATTATTAGTAACAGTTGCGATGAAGTCATTGGGATTCACACGGCGGAATAGAGGTGAATCGGGTGCATTGTAATCTGATTATGTGAGGATCACAATGGACTCCTTTTGGGCTCTATACGTTGCATTTGAGAATACATTACATACAGTTAACTAACACTTTTAATAATTTAAAAGTGTAACAACAGTTAACGCGCAGAAAATAGAATAATACAAGGAACAGATTAATTAAATCTAATATCCTTATTACACAAAATGGTTATCAATACTTCGGTTGGATAACTACAACGCTATCATTATATTATTCTATTAATGAGAACACAGGTGAATCAGTGAGACAAAACATGAGAAATGAGAATGGAAATCAATAGTTGTATTGCAAGTAGTGTGGAGTTCTAGTGGTGATGTGATGGGATGTTGGCTAGGGCTTAGTTCCCTTACATATGCCCTATATATAAGCATCACTGCTAGGATAATATAGTGCTTGTGAATGTAACTATTGAGGAGCCATTGAGTGAACAAGTGAAACAGACAATCATACAAGTAACATATTTATCATTGTGAATGTGCATGTGAATGAATCAAGGTTTTACATTAACTTACTTACAGACTCACCAACCTAGTGCTGACTTTGTTTAAATACATGTTTTCTCAGGTGATGAACAGGTGTAGCTACTTATATGCATGGATTAGCTAGTGGACTTTTAGAAGACCTAGCTACTTTTCAGATTACATACTTTTGGGATAGCAAAAACAATGAATCATCTTTTGTATATCTTGTACATATACAAGATATAGTGTTAGTGCATATTTGAAATGGTTTGCTATTCAAAAGTTGTATTTATTTTGAATTGTAAAGGGTTCGGCTAGGTTTGTCAAGGTTCGTTTGGCCCACGAACCTAGGCAGGTTCGGCGAACCTATTGTGTCTAAAGGTTCGGCGAACCTATAACCTGGAATAGTTTCGTTTGTCAAACCTAAAGATTCGTCTAGCAAACCTTAGGGTTCGGCTCACGAACCTAAGGTTCGCTAGTTTTGTTACTATATATAGTTGTTTTGTTTGTTATTTCAGTAGATTTTTGCTGAGTGCTTTAGAGAAATCTGCTGATATTCTCTATGTGAGAAGTTTGTTAGATTGAGTGATCTTGTAATCATTTGTTGATAATACAAGAAGTTTTTATTGAATTGCTTGTGTTCTTGAATTTCATACATATCAACTATGGATTCCGCACATAGTAGATAGCTTGTAGAACTTGTATTTCGATCCTGAACGGTTTCACCAAACCAACAGTGGTATCAGAGCGTTTGGTGAAGTTCTACACTACAAATTCAAGGATTTCAAGCATTTGAAGATTTGAAGATATGAAGATCATAAATGGCTACTTTCTATTTTCTTTTTGACTGATTTTCTGGTGTTTGAGGTTGTCAATTGTTGTTGAATTACAACAATTGAAGTTTTGGAAGTATTTTGGTAGAGATTTGGAAGGATTTCTTGAAGTTTTTGAAAAGTTTCCCGCTCAAAAATTTCAAATCTGCGCTACAGGTTCGTTCCACGAACCTGTGATTTGCTGAAGACAAAGGTTCGCTGTTATTCTGAGTTTTTCAGAGGGTTCGTTTGACAATTGACTGAAGGTTCGGCAAGGTTCGTCAATATAGTTCGCTAGTTTGGGTGATAGTTCGGCAAGGTTCGTCAATATAGTTCGCTTGTTTGTGGTAATAGTTCGTTTGATAGTTCGGCAAAAGGTTCGCTGATTGGGTTCGGTTGAACTAAAGGTTCGTCAGTAGGTTCGGCAGAAACAAAATTTAGTCCATAGGTTCGGCTGAGGTTCGTCTGAAGGTTCGGCTGAGACAGAATTTTGTATACAGGTTCGTCTGAGGATTAGTTTAAGGTTCGGCTAGTTCAAAATCTGAAAAGGTTCGCTGCTTTCAAATTCAGAAATTATGTCTGACATGTACGCGGCTATGGCAAGTCAGAATTCCAAACTTCAAAGAATTTTAATTAGTGAAACTGAAGTTGGTAGTACCAATAAAGTGCCAAAGTTATTGGATTTAGCTGATTATGATAACTGGAAAGGAAGATTTGAGACTCATCTTAATGGCACAGATACAAATTTATGGGAAAGGATTTTATCTCCTTATGAGAGACCAAGGGTAGTTGGAACTGATTTGTATCAACTCTTGGAAAGGTTAGATGTAGATGAAAGGAAGAAGTATGACTCAGAGAAGAAAGCTTACTGGTTATTAAGTCAAGCTATTCCAAATCAAATTTTGCATCAGTTTGATGAGCACAAGACTGCATATAGTTTGTGGAATGCATTGAAGGCCAGAGTTGAAGGAAACACAAATCTGAAGAAAATGAAAGCTACTGACATCAGAAAGGAGTTTGAAAATTTCAACATCATCGGAAATGAAACTCTAGATGCTTTGATTACCAGATATAGACATTTGTTGACTGAAGTGAGGAAATATGGCATTGAATATTCTGAAGATGAAAAGATTGATTGTTTGGCTGATGCGTTACCAGATAAATGGAACTCTTTGGTGCTGATATTGAGAGAAAATCTACCTGGATTGACTTTGGTAGAATTTATTCAGAAACTGGAGGAACAAGAAATGAAGGACAAACGTAAAGCAAGAAGAGTAAATGTCACTCAAGATCCTTCTTTATATGGTGGTTCAGTTGCTACACCTCCTGCTGCATCTGCAAAAATACAGACTGCTTTTGTGTCTAGAACTTCTGAAACTACTCAGAGTTCTTCTGTACCTTCAAGTTCTAGTTCACATTGTCCGATTAATGAGAAAAAGTCTGAATCTGCATCACCACCAGTACAGCTGAATACTTCAAATTTGGGAAAAGTAACAGTTGAAGCAGTAAAAGATCACATGTCTATTTTATCATGTGTAGTGAGTGCATATGATGAGCAAGTAGCTGGAAGAATTGGAAATGCCAATTTGACTTTTGAAGACTATGCTCAGATAGATGAGGATGAGATGGAGCTAATAGATACTCAGTGGGCGTTGGCGAGTGTTATTCGCAGAATTAACAGATATGAGAAGAAAACTGGGAAGAAGTTCACTTTTGACCGAAATACAAAGTTTGGATTCAAGCCAAAATCTACACAGTGTTATAACTGTGGTGAACACGGTCATTTTGCAAGAGAATGTAAGAATCCCAAGAAGCAAGGAAATTTGAATCCTTTCAAGCCAAAGGAAGAATATCAGAAAAAGAAAGAGAAAACTGAGGAATCAATGTCTAAAGCACTTGTGAGTCAAGCTGATGAAGGTTATGATTGGGGTGTCAAGTATGATGATCTTATGGGTGCGTTCATGGCTTCTTTGGAAGAAGAATCTAGCAAAGGAAAAGAGAAAATTGATGAGATGACTAAGGTACAAAGTGATTTGTATGAGATGATAGATAGACTTAAAGAAATGAATTCTCAGTTAACTTCTGATCTGAGGGAATGCACAGAGGCAAACAAAAAGTTGATTTCTAAAGAAAAGGCATTTGATAAGAAGATAATCGATCTTAGCAAAGAAAATGAAGACTTGAAAATCAAGGTTTTGCAAAACAATTATGCAGTTTCTGTACATTTAGACTCAGTTCAGAAGTTAAAAGTGGAATTGGCAGAAGCAAAAGCTGAAGCTGAATTAAACAAAGCCAAGCTTGAAAACTATCAGAATTCCGCATATGTCATTGATTATTTTGCGGCTTTGCAAAATTCACGTGATAGTTCTGGGATTGGTTTTCATGCTGTTCCACCTCCTTCTAGTTTTGTACCAAGACCACAACTTGAGCCTGATTTAGAAGTTGATCCTATTTCATTAAAGAAGAGTGGATCTGATCATGAGAGTGATGTTGTTGACAATGATGCTCCTATCATTGAGGACATCACTGATTTAGAATATCCAGATGATATTCTAAGGATGATTGGTCATCAAAAGAACAAGTCTGTGGATAAGAAGAGTCAAGTTTTTCAGAAATCAAAATCTGAAATAAAAAATGTTGGGAATTCTGTGACTAAACACAAGTTTGTTTCAAAATCAAACCTAAAAGTCAAGACTACTTCTACTGTTAAGCCAATTGTGTTTGTTGAGTCATCAACAACACAAAAAGGAGAGTCAAGCAAAGTTTTTCAAAAACCAGAGAAATTTGTTAAAAAAATTGACAAGAAGTTTGTCAAAGTTGTTGACAATGTTAATCAAAGTGGGGTTGGAAACAAGGGAACTTCAAAGAATTTTCAAAAGAATGTTAAAACCAAAGTCACTGATTTGAAGAAAAAGATTCAATCTTCATCTGTAGCATCCAAATCTTTGGATTCATCTAAGGGGTGTGATGAAAAGTCAAAGAAGGTGTCATCAAGGAAATGCTACAGATGCGGGAAACTAGGACATGTCATTGCTGAATGTGATATGGATAATTGTAACAGATTTCATACTTTTACTCCACGAGAAACACGACAATGTTTCACTTGTGGAGGAAAAGGGCATATTTCTGTTAATTGTCCAAATCACAAGGTTAAGAAGAAAATCTTTTCTAATGACAGTCGGGTAATTCATTCTGATAGAACTCCTAGGAGGGTAAAGCCTAGTAAGGATGAGATGAAAATTCTCAGGAAATTTGATCCTGAGTGTATCTGGGTTAAGGATGAAAAATTTCATAAACAAAGAGTTTTTGATAATCAACAAAAAGGTAAAAAGGTTTTGAACAGGTCATCATCATCTGATGATGAATTTTATGATAACTTTCATCATAAAAATTTTTCAAAACAAAATTCAAATTCAAATTCTTATTGGAAATCCAGATACAGGTCAGGAGATAGATTTGATTTGAGAGATGATGAATACTTGGAAGATGGTTCTTCAAGTAGTTCATCAAGATCGAACGGCAGGAGGCGGTTCGGGGAGACTCAACGCCGAAAAGGCGGGAGTCATCCCTTTTGGTACTAATCAAATTTTGTTTTAATTTATTATGCAGGATGCATTCACGGGCCATATCAACAGTCGATGGATTGTTGATAGTGGATGCTCCAGGCATATGACAGGAGAGTTAGTATTGTTGAGAGATTTCAAGGAAATGAAAGGATGTTACGTTAACTTTGCAGGAGATAAGGGTGGTCAGATTACTGGATGTGGTAGTTTGACTAACGGTAAAGTTTCGTTTGATAATGTCAATTTCTGCAAGGAGTTAACTAACAATCTTTTAAGTGTATCACAGATATGTGATAAAGGTTATCAAGTGTTGTTTGATGACAAGAAATGCTATGTGCTCAAACAAGGTATTCAAATTCCTGATGACTGGATTCTGATGACTGCCGACAGGTATAAGGACTTATATGTGTTGGACATGGCTAAGGCGGAGACGGTAAATCAAGTTGAAACATGTCTAGTGTCAAAGGCCACAGAACAGGATACTTGGTCTTGGCATAGACGAATGGGTCACATACACATCAGAAAAATGAATTATCTTGTACATAATCACTTGGTTGATGGTGTACATGTTAAACATTTTAGATTACCTGATGTGTGTGTTTCTTGTAAAAGGGAAAACAGAAAAGGAGGTCGCATAAGTCTAAAACTGTCTTTTCTATTGATAAACCATTAGAACTCCTTCACATGGATCTGTTTGGACCGATTAATGTGAAGAGTATTGGTGGTGAATCTTATTGCTTTGTTGTGACCGATGATTTTTCTCGATTTTCATGGGTTTTATTTTTAAAGACTAAATCAGAAACTTATGAAAATTTTGTGTTGCTTGTGAACAGATTGGAGACTTTGTACAAGTTAAGGGTTAGGCGGGTTCGATCAGACAATGGGACAGAATTCAAGAATCAGAACATGGAAGCTTTTTGTGATTCTAAAGGGATTCAGCAGCAGTTTAGCGCACCGTATGAACCACAAATGAACGGTGTAGCTGAGAGGAAAAATCGTACATTGATAGAGTCTGCTAGAACGATGCTTGCTGATTCGAAGTTGCCCATTACATTCTGGAGTGAAGCCGTAGCGACCGCCTGTTTTACCCTTAATAGAGTGCTGATAGTCAAAAGACATAAAAATACTTGTTATGAAATTCTTCAGAATCGGAAACCAAATTTGGAACACCTGGAACCCTTTGGGGCTCCTTGTACAATGCTCAAGAAAGATGCTAAATTCAACTCTAAGGTTGAAGAAGGTTTCTTTCTGGGTTATAGCCTACCAAATAAACGTGTGTTTAACAAACGCACGGGTGTTGTGGAACTCTGGTACAACGTGGATGTTCAACGACATACACCTATACCGGAAGGCAAAGGTCCAAATTGGCTATTCGATTATGATAAATTTTTCGAGTCTTTTAACTTGTCTCCTACTGTTACTGATGATGAAATTTCTTTGCAGATGTTATATGACTTACAAAATTCTAAAGATCAAGAAGTTTCTCATCAAGTTGAAAATAATTCTCCAACTGAGGAAGGCATTACTGAAGTAGTTAATGATGACTGGTCATCGGAGGATGATCAGGAAATTTTTGAAGATGCAATTTCTCAAGATCAAGATGAAGAACAAGATATCACAAATCTTGATCATGGAGTTGGCGTCCCGCAAGTGCCAGTGTCTAGAGTCCATGTAAATCACCCTGTGAAGCAGATTATTGGAGATCCGTCTGTTGGAGTATAGACGAGAAGGCAAGTTACAAACGAGGAGAGTTTGTATGTTGAGCTGGAGAGAAATCATGGGACTCAAGAGTTATGGATGCATTCAGCATTCGTTTCTCAGATTGAACCTAAATCTGTAACTGAAGCCCTGCGTGAGCCTGCCTGGGTGGAGGCTATGCAAGAGGAGCTTAATCAGTTTCAGAAACTTGGAGTATGGCATTTGGTAGATTTACCAAAAGGGGAAAAGAAGATTGGCACCAGGTGGGTGTTGAAGTGTAAGCGAGACGATAGAGGCGTAATTGTTCGAAACAAGGCTCGTTTGGTTGTCCAAGGGTTCAGACAAATCGAAGGAATTGATTATGACGAGGTTTTTGCACCTGTGGCGCGGCTTGAAGCGATTAGATTATTTTTATCTTTTGCTGCCCACAAGAAGTTTAAAGTATACCAGTTGGATGTTAAGTCTGCATTCCTTTATGGTTCATTGAAGGAGACAGTGTATGTTTGTCAGCCACCGGGCTTTGAGGATCCTATCCACCGGGATCAGGTCTATATCCTCGACAAAGCACTGTACGGTCTTCATCAAGCTCCTCGAGCTTGGTATGAGACCCTCTCGACTCATCTTATTGAACACGGGTTCAATAGGGGTCAGATAGACAAAACTCTGTTTTATCGGGAAAAGGACAAGGACATTCTCCTTGTTCAGATCTATGTGGATGACATCATCTTCGGATCTACCGATGAGCAGATGTGTTTAGAATTTAAGCAGGTTATGATTGAGAAGTTTGAGATGAGTGCTATGTCTGACATTAAGTTCTTTTTGGGTTTACAGATTGATCAGTCTGATGCTGGTATTTTTATCCATCAGACCAAATACATTCAAGACGTGCTAAAACGATTTAGCATGCTTGATTTTAAACCCGTTTCCACGCCCATCCAGCCCAATCACGGGATTGAGCCGGATATGAAGGGAGAGATAATTGATGCTACATTATATCGTGGAATGATTGGGAGCTTAATGTATTTGACTGCATCTCGACCAGATATTGTATTTGCTACAAGTATCTGTGCTCGCTATCAATCAAAACCAAAGGTTTCTCATCTGATTGCAGTCAAGAGGATTTTACGTTATCTGAAGGGTACTCCAGACACCGGTCTGTGGTATCCTAAGGATGATAACTACTCCTTTCATGCTTACAGTGATTCAGACTATGGAGGATGTAAGACTGACTCCAAATCAACTACTGGAGGTGCTCAATTTTTGGGGGAGAGGTTAGTCTCATGGCAGTGCAAGAAACAGACTTCTGTTGCTACATCTACATGTGAAGCTGAATATGTAGCAGCTGCCAGTTGTTGTTCCCAAGTTTTGTGGATACAACAACAGATGAGAGACTATGGACTTAATTTCCTAACTACCCCGATTCATGTCGACAATGAGGCTGCGATTGCGATTACCAAAAATCCAGTGTATCATTCACGTTCAAAACATATTGACATTCGGTTTCATTTCATACGAGATTGTTATGAAAAGAAACTGATTGATGTTGTGAAGATACACACAAACGAGCAAAGGGCAGACCTTCTCACCAAAGCCTTTGATAAACAACGTTTTGAGTACTTACTCAAATTAAATGGAATCAGGGTTATGGGTGAGGTAATCAAGAATCAAATTCCTTCATAATCAAATTTATTGAAATAACATCAGATTTTTATTCATTTTTTGTGTTTTAGTTTTTAGGGGGAGAATAGTTTTAGAAAATACAAAAACATTAAAAAAATCAAAAACACAAAAACAAGAAAAAATTAAAAATCTGAGAAATTGATTTGTTTATGTGAGAAATGATAGTACATTATTTACATTTGGAAATATATCTGTTTGTATTATTAAAATTTATAAAATAATTACAAGTACTATAAATGATGTGTTGATAGGTTTATAACTTAGTAAAGATAAGTTTGAATAAATTTTTGATAATGTTTTATAAGAAACAAATGCTTAGAATGCAGTACTTAGTTTTGTCCTAAAAGAGTGGTAATTTTCTGACAAAATGTTTCTTGAACATAAAGTCAAATTTCTAGCTGATCATGTCTTTAATTTTTTTAATAAAGAAATTCTGATTTGGTTTTTCTTTTATTTTAGTTTAAAGCTGATACATTCTTTGTGTATACTTACGTATCGACCTGATTGTGTTAGCTTTAGACAATTCAAATTTTTTTTTTGGTTTTGTTTAAGATTTGGACAATCTATGTGTATATGTGAATATCGAACTGATTGTTAAATCTTAAACTTAAATTATTGTTTAGTTCATTTTCTGGATCATTTGAGTATACGTAAGTATCAACCTTGATTCCATGATCTTGAACAAATTCAAATTGTTTTTCTATTTTTTTCAAAAAGAAATTCTGCTTTATTTTTGCATGATCGGACTAGGTATAATTGATATTATTAGTTTGAGAACATTTATGTTTGAATAATTATTCACAAATTGGGGATGTGTTCAAGTAATTGGATCATTATAAAATGTTTGATAATTTTGTTTAAACTGATTTCTTTACTAAGTTATTAAATTTAAAAGGAGAAGTATATTAACAATCATTGTAGACTTGTAATTTACAAATAATTGTTATATAATATAAACAGATATGTTGAAAATTGTAATATAATATGATCTCATGTCTGAATCTTTCTCAAACAAAAAGATTTTTTTTAGTTAATTGTGTTAGATTGCATTTTAATTGTTTTAAAAAATTTAAAAATTCAAAAAAATTTTATTTTTATTTTTAAAAAATCTGATGTTAAATGGATAATGTTTGATTATTTGTTTGACTTTGGAACAATTAAATATGAATTTTGTTTTGGATTTTAAAAGAAAAATCATGTTTTGAGAAGGTTCGTTGAATAGGTTCGTTGAGATAGTTCGTTGGTAAGGTTCGTGATGATAGTTCGTGAGTTAGGGTTCGTGGAGATAGTTCGTAAGATGGTTCGTTCCAATGGTTCGCTGGAAAGGTTCGTGAGGTATAAATATATGGTTCGCGAAAATGGTTCGTCACTTTCATCTTGTTCACAGACGACGAACCCTCGAGAGAATTTTTTTTGATTTTCGATCTTGGAACTCCCAGAGCTTTTTGTTGTGATCATTAGATTCAGAATCATCTCGTGAACATTTCTAGGTAGAAATTTTGGAATTTGACCGAGTAATTTGAGAGATCTGAGAGTTTTTAGAATTTTTAAATTTGGATCTGTAATTTGACTTTAATATGGTTAAAATCTAAAAAATTGGATAAATCATCTTTGTTAAAGTTGTTCATCGATAAGTTTCGAACCTAGGTGTATGATTTGTTTTACATCTATTTTAAATTTTTTTTGATTCAAGTGTTGAAACTGGGACGATGAACAGGTTCGCTGAATTTGTATAGGTTCGTGACGAACCTTTGACTTTTAAAAGCAACGAATCTTTTGGTCAAGTTTCGTTTGACTAACAAGGTTCGTTCAATACAAGGTTCGGTCATTGCAAGGTTCGGTCATTGTAGGGTTCGTCTAGCAATAGGGTTCGTCTAGCAGTAAGGTTCGTCTAAGAAGGATAGGTTCGCTGTTTTTTACTTAGAAATTTTTTATTTTTTATTTTGTTAATTTTACTTAATTTTTGTTTCTAATTTCTTTTATTTCTATTTGTAGAAATGGCGAACTTAGTTTTCGGAGACAAACACAATATTTGTGCACACTTGGATCCTACAACCAAGAATGGTCAAGAATTTCGACCGATGATCGAATTTCTCAGAAGATCAAGGGTTTATCATGCTATTTCTAGTTCAGTTCAGATATATAGATCTCATATTCAGAGTTTTTGGGGATCAGCTCGGATTATTTCTGTTGATGATGTGTATACTATAGATGCGAATGTGCTTGGACAAGCAATTCGTATAACTGAGGCTGATATTAGGAGGGTATTACATCTTGGAGGTGAACCAGATGGTGTAACTCTTATCCCTGAGAGTTGCATCAAAGGTTGTTTTTTACGCATTCGATATTTTGGAGATTACAACTCCATATCAGTCAAGAAGGGAAAGCTACCTCTGCAATACAAGTTTTTAGCACATGTGTTGTTGCATTGCCTTAGCATGAGGAAAGGCACATTTGATGAGTTGGGGGATTTGATGCGATCTGCCATGGTTGCTCTTATATTGAACAAACCGTTCAATTTCTCCGACATGATCTTTAGGTATATGTGTGACAACATCACAAAGGCTAAGGATAGGTTTTACATGTATCCTAGATTTGTGCAAATGTTGATTGATGAGAGGTTTCCTGAAGGTCAGTTACCCAGGGAAGTTGGAGATTTATTGAAGATTAAACACATGACTGATTCCATTTTGGGTCAAGTCAGAGTATATCAAAGGACTGGGGATGCTGTACAAGAGAAAGATTTGATTGCTCATTGTGCCAGGGCAAATTATGTTGCTCCTGAGGGTGATGCATGGAGACATGATGATTCAGAATCAGATACTGAAGATGTTGCAGCTGATGATCATCAATCACCACCTCCACCTCCTCCAAGACAACAACCAAAGAAGAAGACTCTTGGTCAATCTTCTCAATCTACTTCTCAAGTCAAATTTTCACAAGAACAGAGTTCTCAGGAAACATTAGAAGTTGATGTTTCTGAGATGCAGACAGAGACTGTTGCTGCTGATGATGATCAAAGTGAATCTTCTGATACAGAGTTAGAATATGAGATGGTTCATGAAGGAAATCAGATGGTGAAAAGACGGAAGAGAAAATTTGTTGAAAAGGATGCTGAAGAGAAGGAAGAAAAAGATGATCCTATCTTTATACCTGATGAGCCTGAATCTTCAAAGCCAAAGAAGATAAAAAGAATGGCCAAGAGAGGGCCTTATGAGAAGAAAAAGACTAAGACTGATAAGACCACTGTGTCTTCACCTGTTATGACTACTTCAGCTTCTGTTTCTGATTCACCAGTCATTACTTCAGTTCCTGTGACTATTATTCATGTTTCTACTGTACAAACTCCTGAGTTTGTACATGTAGCTTCTTTCTCACCATTGTTTGTGGAGACTACTACTGTATCTACATCATTGCCCAAGACTTCTATTCCTCAGGATTCAATTCCTAGAGATGACTTATTTTCAGGACTTGATGATCTGGGTGATATCAATTTCACTGTGAATTATGATGATACAGATCTTAAAAGAAGATTGTCTATGCTTTCAAAGGAATTTGAAGAGTATAAGAAGAACAAATCATCTTCTTCTAGTTCTGGGCTGAATGAGTTAAAAACTCAAATGGATTTGATGATGAAGTGGAAAGAAGAAGAGGTTGCTGAGAAGAAAGTGATGAAAGATAAAATTTCTGAGTTGGAGTTTTTGGTCAAGTTACAATATGAAGATATTATTGATCTGAAGAATGAAAACACTGATTTAAGATTCAAGATCAAAGAGTTGGAATCAAAAGTCACAAAGTCTGAAGCATCTAGTTCAAAAGTTGATCAAGTGATTGTTGATATTGATGCAGAAGAAGATAAGGTTGTGAAGGTAGAGAAGGTAGAAGAAGAAGAGGATGAAGAAGCAGTTGATTATGGAGATACTGATGTTGATGAACATCCAGATGATTTTGATTATCATGGTGATGATGAGACTGATGGTGATGGTGCTGGTGGTGTTGAAAGTGGTGTTGGTGGTTTGAATGCAATTACTGGAGCTATCATTGTTTATACTCCTCTAAAGCTTTCTACTGATGCTGTTCCAGTTTCTTCTGTAGCTTCAGATAGGGCTAAGGATTGTATGACTGTTGAATTTGAAGATTTGGACTTAATAGAATATCCTAAAGGGATTCTTGATTACTCTCTACCCACTTTTCTTGATTTATTTAAAATGCATTCTGATATAGATTTGCAGAGAAACATTGTTGAAATTCAAGTGAATCAAGAAATAGAAGAAGGAGAAATTATTGGAGATTATTCTGTTCAAGATTTTCAAGAATTTATAGAAGATGATGATTTGATTTTTGATTTTGAACAAGATGAAGATGATGAGGTTTCTGATTATGATAAAGATATTATTGATGAAGAGTTGCTGAATTTGAATACTTTAAAGAAAATTTTTGAAGTTGGAAGTATGTCAAGCACAACTCTGAATCCAGTTAAAGTAAAGACAAACATGGATTTTTGGAATGAGTTTCAAGATGAAACAAAATATATTATTGATCACTTGCATTCTTTCAAGATTATGAGGGAAGTGTATGAAGATAAAGATCCAGACAACTTAACTAAACAATCTACAAAGTTTAAGATTGGATCTAAATCCAAGATGATTGGAAGGATTATTAGTTATGGTTATTTTCATTACATTCCTGGAAGTTTGTCTGATAAAGGTTGTTATGTAGTAAAACGGGTTGATGGATGCCAATATTTTGGAAAGGCTACTGATTTGATGAGTCTACCAGCTTTTGAATGCAAAGATCTTTCAAGATTAAGAATGATAAAGCCTATTCAGACTCGACACAATGAAATTTTTGAGAATTTGTTAAAGAAAGAAGCCCGTTTTGGATGGAGTTTGTTATCTCCTCAGTTCAGAGAAAGATTCAAAGGATATGAAAAGCCAAAAGTTTTCATAAGACCAAGATTAAAGAAGATTGAACAAGATTGGAATCCATACTTTAAATTTTGGTTTTATGATGAAAGAACTTCAGAAGGTGTGATTGTGTTGAAGCAGGAAGATAACTGGAGGGTGATAAGAATGCTTGATCCTATATGGATTGTGAATTGCTCTAGATATGATATTATTTTGTTGAATTCATCTCAGATATATGCTGAAGATGGATATCATGATGTGGGAGTAAGTTTTAAAGACATGGCAATTCAATATCAAACCATTGCACAAATGTGTTTTACTTTGGGAATACATTCTGGTTGCAATTGGAATGATGTGAATTATCTTTATACTGAGTTGATGCAAGTGCAAAAGGAGAGAGATGCTAGAGATTATAGATTGGAAGCAGAAAGACTTGCGAAGATACCACGTTCGGTGGTGATACGAGCAGTGGATAATGTGGTTGCTGAAGTTGATGAATCGAGTGGATTAAAAGACAAAGTTGAAGAATCAATTGAAGATAAAGTTGAAGAAATAACTGAAGTCAAAGATTGAAGATTTTGATAGCAAACATTTAGGGGGAGTTTGTTAGTGCATATTTGAAATGGTTTGCTATTCAAAAGTTGTATTTATTTTGAATTGTAAAGGGTTCGGCTAGGTTTGTCAAGGTTCGTTTGGCCCACGAACCTAGGCAGGTTCGGCGAACCTATTGTGTCTAAAGGTTCGGCGAACCTATAACCTGGAATAGTTTCGTTTGTCAAACCTAAAGGTTCGTCTAGCAAACCTTAGGGTTCGGCTCACGAACCTAAGGTTCGCTAGTTTTGTTACTATATATAGTTGTTTTGTTTGTTATTTCAGTAGATTTTTGCTGAGTGCTTTAGAGAAATCTGCTGATATTCTCTGTGTGAGAAGTTTGTTAGATTGAGTGATCTTGTAATCATTTGTTGATAATACAAGAAGTTTTTATTGAATTGCTTGTGTTCTTGAATTTCATACATATCAACTATGGATTCCGCACGTAGTAGATAGTTTGTAGAACTTGTATTTCGATCCTGAACGGTTTCACCAAACCAACATATAGTTACATTGATTCTTTTTGGTAGATTTACTAGATTAAATTGTGAACGATATATTGTAATTTAATCTTGTAATTATATGTCATGAATGTGTTAGCATTTCTCATTTATTTATCATGTGCTATGTAAACAATCTGATCATTTGATTATCACTCATGATATCGCGCCCCGGGAACCTTCCGCCCGACGGGAAAACACGATCCGTTCCCGCCAGCCTGGGGTGTGACAACAGGTTTTTCATAAGCAGTAAATATCCAATGTTTAAAGTAAGAGTTATGATTTACATATCATTACAATGCAGTATCGATTGATAGCTAGTCAATACAGTTATATTATATGCGGGTTCGTACCGAAGCTGACAGTTGTGCCTCTCGCCATGTCCATCACAAGACAATGGCAAAGTGTTGGTCAATATTGCACCCATTCCGACCTCCAGTCGGGTTGGCCTCCCAGGCTTGATGGGCGGGGCTTGTCAGCCCAAATAGTACTATTCAAGATTACCATGCTAGGCGCCACGCACTACTAACGGTCCGTGGAGTATCACGAGGACTTTTAGTTGTGATGTGGTCCACACATATACATATAGTGATAAAGGATGTCCATATGTAAATAAAATGAGTTGTTTTTCAACAACAGTTGTAATGCAATGTTTTCTCCCCCAAAGGTTAGAAAAGTAAAAAGGGGCCGTGAACTCACCTGGTAAAGCAGTTCCGGTTTATGTGTGTTCGCTACCTGTGAGTGCTAGCAATCCTGCTAGTAAGCACCTATAACCATATAGGTGTGAGTATGTGTCTTGTGGTGTGTTGTATCCCATACAACTCCAAGTGTCGATGTGCTCAACCGAGTGTGTGCGTGTTGACTTGTGTTGACTCGACGAATCATTGGTGACACGTTTGTTGTGTTTAGTCCGTTTAATGTGTCATAAATACAAGTAGGACACCTACCATGCATCCTATGACTCTAATCGTACAACGTTCCCATAAGTGACGTGTAAGAATCGTAAAAGTTACCATTTTTGGAAAGTTTAGTTATGAAATCCCATTTCATAAAATTAATAACTCTAATATGTTTATAAAACACGTTTAAATACTGAAAACATATCGTTTACACATAAATGACCGTTTATGGCATTTTGCCCCAAATAAAGTTTCCTTATTTGGAAAGTATCCGTTTAAAAACTCCCTTTCACAAATCCAAGTTTCCAATATGCTTAGAAATCATTTTTAAACATATTTCAATAATCTAAGTTCACCAAAACATCTAAAGACATCAAAACCCGTCTTTCGATTTACAAAAGTTTCCATATATAGCAAGTTAATCGTAAAATCGTATTTTCACAAAACCAAATACCCAAATGTGTTTCTAAACACTCCAATATGCATTTGACAACATCTAGACATGTCTAACATGCAACATAAAATTTTCCTTTTATGGCAAGTTCTACAAAATCATAAAAATAACTTATCAAAACTCAATCCCATCAACCCTACATCCTAAAATCAGTAGATCTACACTAAAACAACACAAGAACATCAAAAAATTTCATGCACAAGAGCCACATGGAGTTGCATGTGGGTGGATGTTCATGCATGTGGGTTTTTACCCATTGCATGTTAGCAGCTCCAAAACCTTCTTGGAATGATCTCCTAGGAGGATCAAGTGGTGGTGTTGATGAAGACAAGCTTCCAAGCTTCACTTCCAAGCTTCAAACCTTCTAAGAGTTCCAACAGTGGCTTCCAAGACCAACAATGGAGGTTTTTTTGTTGAAATGATGAAAAAACAGGGGTAGGAACTCAAGATGGAGGTGTTATGGTCGAGAAAATAGGATTAGAATGATTAAAAGTGAGATAGGTTGACTGTAAATCCATTTTTGCTATCCGTGTCTGTCAGGCGTACCACCTGGCGTGGCACACTTAGGCCAGGCATACCGTGCGAGAGCCTGGAATCCGAAGCTTTCCTTCCCTTCCCGCGCGTACCGCCTAGGTTCACTTGTTGGGTTCAGGCGTACCGCATGGAACTCCAGACAAGCCCAATAGGCCCAATTTCATCGTTTCGATCCGTTTTTCGATCATTTCATGCTTATAACTCATCGTTTAACATCGTTAGGACTGAAATCATTATTCAATGGTTTGTTCACCAACGTTCGTGAGACTCGTGTGTGTTTGTGTTTTACGAATGTTTGCACGCTTGATTAATCCCAATCAACATGTAATGCACAATTCATGTGACAACACGCGAATCAGGTTTATATTAAAACTTTAAATTACGATGCATTTTGTTAATATGTTTAGATAAACACACTTCTTAGAAACATTAAGTAGAGAAATTATGTCATTAGTTGAGAACAATAGAACGCCCATGCCATAAAAATTTAGAAACAAGAATTCTCCTACGAAACATAATATATCCTTGTGACACAACGAGTGAAAATAATGTGAAACAATGATTTCACATATCCATATATGTATGTATTTATTTTTAAGCTTGTTTAAAAATATGATAATTATAATGTCTAATGTTAAATTAATTCTAATAAATGATTATCATATTAAAAACTTATATGTATGTCACGACATACACACATAGTAATATATATGTTCACATTTTGTTTATACATACATACATGCATAGATTATTTAGATAAATCAAATACAACTCTTCTACACTATCTATATATATATATGTATACACATGCATGCGTGACACACACAAGAAATTATATAAAATATAAGGTATATATACACACACACGGTTACACACATATATATTTACAAACAATCTTATCACACCTCCTATCACCACCAATAACAATACTCTCTACTCTTTTCCACATACATCACCATCCAATATACACATGCATATACACGATACATATATATAGATATGCATGCATATATACATATGATACACATACAAGTATATATCTCTCTCTATCCTCGACACACACACACATTCAAAACAAGCAAATATGACAAAAATTCTTACACCACCTCTTTTATTACCCAATCCCCCCTCATTCTCCCTTTTCCATATAAACATCACCTCATTTTATTCCTTTCTTTCTTCCACAATACCCGAAATATACATCTCTCCATATATACCTACACACATATTCGGTATACATACATACAAGTATTATACCACAAGAAATAGATCTCTTACACCACCACCCACTTTACCCAATCCACCTCCTCCCTTTCCTCTCACTTTGACCGACCACTTCCCCCTCTCTCTCCCTTCCCTTCTTTTCGGTAATAAACACCCACACCTCACTCATCTTTCTTCACATTCAAAAACTTAAAAGTTTCACTCTCTCATCTTCTCCCTAAGAGCTCCACGATTTCAGCCCTCTCCCTCAAGCATTTCGACGATTTGGAGGTCACCACACAAGGCCAACTCGAGTCCAAGGGTTGCATTGACACATAGGTTAGCTTGTTACTCTCAAATGCTCAAAAGTTTTGTTCTATCTACTCTTCCTTTCACCACAACTCACGACAGCCCCAAACCCCATTCTAAACTCCTTTTTTCCAAACTATACAAACATGGGTTCTCACTCACATAAACGAAAAACACACATGCATCCACATGCATGTGTGAAAATTCGACTTTTCTAGGCCAAAAACCATGATTTTCGTTACAAGGATCCTTACACATTCATAAAATCAATTTTATTCCCATCTAAAACACCCAAGACCATGGGGGATGAGTACCTAGAACGATCCATACACATGCAAGTCTTGCATGTGTGATATCATGATCTTGGAAATCCATAACTTCCATTTTCGTATGTAGCATGAACCCTAAATTCATTCTATGTTTTCTACATGTCTTAACAGCCCACAACCACCTTGGAAACGTTGCACACAAGTGTTAAGCTCAAGTGTAAGAACCACACCCTTAACAAATAGTTATATGTGCATGCATGTATGTAAAAATGGAAACTACAACTTAAAATGCTTATATGTATGTCTCGAAATTTTGATCAGGTCTAGATATGATTTTATTGCTGGAAATATTTTATAAAAGATTGGGTTTTGATGATAGGAATGTTATATTGTTAATTTTGCCCCAAAAACCCAATTTTTAAGACTTGTAAGTATGTTAAATATAAAAATTTATGTTAACAGTTTTCTGGACAGAATGTATAATTAAAATGAACTTATAATAATGTTGGTATAACACTCAAAAAGTTTGAGTATTTATTGTTATGTCTAGAATAAGTTATGGATTTATTAAAATTCCTATAAATCTTGATAAAATCATCAAAAATAGCTCCTGTGTGATAAAAATTCTAAGTATAATTTATTTCGGTATAAATATAGTTAGAAGACCTGGGAAAAATATTGAAACTAAAAGTTTATAGTTTAACCTAATTATTTGCCATTTAAAATGTTGGTAAAGGCTAAAAATACGAATAAAATTTATTACTGTTCAAAATATGAAGTAAATATTTTTCCCAGTATTCTAATGATACTGGAAAGTCTCAGTAAAAATATGGTAATTTTTAGTGACTGTTAAGTATTTATTTGTTATTTAATATAATAAATAGGGCAAAAATCATTTTATATAGTAAATGACCTTCTAAAATTATGAAATTTTAACAGTGACCTTAGAACGTGATTTTGTTATATAAAAAGTGTTGTAATTTTTACATATCGGGAAATATTTATTATAATATTAATGGGATTTAAAATGCTAAAACTGTTTAAAATAGTAAACAAGCTTTAAAAATTCTGAAAATTTTACAGGAGTTAAATAACATCAGTATGAGACTATATAAATATTTTCGAAATTTTTTAGTGATCAGAATCATTATCTGGAAATTTTTGAGGATTTTAAACGTATAAAAACAATTTGTGATACAAGTGGTTAATATAAAAATAATAGGGAATGAGTAAATAAAAATTTACCCAGACCCTTTACTGATAAAAAGTAATGGGTAAAAACATATAAATATGTAAACTTATATTCTCATGTAATTTTGAATACTTGAAAATAAAGTTAAATGAAACAATATCGCATCAATGTTTATGGCATGAACAATTACTAAAATTTAAACATACACTAGGCAAGTGAACCAATCAAGATTTACCATCAATCCCTTCAAATCGACAGATAACCATACATCAGTAGCAGGTGAGTTCATGTGATCCCTTTTCTTTTACTGTTTTGGGATACTGAAAGCATGCTCCATAAACTGTTTATAAAATGTTATTTATGTGATAATGAACGTCCGTTTCAATAAAATTGCTTCCCCTAGACATTAAACATAATTTACAACCATTAACTCATAGTAGAGCCGGTGAGTATATGGGTAGTACTACTTGGGGAATCCCCCACGCACAGTGGCCCGAAAGGGTGGGCCTTATAAAAGTAAGGTTGAAACCCCACTGAGGTTATTGGCAACCGTTGTGGCATATATTCTTATGATACATAAATGACCGAGGGCAGGAACGGGTCTCGGAATGGGAAGTAGATTTGGTTTGACCATGTTGTGGGCTAACAGTGTATGAGGCAAACGCCCGAGCATGGAACAGGGTTGGTTGTATTGTTATTGAATTATCACATGTTATATTATTACTGATTGTGTCATATTATTAAACTCATGTTCTCACCAACTTTTTAGTTGACGTATTTTAGCATGTCTTTCAGGTTGAATTGGTAAGAGTAGGAGAACTGGATGAGCTCCTAGAGGAATAGTGATGGCTTTAGAATGGAGTTGATTTAAAAACAATTTTATGATTATTGAATTATGTTTTATTGGGCCCTGCGTGGCAATTTAGACAATTTGTGGTGTGTTGGATAATTTATTTGCTTTAGTTTGCTTTGGGCTATGGATTATTTAAACTATGCTTCCGCAAAGTTAGTTAAATGATTGAAATCAATCGTCATGCCCTAATCCCCTCGGGTTGGGGTGTGACAGGTTGGTATCAGAGCCCAAGGTTATAGAGAATGAGGTGCCTTAGTATACCTAAGACTATAACCGAGAGAATTGGGACAAATAGGTAGGAAAAATAGGGAACTTAGGAATTAGGAAATATTGCTTTAGGAAATCTAGGACAAGTTAAATTATCAAATATTCTAATTAATTTATTGCAGGAAAATGGATTCAAAGGGTAAGGGAATCAACAAGAGCGGACCATCAAGCCGACCACGAGTCTTCGCAAGGAGAGATTTCCCACCAGCGGTTCGCGAGGAGTTACATCGACAGTTTCCGCAACACTATAGTCCGCTGCCAGAGGATGCATACTTCTCTTCATCAGAGTCGGAGCCAATGGAGTATAATGATGCTGCATCTACTACGCCCAGTAGATCTCGCACTAGATCTATGTCTCCTCCCTTACCCCGTATTGAACCTAGTGACGGACCTGTTAGGAGACCCACACCTGTTATGGGAGCGAGGCCGGGAGCCTCCATGTCTTTTCGTGTGCCCAGGAGTGGACCTCTTTATCCTACCATGGGAGAACCTGATCTGGTTCAGCCCGCGCGTCATAGCGTGCACTTAGGGCATTCTGCTCGCCATGGGATGGATATGGCGGGTCCGAGTAGGAGCAGAGCTGTAGATGTCAACCCGCAGAGAGAAGAAAACTACATGCTGTGGTCTGCTATGTTCGAGCAGGAAAAGAAGGCAACCCAACTAGCGGAACAATTCCAAAGGCATATAGGAGCAGTCACACTGCAACTGGAAATGACACGCAAAGAACTGAAGGAGACCCGTGAGGCTCGACAGGCAACAAAGAAGAAGGGATTCTTTGCAACTGTGTGGGATTCACTACGTGGGAAGAAGACTTAGGGACTGATTTTTTTTTTATTTTTCATTATGAATTATGTCATTTGATGTACTATGAGACAATATGGGATTGCATGCCCAAATCTTGATGTATTATGAAACAATTGGGATTGATAGGGATATTTTCCCTGATGGTGCATTGGAAACATGATGGTGAAACATTTTGAATTATGTAATGAATGGGTTGAAACATTGAGAAATTTGGTTTCTATGAATTATTATTGGTTGTCATGATGAATGAATGTGATAATATGATACATCATGAGATATTTTGGATGTATGATTTTAAATGTATGGATTTGAATTGGTTGCCTAAATATATTTTTGTTTTCTCTTTAACAATTGTTATCTATGAATATGACACAATAGTGAAACTAAATTAATTGCTCAATAATGACTAATAACAATAATTTTCTCTACGTGTGAAACTCATGATATAGAATGCCTCCCCGACGTAGCCAACGACTAAACCGTGGTCAACTCAATGCGGGAGCAAATCCAAATCCGCGAGCTGGACGAAGAAGGAATCCACCACCACCTCCCCCGGAAAACTCAGTGAATCACGCTGAAAATGAAGAAAACCCCTTGGAGGGCAACCCAAATGCAGGAGGAAATGAAGGAGACCGGAACAGGGAAGACAGAATGACTGATCTTATCACTAGACATATCCAAAACGCGATACCTACCATCGCCGCGCAAATCAGGGCTGATATGAATATAGAAAATCAAAACGAAAATGCCCACGGAGCTGGAGGGCCAGAAATCGAACAAGTAGAAACAGAAGAACGTAAGGGATGCTCATACAAGACCTTTATGGCCTGCAAACCCAAAGATTTTGAAGGAAAGGACGGTGCAGTAGGAGCAATAAGGTGGTTGGAAGATATGGAGTCAGTGTTAGATATCAGCGATTGCAAGGAGGAAAACAAGGTGAAATATGCAACTCACTCTCTTAAGGGATCTGCGTTAACTTGGTGGAACACCATTGTCAAGACTAGGGGACGAAACACCATTAAAGCCATGAAGTGGAAAGATTTTAAGGATATTGTTACTGAAAAATTCTGCCCGATTAATGAACTGGAAAGAATCGAAGCGGAATTTCTAGCACATGAAATGGTTGGTTTGGATCACACCAAATATATCAATCGATTCAATGAGATGGCGTTACTTGTACCACACTTGGTTACCCCTGAGACTAAAAGGATTGGAAGGTACATCTGGGGTTTAGCACCACAAGTTAGGGGATATGTCAGGACAGCAAGACCAGCTACTTTTCAGTCTGCAGTAGAGTTAGGAGGAACGCTTACTGATGAAATAGTGCGATGTGGGAAGATAAACCAAGAAAAGGTGGGAGATAAGAGGAAGGGGCAGGATAACAGGAATGATAGGAAAGGAGATCACAAGTTTAGGAGATTTGAAGGAAAGAGAAATGACTTTGGCAAGGCAAAGGAATCAACTGTACCCAGACCAGGGAGAAAGCTATACCTAGGAACTAGTCCTTGGTGTGACAAATGCAAGATACATCACCAAGGAGAATGCAACCCAAAGTATTGCTATAAGTGCAAGAAAGCAGGACACCTCCTCAAGGATTGTAGAGCCAAGGATGTAGCTAGATGCTATGAATGCGGAGACCCTGGGCATTTGAGGAATGTGTGCCCAAAACTGAAGAGAGATAAGCCGCAGAAAGCAACCGGAAGAGCATTTGTACTTACCGCAACAGAAGCGCAGAAGGATCCGGAAATGATAACGGGTACGTTCCTTTTAAACAATCATGTTGCTAATGTATTGATTGACACGGGTGCCACATTTAGTTTTATATCAACAAAATTTCGATCCTTACTCGATAAGCAACCCACTTGTTTGAAAGATATATGTGAAGTAGAGATAGCCACTGGAAAAGTGATAAGTATAAAAGAAATGTTGAAAGATTGTGAATTAGTTATGGAAGGACAAAAGTTTAAGATTGATTTACTGCCTATTGAATTAGGAGGTTTTGATGTAGTTATTGGAATGGATTGGCTAACCATGAATAAGGTAAAACTTAACTGTGAACATAAGACTATGACAATTCCTTTAGTTAACAATAAGAAGGTAATCGTGATTGGACATAAGGTGAGAGAATTACCACAAATCATTTCGTATGCAAAGACGGAGAGGTATTCAAGGAAGGGAAACAT
The DNA here is from genome assembly GCA_009363875.1 of Mikania micrantha. Classification (NCBI taxonomy): domain Eukaryota; kingdom Viridiplantae; phylum Streptophyta; class Magnoliopsida; order Asterales; family Asteraceae; genus Mikania; species Mikania micrantha. The sequence continues at coordinate 35,084,476 of CM018694.1, read as the reverse complement.
GATTTACTTGGCCTATGTAGTCATCAAGAAGGAAGAAACAGTACCCAAGGAAATACCAATTGTATCTGAATATATGGATGTATTCCCTGAAGAGTTGCCAGGAATGCCGGCACCAAGACAAGTGGAATTCAGAATTGATTTGATACCAGGAGCAGCACCAGTAGCTAAAGCACCTTATCGCTTAGCGCCATCCGAAATGCAAGAAATGGTGACTCAAATACAAGAGCTGATGGATAAAGGCTTTATAAGACCGAGCTTTTCTCCATGGGGAGCCCCAGTATTATTCGTGAAGAAGAAGGACGGAACGTTGAGAATGTGCATCGACTACCGAGAGCTAAACAAAGTTACTATAAAGAATCGTTATCCACTCCCCAGAATCGATGATTTGTTTGATCAACTTCAAGGGGCAAGCTATTTTTCAAAGATAGATTTAAGATCGGGATATCATCAATTAAGAGTTAGGGATGAGGATGTCCCTAAAACCGCGTTCAGAACTCGTTACGGACATTATGAGTTTATGGTAATGCCTTTCGGGCTTACAAACGCACCTGCTGTATTTATGGATCTCATGAACCGAGTATGTAAACCATACCTGGATAAATTTGTGATAGTATTCATTGATGATATACTAATATACTCAAAGAATGCGAAGGATCATGAAGAGCACCTACGAACGATGCTAGAACTCTTAAGGAAGGAAAAATTATTTGCTAAGCTGAGCAAATGTGAATTTTGGATGAGAGAAGTACAATTCTTGGGGCACATTATAAACGAAGAAGGAATACAGGTAGACCCTTCAAAGATAGAGGCAATTAAGGGATGGGAGACGCCGAGAACTCCTACCGAAATAAGACAATTCCTGGGATTGGCTGGTTATTACAGAAGATTTATTGAGAATTTCTCGAAAATAGCACTACCGTTAACTACGTTAACTCAGAAGAAAGTGACTTTTGAATGGGGAGAAAAACAACAAGAAGCATTCGACACTCTAAAGCAAAGGTTATGTAGTGCACCCATATTATCCTTACCAGAAGGGAATGAAGATTTCGTGGTGTACTGTGATGCTTCTAGAATGGGACTAGGTTGTGTGTTAATGCAAAGGAAGAAAGTAATTGCATACGCATCACGACAATTGAAAACACATGAGAAAAACTACACCACCCATGACTTAGAATTAGGAGCGGTAGTGTTTGCTCTAAAGATATGGAGACACTACTTATATGGAACGAATTGTGTAATCTATACTGATCACAAGAGTTTACAACATATACTTGATCAGAAAATACTGAATATGAGACAAAGGAGATGGGTAGAATTGTTAAGTGATTACGACTGTGAAATCCGGTACCATCCGGGAAAGGCAAATGTGGTAGCAGACGCTTTGAGTCGAAAAGAAAGAGAGATTCCACTAAGAGTAAAAGCCCTAAAAATGACAGTAGCGATTGACTTAAAAGAAAACATACTTAAAGTGCAACAGGAAGTCTTATCCAAGGAAAACTTAAGGGAAGAATCATTGACGAAAAGTGAGAAGCAATTTGATGAAGAAGATCAAGGTGGGTTAAAAGCATGTAAAGGGAAGATATGGATACCACTGCATGGGGGTATGAGAGAAGTAATTTTAGAAGAAGCCCATAAGTCCAGATACTCTGTGCACCCCGGTGGTGATAAAATGTACCAGGAATTAAAAGAAAAATTCTGGTGGCCGGGACTAAAAAGATCAATAGCTGAATACATCAGCAAATGCCTGACTTGTGCAAGAGTAAAAGCAGAACATCAAAAGCCATCTGGATTGTTACAACAACCCGAAATACCTGCATGGAAATGGGAACAAGTTACTATGGATTTTGTAACCAAGCTACCTCGAACCACCAGTGGTCATGACTCAATATGGGTAGTCGTTGATAGGTTAACAAAAACGGCACACTTTTTACCTATAAGGGAAGATTACAAAATGGATAAGTTAGCAAAGATTTATATGAATGAAATTGTGTCGAGACACGGAGTGCCAACATCAATAATCTCGGATAGAGATAGCCGTTTCACTTCAAGATTCTGGCAAACACTTCAAGAAGCTCTGGGAACCAAATTAAAACTAAGTACGGCTTACCATCCTCAAACGGATGGGCAAAGTGAAAGAACTATTCAGACATTGGAAGACATGTTGAGAGCGTGCGTAATAGATTTTGGAGGAAGTTGGGACACCCACTTGCCATTAGTTGAATTCTCCTATAATAACAGCTACCATACTAGTATTCAAGCCGCACCGTTTGAAGCGTTATATGGGAGAAAGTGTAGATCACCCCTATGTTGGAATGAAATAGGTGAGAACAAATTAACAGGGCCTGAGATTGTGCAAGAAACTACTGACAAGATCCATAAAATCAAGGAGAGGATGAAAGCAGCTCAAGACCGACAAAAGAGTTATGCAGATAAGAGACGAAAGCCGTTGGAGTTCAGTATAGGAGATAAAGTCATGCTAAAGGTATCACCATGGAAGGGTACGGTACGCTTTGGTAAACATGGGAAGTTGAACCCCCGGTATATTGGACCCTTTAAAATTTTAGCAAGAGTGGGACTTGTAGCTTATCAGCTAGAACTTCCATTGGAATTAGAAGGAATACATGATGTGTTTCATGTGTCAAACCTCAAGAAATGTTTAGTGGACGAAAGTTTGATCATACCTTACAAAGAAGCAAAGGTCAATAAACAATTGCAATTCATGGAGGAACCTGTAGAAATCATGGACAGGCAGATCAAGAAGTTGAGGCGTAGTAAGATACCAATTGTAAAAGTACGTTGGGATTCCAAACGAGGGCCTGAGTTTACTTGGGAAAAAGAATCGGAGATACGTAAGAAGTACCCTCAACTATTTCAAACTACAAGTTGATTATGACAAAGCAAATTTCGAGGACGAAATTTCTACAAGTAGGGGAGACTGTGACAACACGCGAATCAGGTTTATATTAAAACTTTAAATTACGATGCATTTTGTTAATATGTTTAGATAAACACACTTCTTAGAAACATTAAGTAGAGAAATTATGTCATTAGTTGAGAACAATAGAACGCCCATGCCATAAAAATTTAGAAACAAGAATTCTCCTACGAAACATAATATATCCTTGTGACACAACGAGTGAAAATAATGTGAAACAATGATTTCACATATCCATATATGTATGTATTTATTTTTAAGCTTGTTTAAAAATATGATAATTATAATGTCTAATGTTAAATTAATTCTAATAAATGATTATCATATTAAAAACTTATATGTATGTCACGACATACACACATAGTAATATATATGTTCACATTTTGTTTATACATACATACATGCATAGATTATTTAGATAAATCAAATACAACTCTTCTACATATATATATGTATACACATGCATGCGTGACACACACAAGAAATTATATAAAATATAAGGTATATATACACACACACGGTTACACACATATATATTTACAAACAATCTTATCACACCTCCTATCACCACCAATAACAATACTCTCTACTCTTTTCCACATACATCACCATCCAATATACACATGCATATACACGATACATATATATAGATATGCATGCATATATACATATGATACACATACAAGTATATATCTCTCTCTATCCTCGACACACACACACATTCAAAACAAGCAAATATGACAAAAATTCTTACACCACCTCTTTTATTACCCAATCCCCCCTCATTCTCCCTTTTCCATATAAACATCACCTCATTTTATTCCTTTCTTTCTTCCACAATACCCGAAATATACATCTCTCCATATATACCTACACACATATTCGGTATACATACATACAAGTATTATACCACAAGAAATAGATCTCTTACACCACCACCCACTTTACCCAATCCACCTCCTCCCTTTCCTCTCACTTTGACCGACCACTTCCCCCTCTCTCTCCCTTCCCTTCTTTTCGGTAATAAACACCCACACCTCACTCATCTTTCTTCACATTCAAAAACTTAAAAGTTTCACTCTCTCATCTTCTCCCTAAGAGCTCCACGATTTCAGCCCTCTCCCTCAAGCATTTCGACGATTTGGAGGTCACCACACAAGGCCAACTCGAGTCCAAGGGTTGCATTGACACATAGGTTAGCTTGTTACTCTCAAATGCTCAAAAGTTTTGTTCTATCTACTCTTCCTTTCACCACAACTCACGACAGCCCCAAACCCCATTCTAAACTCCTTTTTTCCAAACTATACAAACATGGGTTCTCACTCACATAAACGAAAAACACACATGCATCCACATGCATGTGTGAAAATTCGACTTTTCTAGGCCAAAAACCATGATTTTCGTTACAAGGATCCTTACACATTCATAAAATCAATTTTATTCCCATCTAAAACACCCAAGACCATGGGGGATGAGTACCTAGAACGATCCATACACATGCAAGTCTTGCATGTGTGATATCATGATCTTGGAAATCCATAACTTCCATTTTCGTATGTAGCATGAACCCTAAATTCATTCTATGTTTTCTACATGTCTTAACAGCCCACAACCACCTTGGAAACGTTGCACACAAGTGTTAAGCTCAAGTGTAAGAACCACACCCCTTAACAAATAGTTATATGTGCATGCATGTATGTAAAAATGGAAACTACAACTTAAAATGCTTATATGTATGTCTCGAAATTTTGATCAGGTCTAGATATGATTTTATTGCTGGAAATATTTTATAAAAGATTGGGTTTTGATGATAGGAATGTTATATTGTTAATTTTGCCCCAAAAACCCAATTTTTAAGACTTGTAAGTATGTTAAATATAAAAATTTATGTTAACAGTTTTCTGGACAGAATGTATAATTAAAATGAACTTATAATAATGTTGGTATAACACTCAAAAAGTTTGAGTATTTATTGTTATGTCTAGAATAAGTTATGGATTTATTAAAATTCCTATAAATCTTGATAAAATCATCAAAAATAGCTCCTGTGTGATAAAAATTCTAAGTATAATTTATTTCGGTATAAATATAGTTAGAAGACCTGGGAAAAATATTGAAACTAAAAGTTTATAGTTTAACCTAATTATTTGCCATTTAAAATGTTGGTAAAGGCTAAAAATACGAATAAAATTTATTACTGTTCAAAATATGAAGTAAATATTTTTCCCAGTATTCTAATGATACTGGAAAGTCTCAGTAAAAATATGGTAATTTTTAGTGACTGTTAAGTATTTATTTGTTATTTAATATAATAAATAGGGCAAAAATCATTTTTTATAGTAAATGACCTTCTAAAATTATGAAATTTTAACAGTGACCTTAGAACGTGATTTTGTTACTGTATAAAAAGTGTTGTAATTTTTACATATCGGGAAATATTTATTATAATATTAATGGGATTTAAAATGCTAAAACTGTTTAAAATAGTAAACAAGCTTTAAAAATTCTGAAAATTTTACAGGAGTTAAATAACATCAGTATGAGACTATATAAATATTTTCGGAATTTTTTAGTGATCAGAATCATTATCTGGAAATTTTTGAGGATTTTAAACGTATAAAAACAATTTGTGATACAAGTGGTTAATATAAAAATAATAGGGAATGAGTAAATAAAAATTTACCCAGACCCTTTACTGATAAAAAGTAATGGGTAAAAACATATAAATATGTAAACTTATATTCTCATGTAATTTTGAATACTTGAAAATAAAGTTAAATGAAACAATATCGCATCAATGTTTATGGCATGAACAATTACTAAAATTTAAACATACACTAGGCAAGTGAACCAATCAAGATTTACCATCAATCCCTTCAAATCGACAGATAACCATACATCAGTAGCAGGTGAGTTCATGTGATCCCTTTTCTTTTACTGTTTTGGGATACTGAAAGCATGCTCCATAAACTGTTTATAAAATGTTATTTATGTGATAATGAACGTCCGTTTCAATAAAATTGCTTCCCCTAGACATTAAACATAATTTACAACCATTAACTCATAGTAGAGCCAGTGAGTATATGGGTAGTACTACTTGGGGAATCCCCCACGCATAGTGGCCCGAAAGGGTGGGCCTTATAAAAGTAAGGTTGAAACCCCACTGAGGTTATTGGCAACCGTTGTGGCATATATTCTTATGATACATAAATGACCGAGGGCAGGAACGGGTCTCGGAATGGGAAGTAGATTTGGTTTGACCATGTTGTGGGCTAACAGTGTATGAGGCAAACGCCCGAGCATGGAACAGGGTTGGTTGTATTGTTATTGAATTATCACATGTTATATTATTACTGATTGTGTCATATTATTAAACTCATGTTCTCACCAACTTTTTAGTTGACGTATTTTAGCATGTCTTTCAGGTTGAATTGGTAAGAGTAGGAGAACTGGATGAGCTCCTAGAGGAATAGTGATGGCTTTAGAATGGAGTTGATTTAAAAACAATTTTATGATTATTGAATTATGTTTTATTGGGCCCTGCGTGGCAATTTAGACAATTTGTGGTGTGTTGGATAATTTATTTGCTTTAGTTTGCTTTGGGCTATGGATTATTTAAACTATGCTTCCGCAAAGTTAGTTAAATGATTGAAATCAATCGTCATGCCCTAATCCCCTCGGGTTGGGGTGTGACAATTCAACAATTCCTCGAATTATTGTTTTATGTTAGTGTTGTGTTTGCCACACTTGGTTTCCAAAACCAATGTGCAATGCACGATTCAATAGTTCCTCGAACTATCGTTTCGTAGTTGCTTGTGTTTAACTCATCTAATTAAACAGAATTAAATGAAATGCAACAAGTATGAATGTGAAATGTAAAGTTGTAAGAGTCGCAATTTACCTGAAATTGCCGGGTGTCACACCATCCCTTTGTTGAAAGAAATTTCGTCCCGAAATTATGTTGTCGTCGTAGTGTTTGAGAACAAAAATTTTCTGGTTGTCACATCATCCCCTTGTTGAAAGGAAATTTCGTCCCGAAATTTATTCGTTGTTGTCGGCGTTCGACGTTGTCTGCTTGAAGATGGGGATATTTGCGCATCATCTGATCTTCACGTTCCCATGTGAATTCAGGTCCGTGTTTCGAGTTCCATCGGACTTTGACAATTGGAATCCGACTTTGCTTGAGTTGTTTGACCTTCTGGTCCATGATTTCGACCGGTTCCTCTATGAACCGTAGCTGTTCATCCACCTGGATCTCTTCCACTGGAATTACCAGTGTCTCATCAGATAGACACTTTTTCAAGTTCGAGACATGAAATACGTTGTGAACTCCATCAAGTTCAGCTGGTAGGTTGAGTTGGTATGCCACTGGACCAATCCTTTTCAGGATCTTGAAGGGTCCAATATACCGTGGGTTTAGTTTGCCTCGTTTACCAAAACGAATTACGCCTTTCCATGGCGAAATTTTCAGAAGGACTTTATCTCCTACCTGAAATTCTAGAGGCTTTCGGCGTTTGCGGCATAGCTCTTTTGACGATCTCGAGCTGCTGCCATACGGTTTCTGATTTGCACGATTTTCTCTGTCGTTTCGTGTACAAGTTCCGGGCCAGTGAGCTGACTGTCGCCCACTTCCACCCAGCAGATGGGTGATCGGCATTTCCTGCTATAGAGTGCCTCAAAAGGCGCTGCTTTTATACTTGTGTGGTAGCTGTTATTGTAGGAGAACTCTACCAACGATAGGTGAGTTTCCCAACTATTGCCGAAGTCTACTACGCACGCTCGTAGCATGTCTTCGAGAGTTTGTATCGTGCGTTCGCTCTGGCCATCAGTTTGTGGGTGGTATGCTGTACTCATATCCAACCGAGTACCTAGTGACTTTTGCTATGATTTCCAGAAGTTAGAGGTGAATCTGGCGTCCCGATCCGAGATGATGGAGATTGGCACTCCATGTCACGAGAATACTTCCTTGACATACATTCTGGCTAGTTTTTCCATCTTGTCGTTTTCCTTGATCGCAAGGAAATGTGTTGACTTAGTCAGTCGGTCCACAATTACCCAAATAGTGTCACATCCACTAGGAGCACGGGGTAATTTGGTAATGAAATCCATGGATATTTGTTCCCACTTCCACATGGGGATCTCAGGTTGTGTGAGTAATCCCGATGGTTTCTGTTACTCAACCTTGACTTTGGCAAAAGTCAAGCATTTGCTCACGTAGGTGGCGATGTCGGCTTTCATGTGTGGCCACCAGTAGAGTACGTTCAGATCATGATACATCTTATCCGATCCAGGGTGAATGGAATACCTGGATTTGTGAGCCTCGTCCATCACAAGGTCTCGTAAGTTTCCGTGATGTGGAACCCAGACGCGTTCCATGAAATAATGTAAGCCATCAGCTTTTACCTCAAGTTGTTGTTCCATTCCCCTCAGTGATTCAGCCGCTAGGTTTTCTGCTTTAAGTGCCTCCACTTGGGCAATACGTATCTGCTCAGGGAGAATGGGATGGATGGTGAGTTGTAAAGCTCGTACTCTCTTGGGTTTCGAGGTGTTTTTCCGGCTTAAGGCATCGGCCACTACATTGGCCTTCCCCAGGTGATACTTGATAGCACACTCATAGTCGTTTAGGAGTTCAAGCCAGCGACGTTGTCGTATGTTCAGTTCCTTCTGCTCGAATATGTGTTGGAGACTCTTGTGATCAGTGTATATCACACACTTTGTACCATACAGGTATTGTCTCCAGATCTTGAGTGCAAATACCACGGCTCCAAGTTCCAAGTCATGGGTGGTGTAGTTTTTCTCGTGGACTTTCAATTGTCGGGAAGCATATGCAATCACCTTCTCTCACTGCATCAGCACACAACCGAGTCCTTGTGTTGAGGCATCGCAGTATACTACGAAGTCATCTGTTCCATCAGGAAGAGATAAGATAGGTGCACTATAGAGCTTCTGCTTGAGAAGTTGGAATGCAGCTTCTGGTTTGTCGGTCCAGAGGTATTTCTTGTCTTTATGGGTTAAGGCTATAAGGGGTTGGGCTATCTTGGAGAATCCTTCAATAAATCGTCGATAATAGCCTGCCAAGCCTAGGAATTGTCGCACCTCAGTTGGGGTCTTTGGTGCTTCCTAGTTCTTGATCGCCTCTATCTTAGATTTATCCACATGAATCCCTTGTTCATTCATAACATGTCCCAAAAATTGGACCTCTCGAATCCAGAAGTCGCACTTTGAGAGTTTAGCGTACAACTTTTCTTGCCGTAGCAGTTCAAGAGCGAATTGGAGATGATCTTTGTGTTCTTCCCGAGTTTTTGAGTAAATGAGGATATCATCAATGAACACAATGATGAACTTATCTAGACAAGGTTTGCAAACTCTATTCATGAGATCCATGAATACTGTGGGTGCGTTTGTCAGCCCAAATGGTATAACCAAAAACTCGTAATGGCCATACCGAGTGCGGAAAGCTGTCTTTGGGATGTCTTCTTCTTGAATTCTCAGTTGATGGTACCCAGATCGCAGATCGATCTTAGAGTAGTAACTTGATCCTTGCAGTTGATCGAATAGATCGTCAATGCGGGGTAAGGGGTAACGGTTCTTGATTGTCACCTTGTTTAACTCCCGATAGTCGATGCGCATACGGAACGTGCCATCCTTCTTCTTTACGAACAAGACCGGAGCTCCCCAATGTGAGAAGCTTGGTTTAATGAATTGTCTAGCAACTCTTGAAGTTGATTGGACAGTTCCTGCATCTCCGAAGGTGCAAGTCGATAAGGTGCTCGTGCGATAGGTGCTGCTCCCGGCACGAGGTCTATGCGGAACTCCACTTTTCGAGGCGGTCGAAGTCCGGGTAGATCCTCCGGAAATACGTCAAGATAGTCGCATACGACTGGGATGTATTCTATTCTCTTCTCCTCTTCAGTCTTGTCGGTGATAAGCGCCATAATGGCTGTGTATCCCTTTCATAAGCATTTGTGAGCTTTCATGCACGAGATGATGCTTAGGGGAGTGTCGCTCCTCTCGCCTTTGATGTCTAAGGTTTCTCCACCAGGGAGAGGTATGCGCACAACCTTGGCATGGCAAATGATCTCAGCTTGGCTTTTAGCCAACCAATCCATGCCCACTACAACATCAAAACTGCCTAGTGTAACCGGCATAAGGTCAATCTTAAATTTATGGCCTGCTAGCTCTAAAGTGCATTCTTTCAGAATGTGCTTAGTCACAATTAATTTACCATCAGCTAGCTCTACTGTATATTCAACCTCTAAGGGTGTTGGGGTTATAATAAGTAATTCACTAAAATCCTTAGATATGAAACATCTCTCAGCTCCAGTATCAAACAATACACAAGCATAATGATCGTTTAGGGGATACGTACCTGTTGCAAGGTTGGGATCGTTTCTGGCCTCCTTAGCCCCAATCACGAAGGCTCGTCCCTTCGGACCATTGTTGTTTCCGTTATTTTTCTTCAAATGTGGGCAGTCCTTCTTGAAATGCCCTGGCTTTCCACATTCGAAACAGCCCTTTGGTGCTTCGAGTTGTTGTTGTTGTTGCGGCTGTGGGGTCTTTGTCAGCAGTTCACCCCTGCAGTCTTTGGCGTCGTGTCCTCCTTTGCCACACCGTTGGCATCGGATATAACCACATTGCCCCAAAACATTGTGTAAGTTTCATTTGTTGCACCTAGGGTGTTTGCCTGCATAGGCTCCTGAGCTTTGATTGGTTGGGAGGGGTGGTGTGTAAGCTTGAGGTGACCCAAACTTATGTTGTTGTGGTGGTGGTTGAAGAGTGGAGGTTTTGCTCAGGGTGTTGTCCCATTTACGTTTGCTGTCAGCAGGTTTGGCTACAGCACCACGGGGTGGTAAGAGTCCCTGTGCAACTGTCGAGTCAGTGAGCTTGTGGGCTAGTCGCACGGCTTGTTGCATGGTGATGGGGTCAGCAGAGAGTACCATGCCCTGAATTTGAGGTCACAGTCCCTCAATATACTTCTCTATGTGCTTGTAGGGTGGGGTTACCATTTCCGGACACAGGTGTGCCAGCTCATATGATCGAGCAGTGTATGCCTCGACCTTGGAACCAACCATCTTATGGTTCCAGAATTCCGTCTCTAGTTTTTGTACTTTTCCGCGAGGACAATATTCGCGGTTCAGTATCCTCTTGAAATCATCCCAAGGTAGGGAGTTGGCCGCATCGATCCCGAGGTTTTGTATATTGGCATTCCACCAAGTGAGGGCAGCTCCTTCAAGAGTTCCAGCAGCGAACTTGACCCTATCTTTGTTCCTGTAGTTGCTCATGGCAAAGGCCGACTCCGCCTTTTCCATCCAGTGTAACAGCCCGACGGCACCCTCAGTGTCGCTGAATGAGTGGGGTTTGCAATCCGGAAACATCTTGAATGTGCAGATAGGTGGATTGATGTTTGTTCCTGAGGTATGCAAAGAATAATATTGGGTTCAGTATTGGGAAGTGTGTTGAAATAGAAACATATGATGATGATGCAAGGTGAATGTGAAATATGACTCATCACCTTGATTCAGTGGGTTTTGATTGCGTGTAGCTTCCCGTGCAGCTAGTGCCTCTTCAACTCGTTCGTTGATGAGTGCGTTCAATTCAGCTGGTGTCAGACTAATGTTTCCACGTCCTCCCGCGTTCCTGCGTCCTCCGCTTCTTCCAGCCATGATTTTCATAGTGAGAATAAGTGCTAGTGTATGTCTGATGACTAATTTAGTGTGCGGTAGGTACCGAAAGAAAACATGTAGAGCTATCGGCTCCTCCCCGTCATGTGTAATCACATGCGGTGACGATGGTGACGTCATATATATCATGCACGTAGTAAGTGTGCGTACAATCATGTATGCAAATAATAAATGATTACGTAGGTTAGTACTATTGCTACTCACACTCTATGTATGTGGAGACTAGTGGTTATAGACTAAGTTCACTAAATGCAAACCGAATTCGCAATAACCGGAGTCTCTGATACCAATCTGTCACACCCCGAGAAATCCCGTCCCTTCCGTGGCGCGAGCGACGGACCGTCAGGATCGCAGTTTCCGGTCACACAGTTGCGAGACCTACATGTCTGGGTGTATACGTACATCCAATAACTTGGATAAAACAGTTTAGTAAAATCAGAGTTGCGGAAGTAAAGTATAAGTTATCAAAACAGATTAGAGTTCATAATTTGTGGAAGCGTTAATTAAAATCGTTTTCAAAACAACATTGAGTAATAGTGCGGAAGCGATTTAAGCACTCATTATTACAACACAAGTCAAATGTTTAAATGTTCTCAAAATGTCCTAAGACACTAAAGCTGATGCATGGACTCCATCCTAGCATCCTATCCTCAAGTGCGTGCCTTAGCTACCTGAGAAAACATGCGAGAAAGGTCAACACAATGGTTGGTGAGAGCACATGTTTTTCATAAGCAGTAAACATCCAATGTTTAAAGTAAGAGTTATGATGTACATATCATTACAATGCAGTATCGATTGATAGCTAGTCAATACAGTTATATTATATATGGGTTCGTACTGAAGCTGACAGTGCCATGTCCATCACAAGACAATGGCAAAGTGTTGGTCAATATTGCACCCATTCCGACCTCCAGTAGGGTTGGCCTCCCAGGCGCGATGGGTGGGGCTTGTCAGGCCCAAATAGTACTATTCAAGATTACCACGCTAGGCGCTACAAGCTACTTATGGTCCGTGGAGTATCGCGAGGACTTTTAGTTGTGATGTGGTCCACACATATACATATAGTGATAAAGCATGTCCATATGTAAATAAAATGAGTTGTTTTTCAAAACAGTTGTAATGCAATGTTTTCTCCCCCAAAGGTTAGAAAAGTAAAAAAGGGGCCGTGAACTCACCTGGTAAAGCAGTTCCGGTTTATGTGGGTTCCCTACGCAGAGTGCTAGCAATGCTGCTAGTAAGCACCTATAACCATATAGGTGTAAGTATGTGTCTTGTGGTGTGTTGTATTCCATACAACTCCAAGTGTCGGTGTGCTCAACCGAGTGTGTGCGTGTTGACTTGTGTTGACTCGACGAATCGTTGGTGACACGTTTGTTGTGTTTAGTCCGTTTAATGTGTAATAAATACAAGTAGGACACCTACATGCATCCTATGACTCTAATCGTACAACGTTCACTTAAGTGACGTGTAAGAATCGTAAAAGTTACCATTTTTGGAAAGTTTAGTTATGAAATCCCATTTCATAAAATTAATAACTCTAATATGTTTATAAAACATGTTTAAATACTGAAAACATATCGTTTACACATAAATCACCGTTTATGGCATTTTGCCCCAAATAAAGTTTCCTTATTTGGAAAGTATCCGTTTAAAAACTCGTTTTCACAAATCCAAGTTTCCAATATGCTTAGAAATCATTTTTAAACATATTACAATAATCCAAGTTCACCAAAACATCTAAAGACATCAAAACACGTCTTTCGATTTACAAAAGTTTCCATATATAGCAAGTTTATCGTAAAATCGTATTTTCACAAAACCAAATACCCAAATGTGTTTCTAAACACTCCAATATGCATTTGACAACATCTAGACATGTCTAACATGCAACATAAAAGTTTCCTTTTATGGCAAGTTCTACAAAATCATAAAAATAACTTATCAAAACTCAATCCCATCAATATTACATCCTAAAATCAGTAAATCTACACTAAAACAACACAAGAACATCAACAAATTTCGAGCACAAGAACCACATGGAGTTGCATGTGGGTGGATGTTCATGCATGTGGGTTTTTACCCATTGCATGTTAGATCTATCACTAAATAAGCAAGTAAAACTACCTTAGATGCTCTAAACCACTGAGATGAAGCTGGAACAAGTGCTTAGCAGCTCCAAAACCTTCTGGGAATGATCTCCTAGGAGGTTCAAGTGGTGGTGTTGATGAAGAGAAGCTTCCAAGCTTCACTTCCAAGCTTCAAACCTTCTAAGAGTTCCAACAATGGCTTCCAAGACCAACAATGGAGGTTTTCTGGTGAAATGATGAAGAAACAGGGGTAGGAACTCGAGATGGAGGTGTTGTGGCCAAGAAAATAGGATTAGAATGATTAAAAGTGAGATAGGTTGAGTGTAAATCCATTTTTGCTATCTATGTCTGTCAGGCGTACCGCCTGGCGTGGCACACTGAGGCCAGGCGTACCGCGCGAGAGCCTGGCATCCGAAGCTTTCGTTCCCTTCCCGCGCGTACCGCCTAGATTCACTTGTTGGGCTCAGGCGTACCGCCTGGAACTCCAGACAAGCCCAATAGGCCCAATTTCATCGTTTCGATCCGTTTTTCGATCATTTCATGCTTATAACTCATCGTTTAACATCGTTAGGACTGAAATCATTATTCAATGGTTTGTTCACCAACGTTCGTGAGACTCGTGTGTGTTTCGATAATTCTTCGAATTATCGGTGATCGTTTGCGTTTGTGTTTTACTAATGTTTGCACGCTTGATTAATCCCAATCAACGTGTAATGCACAATTCAACGATTCCTCGGATTCTTGTTTTGTGTTAGTGTTGTGTTTGCCACACTTGGTTTCCAAAACCAATGTGCAATGTACGATTCGATAGTTCCTCGAACTATCGTTTCGTAGTTGCTTGTGTTTAACTCATCTAATTAAACAGAATTAAATGAAATGCAACAAGTATGAATGTAAAATGTAAATTCGTAAGAGTCGCAATTTACCTGAAATTGCCGGGTGTCACATTATGGGTATAATTTGTATGCTATTATCATGTAATGTTTGACATAGAACTATTACGCAATTGTTCCAGAAGCATGATTCAAACTCAATGTTTAACAGTCAGAAACAGATCTAACAATACAAGATTATCACATGAATGCTTGTTAGGACATTATTATGTATAAACATATATGAGGATTTACAGAACAAAACAACAACGGACGTTGTTACGAGAATGCTAAATCGACGGATTATTCGTATAGGTGACGATCTGTACGAATATATCTGAAAGTTTAACGTTCTGAATGATGTCCAATAATTAGAAAACCATATTGAAAAGTGTAGTTATCGACGTATTCGTACGGGTGACGATTCGAACGAATACGCGCGACGACTATACGATTCGATTTAAACGATAATTTAAATATTATCAGAGAATTAAAATAAACGGAAGATATTTAGTTAATTAATAGGAATTACCACCTAAAATAACTTTACAAACTTTAGTTTTAAAACCGAGACGTTTGTTGCGAAAACGAAAGAAAACCGACGTTTCTACGCGAAACCGATCGAGACCGAACACACGGGTGTATTGAAAGCTTTTAATGAGGCAATTAATGCTTCATTCATTCCTCACCTACCAACTCATCTTCACCATTTTCGTTTCCCTCTCTCTATTTTCTTTCTCTAGAAGCCATAACACCATCTCCCTCATTTCTCCACGAAATCAAGCCCTCTTGGTGTCAAAACAACCACAACAACTCGTAGATCACAGAAATAAAACCGATCGGAGCTTTGAACCTTCTGATTTGAGGTAAAAACGAGTTCAAAGTTCGGTTTTTAGGGTTTTCCAACCCTTGTTCGAACCCCTTATTGAAATCGGTTTTAAGTACCACAAAACCTTAGGGAAACACCACACATACATGTTAGAATGATGTAGAAACAACAGAGATACCATGAGATAATCTTAAATCCCGGATTTAGTCGGCTGCATCTGGATGAATTCGACCAGCCGAATGGCTATGTATCAGATAGGCCGAAAGGCCATTGGGCCGGATGATCTAGGCAGTCGGCCTCAAGGCCGAAGGAAACCCCATTCGCTCGGCACCACCTTCGGTCAGCAAGCTCTTCATTCGGATGGAGCCCTTTCAGTCGGCCATCTTCCATTCGGTCTAACCCACAGTCGGCCTAGCTTTCCATTCGGTCCAAGTCCCATACGACCACATCCCCTTTCGGCCGTGTAGTTTTATTCGTACGAATTCACAATCGGCCCAGGTCCCATTCGACCAAATTTTTTTCGCACACAACCATCATTCGGTCCCTCCCTTTCGACCCAGCTACCTTCGGTTCTCATGGTTCACTCATTTGATTGGGGACATGAGGATTGAGTTCATGAGTTCATGCATAAGTTTTATACCTGAATGCATGCATGCATGGGTTGAGAAGCTGGTTAAGTGCATGGAACTATATTAGGGTGGTAGTATAAATTGGTTTTGTACATCACCTATACCATGGATTTCAATATCCATCCCTTTAAACTAATATGAAATATAGACATGGATTTTTATCTATCAAATGGGAGTGATGTTAACAAGAGATTATTAGGGTTTTCATGATACGCAACCAACTTGTAATATCTAAGAAAACGAGGGGGTTGATTCATGGATGAAGGCTATGGTCTAAGTATAAAGGTGTTGAGTTCATCATTCACATCTAACACTTAGAAATTTCAGGAAAACATATAACTACATTAGATAGTTCACTGGAACTATCTAGGATGGGTTATACAAAGAATTGAGCAAAGAACGATGGGAAAATGAAAGACATATCATAAAAGACTTAGAGTTAATCGCATTGGATTATCTAAGTCTAATCATGTAACTTATACTTTCTTAAATTAATTAATAAACTTCTTTAAATCAAACTAAAGGATTTCTAACTTAATGATTTAACTTGAAATTGAATTATTTAAAATGATAATTAAAGACTTTGTATACAATTAACATAAACCTTATATAACTAGGGTTTAATAGTGACTATTCACGGGATAAGGGTTATGAACGGTTAATACGTTTAGACTAGTTAGAGGGAATCCTAGAAACATTAGCGACATAGGACACTTAGTTGCACACCGAGACCAAAATCCTAGATACGTCTATTATACATACTTATAGTATGTGAATCTTCTTAAAACAACTCAGGTGTTGAAGATACTTAAACCACAATTAAAGAGCGCGCATTATCTGTTGTGAGTCAACCCTTAGCAACACAGGTGAGTTCATTTGTCCCTTTTCAAACTAATTTGTTTTTACTTCGGGACTAAGAAGCATGATTACACATTTTAAATAAACATTTAAATGTTTCTTAAATGCTTTTATATTTATTCAGAATGTTAATGCATTATACACTTATCTTTATTGCTAATGCCATATACACTTACTCTTAATACAAATGCTTCATACACTTATACTTATTATCTTAAAAATCTTGATGCTTTAAATGCCTAAGACAACAAATACTAAAACTCTGAAATGCTTTTATAAACGATACTTTTGAAAGCTCATATACTTAAACTCAGAAAGGCTTATATGCTTGAAATGCTTGAGATGCTCGAACTACTTGAATGCTTGGAATGCTTGATATGCTTGAAATGCTTGAAATGCTAAGACAAACGGAATGGGATTCCGGTTGTGAAGCTAGTACTTGTGCACAGGATACGTAAATGCTAAGCTATGTGAATGCTATAAACTTGTATGCTAAAGCTATGGGTCTTAGTAAGACAGACTGATTGACCACCGAGAGTTGACCTATGGTGTCATCCCACTCTGGTTTTGTACTGAGTGACTAGGATGATTTAGGTTTTCATTTGTTGACTTTGTGTCTTCTTGGAAAACCCTTTATCAAAACACCGATGTTGCGAATCACATTTAGTTCCGTTATGGATTGATACTGAATTTCTTAGGGTGTTCAACTGTACATAAAGGCAACTCTCAAAACTTGACTTCCAAATGCTATTGTGTGCGTGTTTGAAACTCTTAACAGAATGCTTGAAGCTATAATGGAAATGGAATTGGATGGTAGGTAAAATGCTTAATTATCGTTAACAACAATATCCTATGTGGTTCAGTATGTGTTGGGATGTCGACTAGGGCTTGTTCCCCTACGTATGCCCTATATATAAGCATACTTGACTGTTTAGTTTAGGTGGTTGTTAATGAGATTAAGGTTGTTACCGAAAAGGTTTCAAAGCTAATTTTCAAATGCTAACCTATATGAACTCACCAACCATTGTGTTGACTTTGTTTTCTTAAATGCTTTCTCAGGTGATGTACATGAGTAAGCTAAGGCTCAGGAATGCATGCTAGGATGCCCAGTTAGAGGACCTAGTGGTTTTTGGGGAAAGCACATATTTTGTTGATTATTGTGAATCACTTTTGATATTTTGTACAGATACAAGATTACCAACTTATGATTCTTTTGATAGATTTACTCAGTTAAATTATCAAACATTGACAATTGTAATTTAACTTTGTAATCCTAGTTTAATGTCATTTGTGCTTCGTTATTCTCAATATTGATGCTATGTACACAGTCTGATCACTTTGGTTATCATCCCAATATCGCGCCCCGGAAACCTTCCGCCCGACGAGACACACGATCCGGCCCGCCGGCTCGGGGTGTGACAGATTGGTATCAAAGCTCAAGGTTATAGAGAATAATAGGTCATTTAGTAAAAACGGTTTGACCTAGACTATAACCTAGGGACCCTCATATAGAAAATATAGGATTTAAGATTTATTTGCATTATATCTTCAGCATTCGATCATTGCACTAACCGATTTTATTTTCGGTTCTGATCAGAATGCTGCCTAGAAGACAACCTCCACCACCACCGCCACCTCCTCCTCCTCCGCCTCCTCCTGCCCCACACACTCTGCCACACAACCCGAAAGCGAATCCGTACCTGGATCCTGCTACTGTGGCATTGGCTCCTCTACTGAGCAGCCAGCTGACAAATCCGCTAAAGGAGGTCATCCCAGACATGATTAACAGGATTCAAGGCCACGGTAGCAACTCGGGCATACTACAGGAGAAGCTAGTGGAAACACCGGTGCTACTCCAAACTGTTCCTACAAATCATTCGTAGGATGCAAACCGCCAAGCTTTAGCGGTGTTAAAGGAGCTGTTGGACTAATCCAATGGCTAGAGAAGATGGAAACTACACTGGACATTAGCGGTTGTCCAGAACATCATAAGGTTCGCTACTCGGCTGGATCTTTTAGCAAGCGGGCCTTAACATGGTGGAACTCTCAGATAAGAGCTCGAGGCAGAGAATAAGCACTAGCTATGCCTTGGGCAGATTTCAAAATCCTCTTAAGGAATGAATTATGTCCAAAGCATGAACTTCAGAAGCTAGAGATGGAACTGTCAAATCATGTGATGAAGGGGGCAGACTGTAGGATTCGGTCTGCCCAAGATACATATTAAATTGATGTGGCTAGTGTGATATGATCCAAGTCGGGTCATACCCAATAACAAGCTAGACAAACACCTGCAATATTTATTTATTGATTTGATCAGTTAAATAAATAACAACACTAAGAACATTTAGAAAAAAATGGTTTTCTAAATAAGATGCACTTTAGAAATAAATAAATAACATGGGTTTATTTATTTATGAGAGATTACTTTATAATTGTTATTTAATGGTTAAGTAACATTATTAAAGTTTATAAAATGTAACATGACTTGTAATGTGTTACAAGTTTTAATTAAAAGGGGTTTTAATTAAAATCTTGTTAAATAAATTAGGTGGGAAGATTTGAAATGGAGCCACCCCATTGGACCTTAATTTTCGGCCATTATGTGGTCTTGGGAGGCCACACCCACCTAGATTTATGATGGCTTCATTTGACCATTAAACACACACGCAAAAATCTCTCTCTCTCTCAAGAACATCTAAGCTTCTTCTCTTTTTTTTTTCTCTTTATTTTCGGCAGAAAAAAAGGGTTTTAAGAGGCTGTTTTAGAGCTGAAAACAAGTGTGTTTTAGTGCTGAAATCTTGTGTTAGAAACCTAGCATTCAAGGTGTTTGTTGGTGGCTTGGGGTATCACGGATTTGTGGTCTTCTTGCTTGAAGATTCAACTCTCAAACATCATCATCTTCATCTTATATTACACGAGTTATAAGAGGTAATATATGATGTTTTGAATGGTTATTTGATAGCATGTTATTTCATATTTAGATCCATTGTTCTTGGGGTTTTTTTTTGTTTTAACAAGTGCATATGACACACAAACTCACTAATCTTAAAAATGTTTTAAGAATAAACTCCGCTGCGTTTTCATATAAAATGGTTAATATGACTTTGATGGACATCACAAAAACCCTTCAATGGCATCAAGAGCCGGTTATATGGATACATGCTTCAAAAAATCGAAATTTTCGGGTCCTTTTTTAATAAAAAGTGGGCTGGAAATTTCACACATGGAAATCCCTTTGTTTTTCAAGATATTATTTTATATGCATGTAAGAATCTTGAAAAATTAAAATCATGAGATGGTTTGTTTGTTTAGACAAAAACCCACTTGGATTTGGTTTATGTTGGCCGAAATTTTGGGTTAGAAAAGGACCATGTTTATTTTTTTTTGGTGTATACATTTGGATGTATTTTAGTGCATAAACCTAGCCATGACCTTGTGTTTGAATATTTGTGGTTGTGATTTTATTTGGTTGAAATAAAGGCATGTAATTTATTTGTTTCATTTGGCATGTAATAAATAGATTAGTTGCACTTTATTTTTCTAGAAAAATGTATTAGGATTTTTCAATGTAATTGTATTTTGGGGCTGATTTGGATGACCAAGAAGGTGCCTAAAGAAGATGGAGAAATCACAACACAAAAGGATCACTTAAAGCATTTGGATGCAAGTTCAAGTGGGAGTTCATCAACACAACATTGTGTCATGTTTTACCATTAGGAATGACCTTTTGACACACTTGTTATGGCAAGCAAGTGTGGTCAAAAATAGTTGGCTATGGTTATGCACTTATATTTTATGTTTGGTTGATTATTTGGTTGTTTGGATAAGTTTGACTTTCAATTGAAAATTGCATAAACTAGTTAAACATCTAAAATAAAACAAGCATAAAATTGGTTCTATAAAAATCATTAAAGGAATTAATAAAATGAGTTTATTAAGAGTTAATGATTTAATGAAAATGAGTTTTATTAAAAGGAATAATGAAAATTGCTTTTCATAAAATGCCATGCATTTGAATGCATACAAATGCAAGGTATATAGAGTTTTCTAGACTAGAATTAAGAAAACTTAAAATCCCTTTTTTATTGAACAAGTTTAACACCATCCTTTTAAACGACACTCAATTCACTTGCAACTTATTTTATGGGATAAAGGTCACCTAACCATAAACTTAGAAACTTGTGAAGTTGAGGTGAAATTACCGTATTTGTGGGATAAAGGTCACCTAACCGTGTATTTGTAAAATCACACGTGTGTTTAAGTAGGACGACTTGATTTGGAAATCATGCATTAGGATCACCGAAGCATGACGTACAAAAGGTGTTGATGGGATAAACATGCCAAACAAAACATAAGATGTTTAAACCGATCCCATACACTAGAAATTGTAATAGGTTACAATTGTCAAAACGTTGACTACCTTGTTAATTTAAATAAAGGGATAAAGATCACCTAACCAATATTTAAATGTAACGTTGGATTCTAGATTTTAATTATTAATTGTCTATGAGACATAAAAGGGTATTAGTAATTAAAATACATTGACATTAAAAATACTAAAATTGAACTTTGTAGAAATTGTAGATGGCAGCTAACAACAACGCAAACCCGAACGTCCACAACCTATCACTAAGAACCATCCTCGAAAAGGAACGTCTTAACCATGGGAACTTCATGGATTGGTACCGAAACTTGAGAATTGTTCTCAAGCAAGAGAAGAAATCCTATGTGTTGGACGATCCTATTCCCGATCAACCCGATGAGGATAACGTGGAGGCCTTTAACGACTGGGTCAAGTACGTCGAGGACTCCGTGCAAGTCTCATGTCTAATGTTGGCGAGAGTGACTCCCGATTTACAAAAGGACTTTGAGAACCACAATGCCTATGACATGATAACCCAGTTGAAGGAAATGTTCCAACAACAATCTAGGGTGGAACGGTTCGAAACGGTTCGAGCACTTCATGCATGTCGGATGGACGAGACCCAATCGGTTTCATCTTATGTTCTCAAGATGAAAAGCCACATTGATCGCCTCGAGAGACTAAACTGCCGTGTCTCAAATGAGTTAGCTACGGATTTGATCCTTAACTCCCTATCCAAAAGGTTTGAAAGTTTTGTCATGAATTACAACATGAATGGATGGGACAAGAGCATTGGTGAACTTCATTCAATGCTCAAATCGGCCGAGGCGGGTATGGGTAAAAAGGTTTTACCGGTCCTTACGATCAATGAGGGAGGTAATAAGAAAAGGAACCATCCCGACCCCAAGGCAAGTGTTGCCAAAGGGAAAGGGCACGTCAAGGGGAAGGGTAAAGGAAAAGCTAAAATGGAACCAACCAAACGGAAGGAAAAGAAGCAAAAGGTTGCTAAAGATGACCCATGTTTTGAATGTGGAGAGATAGGCCATTGGAAACGCAATTGTCTGGTCTATCTCAAAGAGTTGAAAGCTAAGAGGGATGCGGGGCAAATCTCAGGTACAAATTTTATGATACAAGTTGAGCTAAATGTTATTTCTTCTAACACATGGGTACTAGATACCGGATGTGGAACTCATATTTGCAATTTGTTGCAGGGGTTCAAAAGAAGTGAACATTATGCAAAAGGGGAAATAAGTCTCTTCATGGGCAATGGTGCAAAGGTTCATGTTGAAGCCCAAGGAGACTATGTTTTGAAGCTTCCAAGTGGTTTGGAAGTTATTTTGAAAAACATTTTGTATGCTCCTAGTTTGACTTGGAATATTATTTCAGTTTCCCTTTTAAGACAATATGGTTATGATTTCAAGTTTGTTGACAATGATATTCATGTTTCTTTAAATCATATGTTCTATTTTAAGGCTATGCCTTGTAATGGTATTTATGAATTGGTTCATGATAACACAACATATCATAGCTCAATGTACCAAGCTATCACCAAATGGCTCAAATTAGATTTGAGTGATTCCTATCTTTGGCATTGTCGCCTTGGACACATAAACAAAAATCGCATGCAAAAAATTCAAAAGAATGGTCTTTTAAAAACTAATGAAAATGATTCATTTGATGTATGCGAGTCTTGTTTACAAGGTAAAATGACAAAGGCCCCTTTTAATGGGACTAATGAAAGGGCAAAGGATTTATTAGGGATCATACATTCGGATGTATGTGGACCTTTTAATCCGATCACAAGGAATGGTGAAAGATACTTCATTACCTTTACCGATGACTATAGTCGTTATGGGTATGTGTACTTGTTAAGACACAAACATGAATCTTTTGAAATATTCAAAATCTTCAAGAATGAAGTAGAAAATCAACTCAGCAAAACGGTCAAGATTCTTCGAACCGATAGAGGAGGTGAATACCTAAGTAGTGAATTTCAAGAGTATCTTAGAAGTTGTGGGATTGTCTCACAACTTACTCCACCTGGAACACCACAACATAATGGTGTGTCTGAGAGGAGGAATCGGACTCTATTGGATATGGTTCGATCTATGATGGCTAGAAGCACACTACCTCTATCATTTTGGGGTTTCTCTTTGCTCTCTGCGGCCCGTATTTTAAATATGGCCCCAACCAAGAAAGTGGAAAGGACACCTTTCGAAACATGGCATTGGATATCCTAGAGATTGTATGGGATATTATTTCTATTATCCAACAGAGCAGAAAGTGTTTATTGCTCGAAAGGCAGAGTTCTTGGAAACTAAGTTCCTTTCGGAAGGAACTAGTGGAAGAACAGTGGAACTTGAAGAGGTTCAAGATTCACAAGACGATACGCATTTGGTTGATACTAGCAATCAACATGAGGATATTGAGAATGATCATGTGGATGATCAAGATACACAAAACATTCGCAGATCTAGTAGAATTAGTGTTCCTCCTGAGAGATATGGATTTTTCATGGATGGATGCTATGTGGTGGATTCCGATGAACCAACCACATACTGTGATGCATAATCAAAACCTGATTTTGACAAATGGCAAGAAGCCATGAACGTTGAGATGCAATCCATGTATGATAACCAAGTTTGGGAATTGGTTACACCACCTCTTAAGGCCAAGGTAGTTGGAAGTAAGTGGGTTTTCAAGAAGAAAACCGATATGCATGGAAACTTGGATACTTATAAAGCTAGACTTGTAGCAAAAGGTTTCACTCAAACTCAAGGTGTTGATTATGATGAAACCTTCTCACCTGTTGTGATGCTAAAGTCTATTAGGATATTGTTTGCCATAGCTGCATATTATGACTATGAGATTTGGCAAATGGATGTCAAAACGGCTTTCCTTAATGGATATCTTGAGGAAGATGTCCATATGGAACAGCCTGAAGGTTTTGTCGATCCAAAACATCCTAATAAGGTATGTAAGTTAAAGAAGTCAATCTATGGATTGAAACAAGCATCGAGAAGTTGGAATCATCGTTTTGATGATGAAGTAAAGAAATTTGGCTTCATCAAAAACGCTGACGAAGCTTGTGTATATAAAAAGGCTAGTGGGAGCATCATTACTTTCCTTGTATTATATGTCGATGACATTCTACTATTTGGAAATGACATTCCAACCTTGCAAGGTGTAAAAACCTGGCTTGGAAGCTGTTTTTCCATTAAGGATCTTGGTGAAGCCGCTTATATTTTAGGAATAAAGATCTATAGGGATAGATCAAGGCGGTTGATAGGCTTAAACCAAAGTGCATACATTGACAAAGTCTTGAAAAGGTTCAAGATGGAGAATTCTAAGAAGGGTTTGGTACCTATTCAAAAGGGGACTATATTGAGTAGATCTCAATGCCCTAGTTCAAAAGTTGAGCAAGAAAGAATGAATGGAGTCCCATATGCGTCTGCTATAGGATCCATCATGTATGCAATGATATGCACTAGACCGGACGTGTCATGTGCTCTAAGCATGACAAGCAGATATCAACAGAATCCTGGAAATAGTAATTGGATGGCTGTTAAGAGTATTTTGAAATACCTTAGAAACACTAAGGATATGTTCTTAATATATGGATCTGGTGAGGAGGAACTCGTTGTAAAGGGTTACACGGATGCGAGTTTCCAAACTGATCGAGATGATTCACGATCACAGTCGGGATATGTCTTCATTATGAATGGAGGAGCGGTCTCTTGGAAAAGCTCAAAGCAAGATGTAGTGGCATTATCTACAACAGAATCAGAATACATCGCCGCTTCATTGGCAGCTCAAGAAGCTGCATGGATAAGGAAGTTCATTGCCGATCTAGGGGTTGTTGCTACCATTCAAGACCCCCTAGAGATCTTTTGTGATAACGAAGGGGCCATTGCGCAAATCAAGGAACCTCGTGCTCATCAAAAGACTCGGCACATTGAACGGAGGTTCAACTACATAAGGGATGAAGTTGAAAAGGGAAAGTATGTATTCACAAAGTTCACACCGATCAAAACATTGCGGATCCATTCACGAAGCTCCTTGAAAGGACAAAGCATGAAAGTCATACTTGTTCCTTAGGACTTCGATATTCTTGTGACAATCCGACTTTTCGGATTAACTTTGTTAACTGAAAAACAGTGAGATCACAGGCCCAACAAGACCAATTAGACCCAATGAAGTCTAGGTAGGCCCAATGAGACCAAACTAGGCCCAATAGTATTTAAGAGGCCCAATTGGATGAATCAAACCCAAAATTAGTTTAATTGATTTGATTTGTGACAATTCGACAATCCGAATTAATTCCGTTAATGCTAAATTAAACCAAAATGTCAGGTTATTGTTAAAAATTAAATTCAAAGGTTTGAATTAATAGAAGTAAGTCCAAAACACTTGAGTTATAGGGTTTTAGCTTGAAAATGTTTAGAAAGATCAATTTTGACTTTTTAAAGTCAAAATTCGGCCTAAATGTTGATTTAATTTGGAATTGTTGGCATTATGATGAAATTGATTGAAGAAACTTTTCAATCAGTACACATTAATGATCTATAACCGTTATCAAACGTTATTGGCACCATGATGGATCGAATTAAAGATTTATGAAAATCAAAAGTTGTAACCGTAGACATTAATGATTGAGCTCGTTAAATTCGATCAAGATAGTCACAATTGGAACTTTAGAACTCTTATTCGGTACATTTAGAACACACTACAACCGGCAATTGGGTTTCAAGAAGCTTAAACAGAAGAAGGTGATCGAGGGTCGGCCGAATTCAAGTCACAAGTCGTTCTACATCGATTAGATATCAAAACAGGTTAGTGATTGATTCTACATCCTCTAAAACGACTGAATACACTAATCCCTATGGGAATTCTGGCATTCAACATCGGGTTCTATGAATTTAATAATCTAGGGTTCTTCATTTGAACGATTTGGGGGTTTTGATTTAAACTGGTTTAAGAATCAAATTAATTTATGTAGTAAGTTTCAGAAACCATCGATTATACTAAACCACATTTCAATTTCTTTATAGGTTCACGAATTGATCAAGTTCCATTATTAGGGTTCATAGTGTAAACGGTTTTGGGAGTTTCAACACAAATGAGTTAAGAATCGAATCAAATGTTATGGGTAGTTTCGGAATGATTTAGAGAACGAAACCATTATGTTGATTTTATCCTACAACATCGAATTGTGTGAATTCGATTCTAGGGTACTTAACATAAAACTGTTTTGGGGGTTTCTTGTTTAATTGGACTGATAATCGAATTAAACTAGATAGGAAGTTTCAGAATGTTTCGGTTAAACGAAAGCCTAAGTTAATTTGATGTTATAATAGTGAATTATAAGATTTTGTGTTGAAAGTTAGTTCGGTTCAAAACCGAACCTATTTGAGATTAATTTGGAACTCACTGATTAAGTTTTGATCAAATTAGAACCATCACTAGGAACGCCTAAGTTTTTAGAATCATAAAACCAGGTTGATGAGATCAATCAGGTTCGAAATCGGGTTCAATTGGGGAGTTGAAGCTTCGGCTATAGTAGAACAAAGGGAATCCGATCAGATAGGATATAAAAGAATTGATTTCCGATGATTAATCGCGATACCCTAGCGGGCGAGTTGGTAGAGCATGTGTGTTTCGAGTGAAGGGTCGCGGGTTCGAGCCAAGGGGTGGCCGGTTTTTGATAAAAATGGCATTTTTGGTATTTTTGAAATATCTTCCACATACGGACTCCGTTTTAATCCGTTTGAGTTGCGTTGGAACCGTAACGGGAATACGAACGTATTAGAATAATAAAATTCATAGTTTAACCCGAAAACGAAATCGCGTACAATTACGATTATTTAAATAAAATCAAATATGATTTTATTTAAACGATTTCAAAGTCACACGTATTTGCGTATACATATTCTTAACACTTTAACATACGTGTGTTGACACGTGTGTTATTTCAAGCACAGAACGACATTTCGAATAACACTAGGTTATTGTTTAATCACAGATTCTTCGTAGAGGATTTCTACGCAAGTTCACACGTATTTGATCATTCTGCTATTATCAAAGGTGCGTACACGGCCCCTTTCTTATTTTAAACTGTTTTGGGGGAGAAAACATGTGCAACACACTATTTTTAGATACATATCACTTGCATGAGTTATCTGTTTACATTATGTGACAACATATCAACTTGAAAGTCCTTACACACCTCGAACCGTTTAGTTTGCTGTAATGCAAAGCGTGGTAGTTGGAAATAGATCTATTAGGTTTGACAAACCTCACCTGGTAGATGGGATCTACGCAGGTGTTTAACTGACCAAACACATTTTACTATTGTTGTGATAGACAATAGTGGCAAGGCGAAAACATGCTATAGCATGGCAATTAGTCAGCTTCGGTGTCGAACACGTATGTAAATAGTTTATATGACTAGCTATCATGACTGTGCATTTGTGATTATGTTATCTACAACTTATTATTCAAACTGATGTTTTGAACACTATGATTATTTAAAACATGTGTTATGCACCAACCTTTGTGTTGACTTGATTTGCATGTTTTCTCAGGACGCTAAGGCGCACGTTACAGCTGGCATGGACT
Source organism: Mikania micrantha (assembly GCA_009363875.1). Lineage (NCBI taxonomy): Eukaryota > Viridiplantae > Streptophyta > Magnoliopsida > Asterales > Asteraceae > Mikania > Mikania micrantha. The sequence continues at coordinate 35,056,604 of CM018694.1, read as the reverse complement.
AGGAGATAGAGTCTCATGCATGTTAAACATTTTGAACAATTGAATTTGAATATTTTAGTATTTTGGTTTGTAATGTTACTTTTCAACTGTTATTGGTTTTTAAACGCTTCCGCAATTTTTGTAAACTCTGATGTTATGTTTTGAAGACCAAAGTATGTTTTGAAATTCATATAGAGGTCTTCGCTATGTCTAATGATCTGAGATCCTGGTTTGTCATGCTCCCAAACGGTGTGATTCCGTTAGTTGAAATTTGGGGGTGTGACAGATTGGTATCAGAGACTTTGGTTATAGCGAACTAGGTTTGCATTTGTAGGCCTAGACTATGACTGTTAGACATTAGACACATCTGTTTATACGTATTGCTTAGAAATTACATATGACATTATGTAATTGACTTGTTTACGTATTCCATGGCACTGTACTTACATATGGTATTATGTAACAGGCATGGCTTCATCATCAGTCCCTTATATTATCATTGATGATTCCGAGGACGAGGAGCCGATAGTTCCGGCACCACCGTCATCACCACCACCACCTATTCCATCACCTCCACCACATGAGCAGGATGACTCAGATCCGGAGGAGGATCCAGACGAGGATCCAGACGAGGATCCAGAGGAGGATCCATACGAGGACCCGGATGAGGATCCGGAAGAGGAGCCTGAGGAGGGCACTCAGCAGATTCCTGCTGAGGGACCTTCCACATATTCACCACCAGCATTAGATGCTCCTGAGCCTAAGAGGCAAAGGACGGACGCCGAGGAGATCGCCAAATTGCGCGAGGATCTGGAGGTAGCAGAAGATAGGATAGCACAGAGATCTCAGGAGTTATGGGATGCTATTGAGAGGCAGGATGATCTTGCCCATCTTGTTCACGATATGCGGGATGAGATGATCAATTTGATTGGTCGTCTAGAAGAATCAGAGAACCGAGAGGAGATTTTGGCGGGCAGGATTGAAGCTTTGGAGGATTTAGTGGTAGTTGAGAATGAGGAACAGGATGAGGATGAGGAGGAGGAACCAGCACCAGTTGCTGAGTCCGATCCTGAATCCACCGTTGAGGACGATTGATTGTTTTCATTTTTTATTTAAACTTATTTGGAACGGGTTGTGTTCCTACATTAGTAGTTTGAAAATTTGTATTTCATTTCAAAAGTATTGTACTCAAAGAAAGTTTCTATCTATTAAAGAGTTATCTTTTATTTTCAACAACTGTGTTGGCTTATATTACATGTTGTGTTTGTTGTTTTTACTTACACATGTCAAAATTGGATTTTGATTACGCGCTAACATTTCTTGTAAATAGGAAGGAAATGGCTGAGGGAAATGTTCAGATGACAGTTGCTGAGCTCAACGAGCTAATCAACAACAGGGTTGCAGAGGCAATAGCACAGTACACACAGGCACACAACACGGGGCCACATGGTCCAGCTGGGGGATTGCTTAACCCGCAGACATGCACGTTCAAGATGTTCTTGGACTGCAAGCCACACAACTTCAAAGGGTCGGAGGGGGCCATAGGACTTCTCCGATGGATTGAAAAGGCAGAGTCTGTGTTCGAAATGTGCAACTGCCCTGATGACAGCAAGGTGAAATTTGCTACTGGAACATTGGAGGGTCCAGCACTGACTTGGTGGAACTCCAATGTTCAGACTCTGGGGTTCGGAGAAGCAAATGCGTTGACCTGGAACAACTTCAAAACCTTACTACAAGAGGAGTATTGTCCTCGTAGTGAAATGCAGAAGTTGGAGGAGGAGTATTGGCACCTCAAGATGGAGGGGTCAAATATTGAGGAGTACACGACCAGATCGCATGAACTGGCCAGACTGCTACCACACATGGCTACTCCAGCCAGTAAGTGGATCGAAAGGTACATTGGAGGACTAGTGCCTCAGATTCAGGGGATGGTTACCTCAGCAAATCCCACCACCATCCAACAAGCTGTTCGTCTAGCGCATCAGCTTACTGATCAGGCAGTGTTACAGGGAACCCTGCCTAAGCGAACATCTGCTACCAAGGTAGGAGATCACAAGAGAAAGTGGGAAAGTAACAACTTCAAGGGTAACAACCAACAGCAGAACAGGAAGCAGGACTCAAACAAGTCCTATCATAATTCCAACAGTGGCCAGCAATCATCATCATCGGGGGGCTATATTGGTAAGCACCCCAAGTGCAACAGGTGTGGTTATCATCATGCGGGTAACCAGTGTGACAGAGCTAAGTGCCAGAGGTGTGGCAAGATTGGGCATGCGGCTAAAGATTGTCGCGGAGAAATACAGAACAACAACAACCAGAACAATAACCAGAACAACGCTCAGAAAGGTTGTTTTGAGTGCGGCAAGATGGGGCACTTCAAGAAAGATTGCCCACAACTTAAGAAAGGCGGGGACAATAACGGCAATGGTAATGGAAATGGCAATGGTAATGGCAATGGCACCAACAACAATAACAACAATAACAACAACAACAACGGTGCTAGAGGCAGGGCGTTTGTGATTGGAGGACGTCAAGCGCGGGAGGATCCCAACACTGTTACGGGTACGTTCCTCTTAAATAATCACTATGCCTCTATGTTATTTGACACTGGTGCCGATCGGACTTTTGTATCTAGTTCACTTGCTAAGTTGTTAAATGTTAGTCCCACTGCCTTAGATAGTCCATACACTGTGGAATTAGCTGATGGTAAGTTGATTGTAGTGGAAAGTATTTTTAAGGGATGTATCCTTGATTTGATGGGTCAAACATTAGAGATTGATCTGATGCCTATTGCCTTAGGCAGTTTTGATGTAGTTATTGGCATGGACTGGTTGTCCAAAAACCAGGCTGAAATTGTATGCCATGAAAAGATTGTTCGCATACCTCTTCCGCAGGGAGAGACATTATATGTACAAGGCGAGAAGAGCAGTACGCCACTGCGTCTCATATCTTGTATGAAAGCACACAAGTGTCTACGTAAGGGTCATACGGCAGTTATAGCACTTATAACTGAAAAACCAGTAGCTGAGAAGAAGATAGAAGATATACCCGTAGTTTGTGAATTTCCGGAGGTATTTCCAGAAGACTTGCCGGGATTACCGCCTATCAGACAGGTGGAATTCCGAATCGATCTTACACCAGATGCAGCACCGATAGCTAGGGCGCCTTATCGACTTGCACCGTCTGAGATGCAAGAGTTATCCACACAATTGCAAGAGTTGTTGGATAAGGGTTTCATACGACCTAGTTTTTCACAGTGGGGAGCTCCAGTTTTGTTTGTAAAGAAGAAGGACGGGACTTTTCGTATGTGTATCGATTACCAGGAATTGAATAAGGTTACTATCAAGAACCGGTATCCGTTACCCAGGATTGACGATCTGTTCGAGCAGTTACAAGGTTCGAGTTATTACTCGAAGATTGATCTCAGGTCGGGTTATCATCAACTAAGAGTCCAGGAGGAAGATATTCCGAAGACAGCATTCAGGACACGCTATGGCCATTATGAGTTCTTAGTCATGCCATTTGGGTTGACAAACGCTCCAGCTGTATTCATGGATCTCATGAATCGTGTTTGTAAACCTTACCTGGATAAGTTTGTCATTGTTTTTATTGATGACATTCTCATCTATTCAAAATCTGAGGAGGAACACGCTGAACATCTTCTACTATTATTGGAATTATTGAAACAAGAACAACTGTACGCTAAGTTTTCGAAATGTGATTTCTGGATGCGAGAAGTACAATTCTTGGGTCACATAGTTAATGAAAAGGGCATACATGTTGATCCAGCGAAGATTGAAGCGATTAAGAATTGGGAAGCGCCAAAGACCCCTACCGAGGTACGACAATTCCTTGGTTTGGCGGGTTATTATCGACGATTCATTGAAGGTTTCTCAAAGATCGCTCAACCACTTACAGCTCTTACGCACAAGGGAACAAAGTATAATTGGACGGATAAACAGGAAACTGCGTTCCAGTTATTGAAACAGAAGCTTTGCAGCGCACCGATTCTGTCCTTACCGGAAGGAACAGAAGACTTTGCGGTGTATTGTGACGCATCTGGACAGGGTTTGGGATGTGTATTGATGCAACGGGATAAAGTGATCGCTTATGCTTCCAGACAACTACGAACACACGAAAAGAATTACACTACTCATGACTTGGAGTTAGGAGCAGTGGTTTTTGCTTTGAAGATTTGGAGGCATTACTTGTATGGAACTAAGTGTACTATTTATACTGATCATAAGAGTTTGCAACATATCTTTGATCAGAAGGAGCTTAATATGAGGCAACGACGATGGGTTGAGTTGTTGAACGATTATGAGTGTGCGATTAAGTATCACCCGGGAAAGGCTAATGTCGTAGCCGATGCTTTGAGCAGAAAAGATACAACGGGAACAAGACGGGTTCGTGCACTTATGATGACTATACATACTGACTTACCTGACAAGGTGCACAGTGCTCAGATTGAGGCCTTGAAAAAGGAAAACTTAGTACCGGAATCTTTACGAGGAATGGAAGAACAATTGAATGTTAAACCTGATGGAATTCGTTATTTCATTGATCGAATGTGGATACCTTTGTATGGAGGTTTAAGGGAACTCGTGATGGACGAAGCGCACAAGTCCAGATATTCAGTCCATCCGGGATCAGACAAGATGTATCATGACTTGAAGGCACTGTATTGGTGGCCTCACATGAAAGCTGATATTGCTAAGTACGTTAGCAAATGTTTGACTTGTTCGAAAGTCAAAGTTGAATATCAGAAGCCATCTGGTCTACTGCAACAACCAGAGATACCGATGTGGAAATGGGAATAGATTTCGATGGACTTCATTACTAAGTTACCCAGTACACCGAGTGGTTGTGATACGATATGGGTAATTGTCGATCGATTAACGAAATCTGCACATTTCTTAGCAATTAAGGAAACTGATAAGATGGAGAAACTGACTCGCATTTACATCAAGGAAGTAGTAGCACGGCATGGTGTGCCAATCTCTATCATATCCGATCGGGATGCCAGGTTTACTTCCAATTTTTGGAAATCTCTTCATAAGTCATTGGGGACTCGCTTGGATATGAGTACCGCTTATCATCCACAGACCGATGGTCAAAGTGAACGTACGATTCAAACGCTCGAGGATATGTTACGAGCTTGTGTAATTGACTTTGGTGACAGCTGGGAGAATCATTTACCGTTGGTGGAATTCTCTTACAATAATAGTTATCATACAAGTATTCAAGCAGCACCGTTTGAAGCGTTGTATGGTCGCAAATGTCGTTCACCAGTTTGCTGGGCTGAAATTGGTGACAGTCAGATTACAGGTCCTGAACTGGTGCACGAAATAACAGAGAAGATAGTTCAAATCCGGAACCGTATGGCAGCGGCTCGGGATCGACAGAAGAGTTATGCAGACAAACGTCGCAAGCCGTTGGAATTTCAAGTAGGAGACCGAGTTCTTCTAAAAGTATCACCTTGGAAAGGTGTGATACGATTCGGCAAGCGCGGGAAGCTTAGTCCACGTTACGTAGGACCTTTTGAGATTCTGAAAAGGATTGGTTTGGTTGCGTATCAACTCAAACTACCGGATGAACTCAGTGGAGTTCATGATGTGTTTCATGTGTCGAACTTAAAGAAATGTCTTTCTGACGAGACATTGATTGTACCGTTGGAAGAAATACAAGTAGATGAACAGTTACGATTCATTGAAGAACCGGCGGAAATCATAGACCGAGAGGTCAAACAACTGAAGCAAAGCAAGATTCCAATAGTCAAAGTTCGATGGAATTCAAGACGTGGTCCTGAATTCACATGGGAACGGGAAGATCAAATGATGAAGAAATATCCTCATCTATTCAAAACAGCTACTGCTAACACTGAGAGCGCACGTTAAATTTCGGGACGAAATTTCCTTCAACAAGGGGATGACGTGATGCTTTCACACATCAACACTGCAAATTTCAAACTGTAAGCACAAACATTTTATTTATTCAATTGATTTTGATTTTGTTACAAACATTTGTGCTACATTATATTCTATACATTTTATGTGCTACATTTCATATGTTACATGTTATGGTAGTACATACATGATTGGTTACACACATTCTGCTATGTGCGGGGTTGCATAGTACATACATTTTGCTATGTGCGGGGTTACATAGTACAAACAGTTTCAGACACTCACTATGTGTGAGGCTACACAACACAGTATGATCAAACACAAACAGTCACAGTTAGGTGAACTAACTAGTGTACACGCAAACAGTCACATTGAACGATCACATTTGAGTTGTGATGTTGCAAGCATTAGACTTTGTGTGTGAGTACACACAAGCACACGGAATGATCAAATCACACTATCATGTATGATTTAAACTCGTAAGTAGTTTCCTAACTACTCCTAACACTTGCTAAATTTTCGGGACGAAAATTCCTTCAACAAGGGGATGATGTGACAATCCGACTTTTCGGATTAACTTTGTTAACTGAAAAACAGTGAGATCACAGGCCCAACAAGACCAATTAGACCCAATGAAGTCTAGGTAGGCCCAATGAGACCAAACTAGGCCCAATAGTATTTAAGAGGCCCAATTGGATGAATCAAACCCAACATTAGTTTAATTGATTTGATTTGTGACAATTCGACAATCCGAATTAATTCCGTTAATGCTAAATTAAACCAAAATGTCAGGTTATTGTTAAAAATTAAATTCAAAGGTTTGAATTAATAGAAGTAAGTCCAAAACACTTGAGTTATAGGGTTTTAGCTTGAAAATGTTTAGAAAGATCAATTTTGACTTTTTAAAGTCAAAATTCGGCCTAAATGTTGATTTAATTTGGAATTGTTGGCATTATGATGAAATTGATTGAAGAAACTTTTCAATCAGTACACATTAATGATCTATAACCGTTATCAAACGTTATTGGCACCATGATGGATCGAATTAAAGATTTATGAAAATCAAAAGTTGTAACCGTAGACATTAATGATTGAGCTCGTTAAATTCGATCAAGATAGTCATAATTGGAACTTTAGAACTCTTATTCGGTACATTTAGAACACACTACAACCGGCAATTGGGTTTCAAGAAGCTTAAACAGAAGAAGGTGATCGAGGGTCGGCCGAATTCAAGTCACAAGTCGTTCTACATCGATTAGATATCAAAACAGGTTAGTGATTGATTCTACATCCTCTAAAACGACTGAATACACTAATCCCTATGGGAATTCTGGCATTCAACATCGGGTTCTATGAATTCAATAATCTAGGGTTCTTCATTCGAACGATTTGGGGGTTTTGATTTAAACTGGTTTAAGAATCAAATTAATTTATGTAGTAAGTTTCAGAAACCATCGATTATACTAAACCACATTTCAATTTCTTTATAGGTTCACGAATTGATCAAGTTCCATTATTAGGGTTCATAGTGTAAACGGTTTTGGGAGTTTCAACACAAATGAGTTAAGAATCGAATCAAATGTTATGGGTAGTTTCGGAATGATTTAGAGAACTAAACCATTATGTTGATTTTATCCTACAACATCGAATTGTATGAATTCGATTCTAGGGTACTTAACATAAAACTGTTTTGGGGGTTTCTTGTTTAATTGGACTGATAATCGAATTAAACTAGATAGGAAGTTTCAGAATGTTTCGGTTAAACGAAAGCCTAAATTAATTTGATGTTATAATCGTGAATTATAAGATTTTGTGTTGAAAGTTAGTTCGGTTCAAAACCGAACCTATTTGAGATTAATTTGGAACTCACTGATTAAGTTTTGATCAAATTAGAACCATCACTAGGAACGCCTAAGTGTTTAGAATCATAAAACCAGGTTGATGAGATCAATCAGGTTCGAAATCGGGTTCAATTGGGGAGTTGAAGCTTCGGCTATAGTAGAACAAAGGGAATCCGATCAGATAGGATATAAAAGAATTGATTTCCGATGATTAATCGCGATACCCTAGCGGGCGAGTTGGTAGAGCATGTGTGTTTCGAGTGAAGGGTCGCGTGTTCGAGCCAAGGGGTGGCCGGTTTTTGATAAAAATGGCATTTTTGGTATTTTTGAAATATCTTCCACATACGGACTCCATTTTAATCCGTTTGAGTTGCGTTGGAACCGTAACGGGAATACGAACGTATTAGAATAATAAAATTCATAGTTTAACCCGAAAACGAAATCGCGTACAATTACGATTATTTAAATAAAATCAAATATGATTTTATTTAAACGATTTCAAAGTCACACGTATTTGCGTATACATATTCTTAACACTTTAACATACGTGTGTTGACACGTGTGTTATTTCAAGCACAGAACGACATTTCGAATAACACTAGGTTATTGTTTAATCACAGATTCTTCGTAGAGGATTTCTACGCAAGTTCACACGTATTTGATCATTCTGCTATTATCAAAGGTGCGTACACGGCCCCTTTCTTATTTTAAACTGTTTTGGGGGAGAAAACATGTGCAACACACTATTTTTAGATACATATCACTTGCATGAGTTATCTGTTTACATTATGTGACAACATATCAACTTGAAAGTCCTTACACACCTCGAACCGTTTAGTTTGCTGTAATGCAAAGCGTGGTAGTTGGAAATAGATCTATTAGGTTTGACAAACCTCACCTGGTAGATGGGATCTACGCAGGTGTTTAACTGACCAAACACATTTTACTATTGTTGTGATAGACAATAGTGGCAAGGCGAAAACATGCTATAGCATGGCAATTAGTCAGCTTCGGTGTCGAACACGTATGTAAATAGTTTATATGACTAGCTATCATGACTGTGCATTTGTGATTATGTTATCTACAACTTATTATTCAAACTGATGTTTTGAACACTATGATTATTTAAAACCTGTGTTATGCACCAACCTTTGTGTTGACTTGATTTGCATGTTTTCTCAGGACGCTAAGGCGCGCGTTACAGCTGGCATGGACTAGGAGATAGAGTCTCATGCATGTTAAACATTTTGAACAATTGAATTTGAATATTTTAGTATTTTGGTTTGTAATGTTACTTTTCAACTGTTATTGGTTTTTAAACGCTTCCGCAATTTTTGTAAACTCTGATGTTATGTTTTGAAGACCAAAGTATGTTTTGAAATTCATATAGAGGTCTTCGCTATGTCTAATGATCTGAGATCCTGGTTTGTCATGCTCCCAAACGGTGTGATTCCGTTAGTTGAAATTTGGGGGTGTGACAATTCTAGTGATTGGAGTTGATCAAATTTTGTATTTGGATATCAGAACTTAAGTAATTTGACTTGATTATATGGTTATAATTTTCATTTACTGTTCCATTTTAGCATGTTTAAATCCATGAATAAATAAGTTATTCTAAAAGTCCGTAGTCGGTCATATTTGTGGGAACAACTATGAATGTAAGACTATTATAAACTTGGATTGGTTGATAATCACAAGGTATGAATATAGAGCAAGAGGTTGCTGCCAAGGTTCATTGATATCTATGGGATATAGATATAGGACTGGCCCGCTCTCAAATATTTCTTCATGGAATCTTTGTGATTAGTCATAAGAAATATTGAGTAAAGGTGAATATCATTGTGTCCTCAGACCTGAGATACATATTGGGTCTTGATATTCACCAAGTATTATACTTTGACTTAGTACTTTGCTGTTCTGAAACATGGCAGTACATAAGGCTGAGTTCAGGTATGATACAAGGTGATTGTGAGAGACGTATGTAGTCAAGATGGAATTTGTTCCTCTTATTCGTTGAGAGTAAGATGTCTAAGGCCTGTTAAAGTTAAATCGTCGGAGAATGACAACTCTATGTCTCCAGGATTTAACATGACATCTGTAACAAAAGGATAAATGATTGATTCACCTAAATCATATTCAAGTAAGGTACTTGAAGAGGATGATGGTATTGAATGGCACTTAGTCATATACATTAGGGGTAGCAAACCGTTGCTAGGCGTTATTTGCTGCTTGCATCAATCTTCTATGAATCTTGTGCAAGTGGGAGATTGTAGGATTCGGTCTGCCCAAGATACATATTAAATTGATGTGGCTAGTGTGATATGATCCAAGTCGGGTCATACCCAATAACAAGCTAGACAAACACCTGCAATATTTATTTATTGATTTGATCAGTTAAATAAATAACAACACTAAGAACATTTAGAAAAAAATGGTTTTCTAAATAAGATGCACTTAAGAAATAAATAAATAACATGGGTTTATTTATTTATGAGAGATTACTTTATAATTGTTATTTAATAGTTAAGTAACATTATTAAAGTTTATAAAATGTAACATGACTTGTAATGTGTTACAAGTTTTAATTAAAAGGGGTTTTTAATAAAATCTTGTTAAATAAATTAGGTGGGAAGATTTGAAATGGAGCCACCCCATTGGACCTTAATTTTCGGCCATTATGTGGTCTTGGGAGGCCACACCCACCTAGATTTATGATGGCTTCATTTGACCATTAAACACACATGTAAAAATCTCTCTCTCTCTCAAGAACATCTAAGCTTCTTCTCTTTTTTTTTTCTCTTTATTTTCGGCAGAAAAAAGGGTTTTAAGAGGCTGTTTTAGAGCTGAAAACAAGTGTGTTTTAGTGCTGAAATCTTGTGTTAGAAACCTAGCATTCAAGGTGTTTGTTGGTGGCTTGGGGTATCACGGATTTGTGGTCTTCTTGCTTGAAGATTCAACTCTCAAACATCATCATCTTCATCTTATATTACACGAGTTATAAGAGGTAATATATGATGTTTTGAATGGTTATTTGATAGCATGTTATTTCATATTTAGATCCATTGTTCTTGGGGTTTTTTTTTGTTTTAACAAGTGCATATGACACACAAACTCACTAATCTTAAAAATGTTTTAAGAATAAACTCCGCTGCGTTTTCATATAAAATGGTTAATATGACTTTGATGGACATCACAAAAACCCTTCAACCACATGACTTTCACTACCCGCTATCATGAACTGTTAGCTTTGGTGCCAGAGATGGTGCCGACTCTGGAAAAGTTGATTGATCGATATGTGGGAGGATTACCATCCTGCATTCAGGGTCTTGTACTTGCTGCAAACCCTGCGACCCTGGAGTCAGCCATCTCTCTATCATCTAAACTCACTTATGTAATGGTGGCATCAGGAGTTCTGAAGAAAGACTCGGGCAAGACTAAGGAAGAACCGTCAGGGAAGCCCGAACATCATCAGAAGAAGAAGCAGAAGGTCGTCAAGAGCTATGCGATGGCCACTCCTTTGCAACAAGTTACTGCAGTACCTGCTAATGCTGCATGCAAATCCTATGTTGGAATGCATCCTCAATGTGCTCAATGAAAATTTCACCATCCTATCACTGTGAAGTGTAGAAAATGCAACGGCTGTGGCCGATTAGGCCACTGGGTTCAACAATGTCGTACTCCAGCAACACCGGCTGTAAACAATGCTGCTATGGCATTACCTCCACCACCAAACCCTAGAAATCACAACAACAACAATAAGGGATGCTTTAACTGTGGAGAACTAGGTCACTTCTCCAAAGACTGTCCGAAGAGAGTGCAATAGGGAGTTCAAGCACCTCGTGGAAGGGCATTTGTGATTGGAGCCACTGTAGCACGCCAAGACCCGAACGTGGTCACTGGTACATTTCTCTTACATGACTTTTATGCATCTATTCTGTTTGACCCTGGTGCATACCAGAGTCTTATTTCGTCTGACTTTGCACATCAACTTAATCTTATGGAAGAATCTTTAGACTCCCCTTACATTATTGAAGTAGCAAATGGGAAACAAATCACAGCTAGTACAATACATAGGAACTGCCCATTAACACTTACTGGTCATACATTCACCATCGACATGATACCGATGGAGTTGGGTAGTTTAGACATCATTGTTGGGATGGACTGGCTATCTCTCAATAGAGTGGAAGTCATCTGTTTTGAAAAGCTGCTTCGAATTCCATTGGCGAATGATCGTGTATTGGAGGTTCGAGGGGATCAAGCAAAACGTAGTGTCAAAATCATATCCTGCATAAAAGCGCGTAAGTGTCTATAGAAGCAGTTTATAGCTTTCCTGGCTCATGTGGTGGAGAGAGAGAAAGTCAAGAAAAAGATTCAAGACGTGCCTGTAGTGAGAGAATACCCAAAAGTGTTTCCTGAAGACCTACCAGGTTTGCCACCTGTGCGACCGGTTGAGTTTCGCATTGACTTAATTCCTGGAGCAACTCCTGTTGCTAAATCTCCTTACAGGTTAGCACCTTCAGAGATGCAGGAATTGTCGAATCAACTACAGGAGCTGCTTGATAAAGGTTTCATCAGACCGAGCTACTCACCTTGGGGAGCTCCGGTTCTATTCGTGAAAAAGATAGATGGATCTTTTCGGATGTGCATAGATTACCTAGAGCTGAACAAGCTAACCATCAAGAATCGGTATCCATTGCCGAGGATTGATGATTTATTTGATCAATTACAAGGAGCTCAGTATTTCTCGAAGATTGACTTGCGGTCTGGATATCATCAGCTTAGAGTTCAAGACGAAGATATACCGAAGACGGCGTTCCGAACCAGATATGGGCATTACGAGTTTATGGTGATGCCTTTCGGATTGACGAATGCACCCGGGGTTTTCATGGACTTCATGAACCGAATGTGCAAGCCGTATCTGGATCAGTTTGTCATTGTCTTCATTGATGACATACTGATTTATTTTAAGAGCAAAGCAGAACATGAGCAACATCTCAAAAAGATCTTGGAGCTGTTGAAGGAAGAGAAACTCTATGCTAAATTCTCAAAGTGTGAATTTTGGCTAAGAGAAGTTCAATTTTTGGGTCATGTAGTCAACAGTGAAGGAATACATGTAGACCCTGCCAAGATCAAAGCAATAAAGAACTGGGATACCCCGAAGACACCGACTGAGATACGGTCTTTTCTGGGACTGGCAGGTTATTATAGAAGGTTTATCTCAAACTTTTCTAAGATAGCCCTGCCTCTTACCAAGTTAACTCAGAAGAGTGAACCGTTTGTTTGGGAGCAGGAACAAAAAGATGCTTTCCAGACATTGAAGCAAAAGTTATGTGATGCTCCAATTTTCTCTCTCCCAGAAGGTTGTGATGACTTTTTAGTATACTGTGATGCATCACATCAGAGACTCGGTTGTGTACTAATGCAACGAGACAAAGTTATCGCATATGCCTCGAGACAGTTAAAGATTCATGAGAAGAACTATACTATTCATGATCTAGAACTGGGAGCTGTAATCTTCGCATTGAAGATATGGAGACATTATTTATATGGCACTAAGCGTACCATATTTACGGATCACAAAAGTCTGCAGCATATATTTGGTCAGAAGGAACTCAACATACGACAGTGAAGTTGGGTCCAACTTCTGAATAATTACGATTGTGTGATCAAGTACCATCTGGGCAAGGCAAACGTAGTAGCGGATGCCTTGAGCCGGAAGGAACGGGTCAAACCCTTGCGCGTCAGAGCAATGGGGATGACTGTGCAGACAAGCCTACGCGGCAAGATTATTCAGGCGCAACAGGAATCAGTTGAATGAGGAAACCTAAAGCAGGAACTTGACTGTGGAGCAGAAAGACAATTGGAAACAAAGCCTGATGGAATCATCAACTACCAGGATCGTGTATGGATTCCTGCAGTGGATGAATTGAGAAGACTTATCTTTGATGAAGCACACAAGACCAAGTACTCAGTGCATCCAGGCGCCGATAAAATGTACCAAGACTTACGGGGATTTTATTAGTGGTCGGGGATGAAGAAAGACATAGCCGAGTACGTCGGTCGATGTCTTACGTGTGCAAAAGTAAAGGCGGAACACCAGAAGCCGTCAGGGTTACTGGAACAGCCTGAGATTCTGTTGTGGAAGTGGGAACAAATAGCTATGGATTTCATTACCAAGCTACCCCGCACTTCTAGTGGTCATGACCCGATTTGGGTTATCATTGACCGTTTGACAAAATCTGCTCATTTGCCAATGCGTGAGACCTTCACGATGGATAAACTGGCGAGACTGTACATCAACGAGGTAGTGGTACGTCACGGTGTACCACTGTCTATCATTTCGGATCGAGACAGCAGATTTACATCAAGATTCTGGCAATCATTGCAGAAATCTCTAGGGACACACTTAAATCTGAGTACAGCTTACCATCCACAAACGGACGGTCAAAGCGAACGCATGATTCAGACCCTAGAGGACATGTTGAGAACATGTGTTTTGGATTTCGGTGGAAATTGGGACTCTCATTTGCCACTGATTGAATTCTCCTATAACAACAGTTATCATAGTAGTATCAGATGTGCACCGTACGAGGCTCTATATGGGCGAAAGTGTCGGTCACCGATCTGTTGGACTGAAGTTGGAGATAATCGTATAACTGGCCCAGAGCTTATTCAGTTGCTCAGATTCAACAAAGACTACAAGCAACCAGGAGCAGACAAAAGAGCTATGCCGATAAACGGCGTAAGCCGTTGGAATTTCAAGTGGGAGACCGTGTTATGTTAAAGGTATCCCCATGGAAAGGCGTAGTCTGTTTTGAAAAGAAAGGCAAGTTAGCACAACGATACGTAGGACCGTTCGAGATCATTGGACGTATTGGTCCTGTGGCGTATACACTGAGATTACCAGATGAACTTAGTGGTGTGCATGACGTGTTTCACATCTCAAACTTGAAGAAATGCCTTGCTGACGAATCACTCGTAATACCAATTGAGGAAATTCAAGTGGACGAACATTTACATTTTATCGAAGAACCTTTGGAGATTATGGATCGCAAAGTTAAACAATTCAGGCGAAGCCGTATTCCGATTGTCAAGGTTTGATGGAATTCAAAGCGTGGACCCGAGTTCACTTGGGAACGCGAAGATCACATGAAGTCCAAGTATCCCCAGCTGTTTACAGAGTAAGCCGTACATGATAATGATTATTAAATTTCGGGACAAATTTCTCTAACAAGGGGAGACTGTAACATCAGTGCCGGAAATGTAACCGGAACAGTGATCTGCACAGTAACTTGCACAATAACTCAGGTACAAACTATGAGTATTATTTGTATGTTATTATCATGTAATGCTTGACACAGAACTATTGCCCAATTTTTCCAGAAGCATGATTCAAACTCATGGTTTAACAGTCAGAAACAGATATGACAATACAAGATTTTCACATGAATGCTTGTTAGGACATTATTATGTATAAACGTATGTGAGGATTTACAGAACAAAACAACGACGGACGTTGTTACGAGAATGCTAAATCAACAGAGTATTCGTATAGGTGACGATCTGTACGAATATATCTGGAAGTTTAACGTTCTGAATGATGTCCAATAATTAGAAAACCATATTGAAAAGTGTAGTTATCGACATATTCGTACGGGTGACGATTCGAACGAATACGCGCGACGACTATACGATTCGATTTAAACGATAATTTAAATATTTTCAGAAAATTAAAATAAACGGAAGATATTTAGTAAATTTACTAGGAATTACCACCTAAAATAACTTTACAAACTTTAGTTTTAAAACCGAGACGTTCGTTGCGAAAACAAAACAAAACCGACGTTTCTACACGAAACCGAGCGAAACCGATCGAGACCGAACACACGGGTGTATTGAAAGCTTTTAATGAGGCAATTAATGCCTCATTCATTCCTCACCTACCAACTCATCTTCACCATTTTCGTTTCCCTCTCTCTCTACTTTCTCTCTCTAGAAGCCATAACACCATCTCCCTCATTTCTCCACGAAATCAAGCTCTCTTGGTGTCAAAACAACCACAAAAACTCATAGATCACAGAAGTACAACCGATCGGAGCTTTGAACCATCTGATTTGAGGTAAAAACGAGTTCAAAGTTTGGTTTTTAGGGTTTTCCATCCCTTGTTCGAACCCCCTCTTGAAATCGGTTCTAAGTACCAAAAAACCTTAGGGAAACACCACACAACCATGTTAGAATGATGTAGGAACAATTGAGATACCATGAGATAATCTTAAATCTCGGGTTTAGTCGGCTGCATCTGGATGAATTCGACCAGCCGAATGGCTGTGTATCAGATAGGCCGTTCATCGGGCCGGATGAGCTAGCCAGTCGGCCGAAAGGCCTCAAGGCCGAAGGAAACCCCATTCGCTCGGCACCACCTTCGGTCGGCAAGCTCTTCATTCGGATGGAGACCTTTCAGTCAGCCATCTTCCATTCGGTCTAACCCACAGTCAGCCTTGCTTTCCATTCGGTCCAAGTCCCATACGGCCACATCCCCTTTCGGCCGTGTAGTTTTATTCGCACGAATTCACAATCGGCCCAGGTCCCATTCGGCCAAAGTCCTTCGCATACAACCATCATTCGGTCCCTCCCTTTCGGCCCAGCTACCTTCGGTTCTCATGGTTCACTCATTTGATTGGGGACATGAGGATTGAGTTCATGAGTTCAAGCATAAGTTTTATACGTGAATGCATGCATGCATGGGTTGAGAAGGTGGCTAAGTGCATGGAACTATATTAGGGTGGTAGTATAAATTGGTTTTGTACATCACCTATACCATGGATTTCAATATCCATCCCTTTAAACTAATATGAAATATAGACATGGATTTTTATCTATCAAATGGGAGTGATGTTAACAAGAGATTATTAGGGTTTTCATGATACGCAACTAACTTGTAATATCTAAGAAAACGAGGGGGTTGATTCATGGATGAAGGCTATGGTCTAAGTATAAAGGTGTTGAGTTCATCATTCACATCTAACACTTAGAAATTTCAGGAAAACATATAACTACATTAGATAGTTCACTGGAACTATCTAGGATGGGTTATACAAAGAATTGAGCAAAGAACCATGGGAAAATGAAAGACATATCATAAAAGACTTAGAGTTAATCGCATTGGATTATCTAAGTCTAATCATGTAACTTATACTTTCTTAAATTAATTAATATTTTAATATAAGAATTTACTTATAAACTTCTTTAAATCAAACTAAAGGATTTCTAACTTAATGATTTAACTTGAAATTGAATTATTTAAAATGATTTAATTAAAGACTTTGTATACAATTAACATAAACCTTATATAACTAAGGTTTAATAGTGACTATTCACGGGATAAGGGTTATGAACGGTTAATACGTTTAGACTAGTTAGAGGGAATCCTAGAAACATTAGCGACATAGGACACTTAGTTGCACACCTAGACCAAAACCCTAGATACGTCTATTATAAATACTTATAGTATGCGAATCTTCTTAAAACAATTCAGGTGTTGAAGATATTTAAATCACAATTAAAGAGCGCGCATTATCTGTTGTGAGTCAACCCTTAGCAACACAGGTGAGTTCATTTGTCCCTTTTCAAACTATTTTTTTTACTTCGGGACTGAGAAGCATGATTACACATTTTAAACAAACTTTTAAATGTTTCTTAAATGCTTTTATGTTTATTCAGAATGTTAATGCATTATACACTTATCTTTATTGCTAATGCCATATACACTTGTTGATGCATTTTCTGTGTGAAAGCTGCATTTACTGTGTGAACCTCGCTTGTTGTAAATGAAATCATAGTATGTATGATTGACAGCTAAAAGGTTTGGCATTCACATGGTTTAAGGTTAGGCAAACCTATTGGCAAACCTATAGGTTTGGCAAACCTATAGGTTTGGCAAACCTATGAAACCTATATATAGGTAGAGTTTTGAAGACTTGGTACTTTTAGAGCTTACAATTCACACACACAAAGTCAAATTCTCTCTCAAGCTCAAGATCAAGACTCCCTTCATCTTTGTTTCTTTTGATCGTTCAAGTGTTGTATTTTCACGTTTATTGTTTGTAAACACTTGGATATCAATGAAGAATTCAGATTCATGATCTATTACATTGTCATTGTTGATTCAAATCTAGTTGTAAACGGATTCCGCACGTTTTTGATCGAATCGTAGAATTTCGTGATCGATTCATCAAATCTACAGTGGTATCAGAGCGTTAGGCTCGATTCTACGAGTGTTTGGACATCAATTTCATGTAATTTGATCAGAAACTTCATCATCTTGAAGGTGTTCTTGAAGTTCTTCACGTTTTCGTCAACAAAAAGGTAGATCTACGAAAAATTATCAAGTTTTTGCAAGTTTTGATCCGATAGAAAGATGCGCCTCGAAAAAACGAAGATTTTGACTACTCATAGGCCTTCTAACTCCAAAAAATGAAGATTCTAGAGCCATTTTAGTGAGTTGCAGGTCTGTTCGTGCGATCTGCCGAACCTTTGACGAACCTAAGAGCCGAACCTACATAGGTTCGTGAGAAATAGGTTCGTGGGAACCTTAGGTTCGTGAGAAATCCATAGGTTCGTGACAAATAGGTTCATGGGAACCTCTAGGTTCGTCAAAACCTCAATAGGTTCGTCAAAAACCTTCATAGGTTCGTCAAAACCTTCATAGGTTCGTGAAAAACCTCAATAGGTTCGTAAAAACCTCCATAGGTTCGTGAAAACCTCAAAAGGTTTGTGAAAAGGTTTAGGAGAATCTTCAATAGGTTTGTTCGAAAAGGTTTGCAAGAAAGATAACATTTTAAAAGTTCAAGTAAACTTTGTTTACCTATTTTGGGCCTTCCGGATCATTTGGGATAGGTTTCAAGACCTAATTCGGACGTTAAGACAAGGTTTGAGCTGTTTTGTTTTGAGAGGTTAAACTTTGACGTTCTGAACATAAAAGTTAAATATGAAATACAAGAACTGGAACGTGGAATGGTTGGCTAACAATGGACTTGTGTTGGACAATTTGGACAATTATCCGAACTGGAGATCTGCATTCGAAATGTTTATTACCAAAGCGGATGACAATTACCAGAAGTTATTGTACCAACAATACAAGAAACCATGTCTGAAATCGAATGATAAATTTGTGACATCAAAACTGAATGAAGATCAAACGTTTGAATTTAATCAAGAAAGAGAATTGTGTGACTTGTTTTCGGTGATCATTTCTGAAGATATTAAAAAGATTGATTTTGAACAAATGCCACATTCATGTGCAAAGTGGAGTTTGTTAGAACTTGCATATAACAATCATGTTGCAAAGAAGATCAATGATGCTTATGATCGTCTTTTACCACTTATGCAAGAATTGAAATATTTTCAGTTTGATATTACTGATGGGCAAATCGTTGAGAAGTTTACGCAATTCTTACCTTATCGATGGAGTGATTTTGTTGAAAGAATGAAGGAAACTGAAATCATTCATCATGTCAAATTAATGAACTTCAAAGATGTGGTTGATAAAATGGAATCGGAGATAAGACGAACCGGAAGATGGATTGTGAAAATTGTTGATTTCTTGTGGATTGATGAACAAAGAAACATGTTAAAAGCAAGTATGAGTGTTGAGAAAGAAAAAGAAGATGTTGATGGAGGAATAGAAGATGAACCTGACATGTCTGAAGATAGCAAACAGATGAATGAAGTTGTAGATGAGAGATGTAATGTAATTGAAGACACACACATTCTTGACGATTCTGAAATCACAAGTGAGATGAAGAAATCTGAAGATGATGTTTTGAAGTCAAATGATGAAACTTCAAGTGTTGAAGTGGTGTCAACAGAGGATGAGAGTGTTTATGAGGTTGCCTCTGATAATATGTCTGAAACAAATACCATCATTAGAGAAGATCATTGTCATACCATTTCAGATAAAGAGGTAAGTTCAGGTAAGTTTTCTAAACTCTCATGCTCTAAATGTTTAAATCTTAAGGGAAAGTCTCCAATTTGTGCTGATAACAACATTCCTCCGATCATTGAAGATTGTACTTTAGAGGAATTTGATGAGGAGACATTGTACAGATGTGGGTTGAGGGATGTACATAAGGATTATGATGATTCTCATAATAATATATTTGATGATGTGAAACCATGTGTTTCAAACTCTGCATCATCATCCAAAAAGAAAGTTTCTTTCAAAACTCCATTGGTTGAAATTAAAAAGTTTTCAAAGAACAAAAACAAGAATTTTTCAAAACAAAATGGTTTTTCAAGTTCCAAACCTAAAAGTCAAATTCAATCAAAATGGTTTGTGAAATCATCATGTGCATAAAACAGAGTGGAATCAAAGTGTGATACTTCAATGTCTTGGATCAAAGACAAGATTTGACTAAGCCCCACAAAATGTGAAAAGTTGAACTTTGAGTCTCCCATGTCAAGTGGTAAGAAGTCACATTTGACTCATATTGGTTCAACAAGGAATCAAAGACTGGTTTATGGTTCGCCAGTGACAAATCACCAAAACCATAAGTTTGTGCAAAACTATTCTAATAGGTTTGTGGAGAGGAGAATATATTTTGAGTGTGGTACAAGAGGGCATATTATTGCTAATTGTCCTTATCTGTGTGAGTTACAAGGACATTTTAGTAATGCCAAGTCTTGTGTCAAAGAGGTTTCAAAGTTCATTCCTAAAAAACATAAAATGCCAAATAAAAACAAGGAAGAACTTGTGAAAGCATTGGATGATGATATGTTGAAACTTTCAAAACCCTTAATGACTAATTTGGTTTTTAACAACAATGTGGTGATTCAAGATAAGTATTATCTTAAGAATGCACTTGAACAGGAACAGTTGTGGATACCAAAAACAAATAAAGTTTCAAAAGGAAATTTATCTGTTTCAACTGGGAAATGGATTAAATTTCGGTATATGGATGGTCATGGTAAACTCAAGACCTCGATGGCTTGGGTGACCAAAGCTATCTAATGGTTTGTGAGTGTGTGCAGGAGGATTTCAAGAGGACCTATCAATTGGAGGAGAGCTCATTGATAGTGGAACTTCCTGGCGTGTATTTGGTAAAATCGTTCTAATTCTTTAACTGTCATATTATTCTGGAGAACTTGACAGCTTTGGAATTACATTGTCATATTTTCTTGATGTTTTCAAGTCACATTGAACATAATGTTTTACAAAGTTGGTAAATCATATCGGTTGCCAATTTTCCGGGAATTTTGATTTTTCTATATATACTTATAAAATTCTAAAAATCAAAAAGATTTTCATTTTTAGCATTTTAGGGGGAGTAAAAAATTTAAAAAAATCAAAAACAATATAAAATTAGAAAATTGAGAAATCGATCCGATCTTTGAGATATGATTGTACATTGTAACATTCTGAAGCTTACTTGTATCATACAAGATCAAATACAAAGCGATCATAATGCACTCAGTATGATATGTTGGTAGGTCTTTCACTTAATTGTGATTTCTGTAGACTAATGCTATAATCATTCTTTGTGGGACACATTACTTAGAACACAGTGTTTGATCTTTGTCCTGAGTGCGTGGTCATTTGCCTCAGTGATTGCTATTTGTATTAATACATATATTAGTTTGATCATGTGTTTCTTTTTCAAAAGAAATTCTGAGTTCATTTTTTTCTTTTATTTTCGTTCAAAACATAGACATTCTCTTCGTATACTTACGTATCGATCTGATTGCTATGTTTTGGACTTTCTGCTTTTATTTTCTTGGTTTTGTTTAAAACTTGAGCATTCTATGTGTATACAGAAGTATCAATCTGATTGCTAGGTTTTAAACTTAATTTATTTTTTGGTTCAATATTCTGGTTTCATCTGCGCATACAGAAGTATCAATCTTGTTACCGGATTTTGAACATTTGGTTTTATTTTACACTTTGTTATTTCACAAAAGATATTCTGCTTTATTTTTTCATGATCAAACTAAGCAAGAATTTGAACTTATAATTTACAATGGCATCGTTGTTGGTTGATGTTTCACAAAGCGGGGATGTGTTCAAGTGAGTGGGGAATACAAAGTCTTGTGATTGGTTTTCATTAGTCCAAATTCACAACAAGTGGTAAGACTTAAAGTGGATCCATATACTGGCAATCGTCCTAGGCTTGTGCATCGAATAAATAAATCTCATTAACAATCAACAAGTAACGCTGAGGTATGATTACAATATGATCTCATGTTTGGATCTTTTTCATCAAAAACATATTTATTTTTTAGTTTGAATACAAATTTTGTAGGATTCTAGGATATACAATTTTGTAATTCATAGCTTTAGGGGGAGTATATTCAAATCATTGAAAAATTCATAAAAAATTTTCTTCTACTTTCGTTTAGACTATCTGGTGTGACTTACTAATTCTTTGTAAACACTATAATTGATTTATTGTTAATAAGTGACAAAGAGAAATTGGAATTGTGATGAGGCATCTAGTATGACTACATGTTAAGCAAAAGATTTATTTTTGATTATGTATCAACTGATGCAGGTGATAAGGGTGATGAAGATCTGTGTGATTGAAGATGTCACTGCAGTCCTCAGCAGGTGAATCTTGGAAAACGAAAGACATAAGATGGAGACAGAGAGAATGAGATCAAGAGAGAGAATGAAGTGGAAATAAAGAGTCTAATGTTGTCTATACAATAAAATTTGATACAACAGCTACAACTGAAGGGGAGTATGTAGATAACAAGGTTGTATGGGATGCACATAAAGTTTGAGCATATACAACAGCAAGGTTCAAGGGGGAGTACGTTGATGCATTTTCTGTGTGAAAGCTGCATTTACTGTGTGAACCTCGCTTGTTTTAAATGAAATCATAGTATGTATGATTGATGGCTAAAAGATTTGGCATTCACATGGTTTAAGGTTAGGCAAACCTATTGGCAAACCTATAGGTTTGGCAAACCTATGAAACCTATATATAGGTAGTGTTTTGAAGACTTGGTAGTTTTAGAGCTTACAATTCACACACACAAAGTCAAATTCTCTCTCAAGCTCAAGATCAAGACTCTCTTCATCTTTGTTTCTTTTGATCGTTCAAGTGTTGTATTTTCACGTTTATTGTTTGTAAACACTTGGATATCAATGAAGAATTCAGATTCATGATCTATTACATTGTCATTGTTGATTCAAATCTAGTTGTAAACGGATTCCGCACGTTTATGATCGAATCGTAGAATTTCGTGATCGATTCTTCAAATCTACAACACTTACTCTTAATACAAATGCTTCATACACTTATACTTATTTGCTTAAAACTCTTGATGCTTTAAATGCCTAAGACAACAAATACTAAAACTCTGAAATGCTTTTATAAACTATACTTTTGAAAGATCATATACTTAAACTCAGAAAGGCTTATATGCTTGAAATTCTGAAATGCTTGAAATGCTTGAGATGCTCGGACTACTTGAATGCTTGGAATGCTTGATATGCTTGAAATGCTAAGACAAACGGAATGGGATTCCGGTTGTGAAGCTAGTACTTGTGCACAGGATACGTAAATGCTAAGCTATGTGAATGCTATAAACTTGTATGCTAAAGCTATGGGTCTTAGTAAGACAGACTGACTGACCGCCGATAGTTGACCTATGTTGTCATCCCACTCTGGTTTTGTAATGAGTGACTAGGATGATTTAGGTTTTCTTTAGTTGACTTTGTGTCTTCTTGGGAAACCCTTTTATCAAAACACCAATGTTGCGAATCACATTTAGTTCCGTTATGGATTGATACTGAATTCCTTAGGGTGTTCAGCTGTCCATAAAGGCAACTCTCAAAACTTGACTTCCAAATGCTATTGTGAGCGTGTTTGAAACTCTTAACAGAATGCTTGAAGCTATAATGGAAATGGAATTGGATGGTAGGTAAAATGCTTAATTATCGTTAACAACAATATCCTATGTGGTTCAGTATGTGGTGGGATGTCGACTAGGGCTTGTTCCCCTACGTATGCCCTATATATAAGCATACTTGACTGTTTAGTTTAGGTGGTTGTTAATGAGATTAAGGTTGTTACCGAAAAGGTTTCAAAGCTAATTTTCAAATGCTAACCTATATGAACTCACCAACCATTGTGTTGACTTTGTTTTCTTAAATGCTTTCTCAGGTGATGTACATGAGTAAGCTAAGGCTCAGGAATGCATGCTAGGATGCCCAGTTAGAGGACCTAGTGGTTTTTGGGGAAAGCACATATTTTGTTGATTATTGTGAATCACTTTTGATATCTTGTACATATACAAGATAGTAAACTTATGATTCTTTTGATAGGTTTACTTAGTTAAATTATCAAACATTGACAGTTGTAATTTAACTTTGTAATCCTAGTTTAATGTCATTTGTGCTTAGTTATTCTCAATATTGATGCTATGTATACAGTCTGATCACTTTGGTTATCATCCCGATATCGCGCCCCTGGAACCTTCCGCCGACGGGACACACGATCCGGCCCGCCGACTCGGGGTGTGACACATAAGTAAGGGTGTAATTTCTGCGAGCAAGTTTAATATCGAGGGTTACTCGATCTTACTTGCATCAACAGAATAATGGCGCATGTTTCGTAAAAAGGAAAATGTTTTCAATACGATTGGAACATTAAGATACGGTATGCACCGACTTGAACTCTGGAGTGATGTGGAGCCTTAGGAGATTGAAATGTTAGATATCGAAAGTGTTTAAGATAGTAACACTATATGACTTGATGTTTAGAACTTGTCTATATGTCTTTTGAACTATTACAAATATATATTTTTTTTTGGTGCGTTGTTTGTGTTCAATATCTTAGGATAACACATGCGTTTATGCAAAATAACTGTCACACCCTGCGCCGCATGCGGAGTCCACGGCGCGGTGACGACTAATGATTGAGTCATGACCAAGTATTGGAGGAACAACCCCAATGTTACTATGTTTCATAATGTTAATTATAGTTTGATTACAAAGCATTCTAACTACCAAAAGTATACAACTAATCGACCTCAAAAATATTGTTTACACATAAGATCAAACAAGATAACCAAATAAAAATGATTAAGTATGTTTCTAATCCATCCTAGCTTGTTTCCCGATCTTGATATATCTTAATAAGTCGTCGTTGTTGTCCCTGTTGTACCTATCCTTGATTTCTTGAAACATGTGAAAAAGTAACTGTCAACTGCAAGTAGTTGGTGAGAACAATACGCTTAGTAATGGAAATTGAAAAGTACGAAGTTTTAAACAATATTAATAAAACATAATGTAAATGTTTCATGGATATTTGTAACTCAAAATATCATCAAGTATAAAGAATAAATATGATCAGTCCACGACTGTAACATCAGTTCCGAAACCGTAGCCGGAACGGCGATATATACAATAAATCAGGTACGGACTATGTATATTACATGTGTATTATTATCATTTGATGTTTAATACGAAACTATTACACATCTATTTCAGAAACATATTGCAAATCCATGGTTTTACAGTCAGAATCATATCTGACAACACAGAACTGTTATGTGAATGTTAGCTAGGATTTTATTATGTATAAACGTATGTGAGATTTTACAGAACAAAACAATAACGGACGTCGTTATGTGAATATTAAACTGACGGAGTATTCGTCTGGGTGACGATTTGCACGAATATATCTGTGAGTTTAACGTTCTGAATGATGTTCAATAATTAGAAAATCAAATCAGAAAGTACAGTTGTCGTCATGTTCGTACGGGTGACGATCCGAACGAATACGCGCGAAAACCGTACGATTCAGTTAAACAGTTAAATTAAATGATTTTTAGAATTTTAAAAGTAAACCGAAGATAACTAGTTAATTTATTAGGAATTACCACCTAATTTAAATTAATAAATCCTACTTTTAAAAACGTAACATTTCGTTATGAAAACGATCGAAAACCGATGCTTTTTATAAGTCCCAATCATGTGAATGTTAACAATTCGATATCAAACCAAACTAACTAATGAGCGGAAATCAATAACTAGTTTATCAAGAAATCAAGACAAACATTCAGAAACTTGCATACGAGATTATATTAATCGATAATCACTCGTCTGATACAAGAACAATGAAATAACAATTAAGAACAAAAGATGAAGAGAGACACTCTAAAAATACTGAATGAATGCTCAACCGAATATGAAACGAACCTAAATATATATATATCCCAAAATACTAGGACCGAGAACCAAATCATAAGAGCACCGAACACCCTAAGCACCACCGAGAATGAGTCCACCGAGAACCAGACACTAAATCCACCGAAAACCAAGTATCACACCAAGAACATACAAAAACATCAAAACCAACAATTCCATGATACCACAATCCTTATAATGTTAGCCCTTACAATCTTCCCCTAGGATTATGATATCATTATCAAGACTCAGTAGGAAGAGTTTGCATAACTTTAGATCTGGCCCAGAGTTTAGTTCTCACAATTGAAGCAGCCAACGAAGTAAAATCTTTACCATGTACCTCAAAAACTAGATCAGTTTTGATCTGATGCATAGCCAAGACTTTTATATCATGCTCTCCAAACCGCAACAAATCATTTTTATCTAAAATACGATACTCATGATCTCCACAATTTATCGCAGCTTCGGATGATTCAGAATTGATCACCCACATCACAAACTTCGATAAACATCCATCTGGAAATCTCTGCGGAATAAGAATACTTTTTAATTTGCTTGTTGGTGGCCAGCTGATCGATGTAAATGTTTTCCCCGTTTTACCATCTCTAACTCCTTTATGCTTCTTTACTGTAGACTCAGCTGTCTTCATTCTCTTAAAATTCAAGCATACTTCCTCATGAAGAAAATCATAAAAATCTATTCCTCTTGGGTCATTTGATCTATTGAAGAATGGAGCCTCATCAAGTTCCACCAGATCAACCCGAGTCCATGACTCAAAATCCAAAGGGCTCTGATAATATTCCAAATTTCCACTTTTGCGCTTCACTACCCACATCCGCTTATCTCCATCATAATGCCACGAATGTATCCCCGATCGATCACCCACCTTATCAAAATAATTCTTTCCAGTTGTAACCACATACATTTCTGGCAAGTCCTGTTGTTGCTTGAAATAGTCCTTATGTCGAACACTGGGAATTATCAGACGCTCAGATGTATCTATCTTCTTCCCAGCAACCCATTTATCAATATTTGAATAATCATATTCAGTGGATGAAGACACTTTCCTTTTCTCTGGGTCTGCTGATTCAGTTATCTCCATGTTTTCTTCCAATAGATCATCAACATCAAACATCAGTTTGTCTTCCACTTGTTGACTAGAACCAGCTTCTCCCTGTTTCATTTAAGACTCTTTACTTTGGTCACCAATCTCTTCTCCTGTACCGTCGTTTCTCTTATCAACTTCTGGATCTTGTTGTTTCTTCAGATCACCACCACTTGAACCACCTTCATCATTATCACCATCATCATTCTCTTTTATAATGCCACCACTGTCATCATCTTTATTCAACTGTTGCTTGAGATCCATAAATAGAGCTGTAAGGTACCCCAAATTTGCTTCCAAAGTATGAATTTTTAAATTTTGAGCCACCTGATTTTCTTGAAGCTCACTAATAAGGATATCCTTAGTCACAGATTGCAACACTTGATCATTCAACTGTTGCGCCAAAGCAAACGCACTTTCTTGCAGCACGTGCACATTAATAGGTGCTTCTTCAATTCCTTTGCCTTTACTTGCATCTCTCAGCACTTGGTAGGATTCAGCTTCTTTTCCAATGTCGGTTCTACAACTCTTTCTGTTTCTGATCCCTACTCTAAGGAGGAAGTTCCAGCAACAGACCTAACCACTGGACGTGGTTCAAGACGTGAATCACGTCTAGATCTTTTTCGTGGGGTAAGATTCTCAAAAGCTTCAACTTCATCCAATGTTAAATCAACCTCATGATCAATCATCTCTATCACATTTTCATCAATTGTATGAACCCTTGCCCCTGAAGAAGCTCGAACATCTACTAACCCTTCCATCTATGGTTGAAGATCATGCTCCTCGGCTATGATCACATTTGGCACATTCCCATGATCATCACCATCAATCTCTCCAAATCGCCCAAACTTCTCTAGCAGTCTCAATCCCCTAAATGTAACTTTGGCTCCCTTCCTTGTCTATTTAAGTAACCCAAAAACATTTGGTCCCATGTTTTTAATATCCAAGGATTCCACGGTTTTCACTAAATTGGGATAGTGAGCATCTAGAATCATCTGCACAAATCTCGGATACACCAGAAAATTTCCTTCTTCATTCCTTTCAAGTTCTTCTTCATCTCTTTGAAGACCAGTCTTGACCAATTGAAATTCCAATCCATAGTCAAATCAACAATGCCTGAAGTTAGTTCTACTCCAAGAACATTTGTGCCTCCTTTATTTCCAGAGATCCCCATTTGCACCATATGCGCTAACAGCCTCAAGTATGGATGAATAAGTTTCTTCACCATTGGAGGATACTCTCCTTCATATCCTTTTCTTAGCAGCACACTGATCACTACATGATTTGGATAAGAGATAGGATGATCTGATTGATCTCTAAATAGCAGTGTTGACTTGATCATTTATTGTTGCAGATCCCCAAAATTATCTGATTTCTCTTTCACAGATAACCGGGTTTGTTCTAAGTGCATATGCAATCCTGCACTTATTCAGCTCAACGATAAGCGATTTGAACTCCATGTGTTGACGAGGAGCATCACACAAGTAGGCCACTACGTTATGATCGGGCACAAACTTTAGAGCTGCCATTCCCTGACATCACAAACTCACAATAAGTCTTAGCACAAAATCAATATCGCTCAAAATATGATAACTCAGTTATTCCCATCGAGAATTCATTCCCCCATTCACCGAAAACACGCTAACTTTAAAAATAAAACTCAACCATTGAGTTTTCGGTCCACCAGATTTTAAAATTGATTTAAGTTTGTGTTCTCGGTGGAATGGTTGGGTTCTCGGTGAACACAACCCTTTTAGGTTGTGTTCTCGGTGAACTATGCCCTTCTCGATTGCGTTCTCGATCAACTGTTACACAAACCCCTTTTCTTTTTCGAAATCGCCACCGAGAAACCCTAATCCACCATTAATCCTTCAATCAAAGCTTAATGCAAAAACTTAACTTCCCCTTAACCTTTTCTATCCCATCGTTCGATTTGACCCTTAGTGAATGTTTCTTCATTACGATCCTGAGTATTATTCGATTTTACCCCGTTCATCTTCATTCACATTTTCAGATCGAAAGAAATTGAAAATAGTTACTAAGATCATACCTCAGTTCTTCATTGTTCACTAAATTCCACCAAGGACCTTTAAAGAAAAAATCTCGCACAACCTTGTTTTGAATTTCTTGTTTTCTTCCTTTCTTTTTCTTTTCGGTTAGAGATGTTGTGAAAGTGAACCACCGAAAACCCTTTTATATTTAATTTGATTCGATCGATAATTCATTTTCTTATTTACTGAAAACCAAGGTCAAGGATAAAAAAAATCCTCGACAAAAAGCCCATTTAAAAAGAATGTGTTAATTGAAATAGATGAAATTGCTTTAGATATCTGATTAGTTTGTTCTTGAATAGGCAAAGACACAAAGAAAAAGAAATAAAATAATAATAAAAAGATAAAAAAAATAGAAAAAAATTTTCAAAATTTTCAAAATTTTCAAAAAAAAAAAAAAACAAAGATAAGCAAATTGACACAAGCACTAAATAATAAGCTTTAATCAAACTAGGTCAACAACAGTTAGTTACTGATAGTTTAGTTTGGGATCAGATCGTTATGGGACAACCCAATTCCTCATTCAAAGAATAATTTTACCTATGATTCTAAAATTCACTGATTATCAATATTCGTTGTCCTGTTAAACTCAACTATTCTCATCATGGCATCTAGCATTTGATCTTTTATCATGTTTTGATTTTATTTTAACAGGAAAAAGATCTTTCAATTTCAAGGTAAAACCTATCCATACTCAGGATTTATTGAGGATTCAATTTTTCACATTGATTTCCTTTTAAATGAGCTGAAATGTCCAGGTCTATACATCGTATAACAGAGGAGTCTCATGCATATGTTCTGTGGATTTTGTTGATGCGCTGAAATTCCATGAAACTAAATACATTGGAATATTCATGCATATGTGTATTGTGGACATTTGGAATTTGGCGGATGCGCTAGGTTTTCATTTCATTCTTGAAAAACCCATGCATAGTCTTATGGATGAAAATCAAGAGGTGTAGAATTCAACTCTCAATCCATTTTTGATGGAACTCAGTTTTGTGCAGACCTTATATGAAACTAATCGATTAAATTCTTGTGCATTATTTAGTTTGATCACACAACTAGAACCCCTTTGAGAATTGTTAAGCCTATTGATACATCATGTGAGCATTTTATTCATCTAAGGCTTTGATTTTCATTTATTGAAAGATTGGTTTGTCCTATCTCACGAATTCATATCACTTCCCAACTTTCAAGAACTACCAAGACACCATGCTCATTTGAGGTATCTGAAGATTCTTTTCAAAGCAAGCATATGTGAGCTTTTGAGATTTGCCTGAAATCTTGCACACAAGCAGGCTGCAAACATGATATCAGGCCTGCTTGCTGTTAGATACATCAAAGAGCCAATCATTGCTCTATACTAGTGTTGATCAACATCCTCCCCCTCAAGATCAGGGCCTAAAGATGTTGTTTTGGACATTGGGGTACCAAGAGCTTTACAATCGGTGAAGTTAAACCTTTCAAGAATATCCTTGACATACTTTGATTGATTAATAAAAATCCCTGTAGGAGTTTGCTTCACTTGTAATCCAAGAAAGAAAGTGAGTTCTCCCATTGAACTCATTTTAAATTTGGATTTCATTAGTGCTTCAAACTCCTTGCAGAGAGTTTCATTAGTAGATACAATAATAATGTCATCAACATATATCTGGACAAGCATGATATGTTGATTGGATTTCTTAAAAAATAAAGTCTTGTCAATTGTTCCTCTTTTGAAATTGGTTGACAGCAGAAAGGAGGAAAAAGTTTCATACCATTTTTTAGGAGCCTGATGCAGCCCATATAGAGCTTTATCAAGCTTGCAAACATAGTTAGGAAACTTAGGATCCTCAAATCCAGGTGGTTGACAAACATATACTTCCTCATCGATTTTCCCATAGAGGAAGGCACTTTTGACATCCATTTGAAATACTTTGAAGTTTCTGGCAGCTGCAAATGCTAGAAAAATCCTGATGGCTTCAATTCTGGCAACTGGTGCAAAAACTTCATCATAATCAATTCCCTCTTCTTGGGTGTATCCTTGCACTACTAATCTTGCTTTGTTCTTTATGACTACACCCTTATCATCCTTCTTGTTTCGGAACACCCATTTGGTTCCGATTGCATATTTTCCCTTAGGTAAAGGGCAAACCTTCCACACACCTTGCCTTTCAAATTGGAGAAGTTCCTCCTGCATTGCTTCCACCCAGCTACTGTCTTTTAGTGCTTCAGCCACTTTCTTTGGTTCGATCTGGGATAGAAAGCAGGAGAAAAAACAAATGTTTGCTTCATGCAAGGAACTCCTTGTTCTTACTCTATCTTCAACACTCCCAATGATGTTAACAGCTGGATGAGTATTATGAATGCGGGTTCTTGGAATCACATCCAGCTGGGAACTTAAATCCAAGTTGCTTGGCTCAAGTTTCGGAACGTACAACCTCAAGCTGGATTTCTGGTAGATCATGGTGTCTCTGATGTTGGACTGTTATAGATTGATCTTCTCTGGGAAGAGAAGTTCCCAGAGCGTTTGGTTCAACAGAAGGACTCCCAACTTCTTCTTGACTATGTGGAGCAGATGTAGAGTCACTTGGAGGAACAACCTCAGAGGTGTTGGTTGTCTTAGACTGTGAAACAACTTGACGTGTTGAAGTGGATTCTGCCAAGATTTGTCTTGAAGCTATTGGCAGTTCAACACGAAAGTCTTCTTCTCTTGTGTTCTTAGTGGAGTCCAAGGTAGTTGTCTACAGTTCTGGAACATACTCTTTCACACGATTAAATGCAGATGTGAATTTATCAAGATCAAACAACCAATCCGGGCCTATTCCAGGTTTATTGATAGTATGTTCATTAAACTGAACATTTGCAGACTCTTCAATAATCTTGAAATCTTTGATGTATACTCTATAGGCCTTAGCCTGTGAAGAGTACCCAACAAAGTAGCCCTCTGCTGATTTCTCAGCAAACTTGGCTAGATGATCTTTGGTATTCAAGATGGTGCATTGATATCCAAATGGTTTGAGAAACCCAATAAATGGTTTTCTCTTATGCCAAATTTCATAAGGAGTCATACCATGTGATTTAACTACCAATATTCGATTTTGGACATAACAGGCAGTGTTGACTACTTCTGCCCAAAAAGTTATTGGAAGCTTGGCATCAGATAACATGGTCCTAGCAGCCTCAATCAGTGTCCTATTCCTTCTCTCAGCAACACCATTTTGTTGTGGAGTTCCAACCAGATTGTTGTTTGGATGGTTTACCTGAACTTTGGATACACTGGCTTTTCTATCTTTTGATTTAGCCCTATGTGTCTTGTCAGATGGACAAGTGACATAGACATCTGAAGATGTACTTCCGGTTTGTATGTATTTAGCCTTCACAAAAGATGGTGTGGTTTTCTGGTTTCTTTTCTTTTGTTTAGTACCAGATTTTAGTTTTTTAAAATTTTTAGAAATGTCATCTTCAGATGAATAAGTTGATTGATCTGGGCTAAATTCAAGCAAATCATTTTCTTCTTGAACTTTGTGTATATCCAAAATTTCATCATACACAAGGCTAGCTTCTGGTTTGCATCGAACCTCTACCATTGGAGTATACGCAGATGGAGGTTCCATTTTGTTATAACCCACCCCAGTACCCTTTTCCTTGACCAGCTCAGGTATCTTAGTCATTTTGAGAAGTTTCTCAAACTTCTCACCTTGACTGAGAAACTTGTCTATGTAAGCTTCAGCGAATACAAGTTCAGTTTTGGCGGTTGTTAACCTTTCTAAAAGATTGTTTATTTGACACTGCTTAATAGTGTCCTCATGTTTTAAACTGGAGATAGTCTTTTCTAACTTCTCAATCTTTTCTTTGTAATTTCTTTCAGCTTCAAAGAAATTTGTTTTAAGAACTTGTATTGACTCATGCTCATTACAGACTTGAGCATTAAAACGTTTGTAAGCATTTAATTTTTCTAAGCATTCAGGGGTACACATATCATCATTTACCTTGAATGAAGAGGTGCAGTTATTGGCCATCAAGGCATTATTTGAGATGGATGCATCCTCAGCTTGAAAGCTCCAATCTGAAAAGTCATGCTGTTCTGCAATGTTTGCACTGTTGGAGGAGCTTGATGCTTTGTGGTTTGGCTGACTAGAAGTTGATGGCTGAGAACTTGTAGATTTGCACTCTCTTGCAAAATGCCCCAGCTGTTGACAGTTAAAGCATTTGAGTTTAGACTTGTCTAGACCAAACCCGGTTTTCATGTTATGCTTCCTAAACTGTCTACCAGTTCTTTGATAAAACTTCTTTGCTCTGTATGAAATCATGGCCATCTGATAATTGATGTCCATTTCTTCAAGGTCATCAGCAGGGATTCCATCTAAATCCTCCTGACACAGATGAAAATAATTGGTCTCTTCGGCCATGAATGCT
Source organism: Mikania micrantha (assembly GCA_009363875.1). NCBI lineage: Eukaryota > Viridiplantae > Streptophyta > Magnoliopsida > Asterales > Asteraceae > Mikania > Mikania micrantha. The sequence continues at coordinate 35,023,125 of CM018694.1, read as the reverse complement.
CCTTGGCTTGAGGTGAGCAGTGGAGTTGAGCTTGTAAACGGGTTTGAATGGGAGGTTGATGGAGTTGGGGTTTCTAGGAAGGTGACAATGGGTGTGGAGTTTGAATGGTAGATGGGTTGATAGTTTTGAAATGGTGGATTGTGGATAGGAGCATACAAAGTGGCTGAACCTGATGGAACAGATGTAAGTTTGGGTTCCTAGGCATTAATTTCCATTTGGTATGCACTGAGTATACCAAATAACTCTCCCAGCTTTAGGGTTCTAAGATTTTCTGTTCTACGAATAGCAACAAAATATATATTCCAGGCATGAGGAAGTGATCTTAGAAACTTCCTGATGACATCTTGATTCTCCATCTTCACTCCTGCAGCAACCAACTCATCAACTAATTGAACATACCTCAAATACTGAGAAGCCATCTTCTCGTTGTTCTCATGGCAGAAGTTCTCAAACTTCTGCTTTAGCATGTCCTTCTTGTTCTCCTTCACATCACCTGACCCCTCATACATCTGCTGCAAAGAGTTCCACAGCTCTTTCACAGACTTGCATTTCTTGAATGCATGTATGATAGAGTTTGGGATTGCCATCTGAATTAGCCATAGTGCCTTAGAATCCACCTCCATCTTTTTGTAATCTTCATCTGAGTACAAAGATGGGTCTTTTGGCACAAGTGCTCCACCAGTACCTGCAGCAATAATAGTTGGGATGAACGGTCCCTCAAGAACTGACTTCCAAAGTTTGAAGTCCTGGTTCCTAATGAAACCCTCCATCCTAACCTTCCATGTATCATAATCATCCGGAGTGGACATGGGAGGTTTGTTGAGAGACCATTCTCAGTATCGTGCTTACTGATGGTTGTCATTTTGACTTAGAGGTAGCTTGAAAAACAAAGAGTAGTAGAAGATAAACAACTGGTAACTTAAGAATGGTTAGCTGCTTAAGTTAGAGAGCCAAAGCTCTGATACCACCTTTTGGATTGGGTTATGTAACTTACACAATACTTTCACAAGTTATCTTCTACGAAGTTGATAGATGCGGAAATTCTATCAACTTGTTTTGTAAAAACAGATTGAAACAAAATACAGAAAGCAGTTATAAATTCAAGTTCAAAGTATATTGCATTCAACTGTTAAGTTTACAACACTTAGCTCAAGCACTCACTCGTGATTTGTTGACTAACAAGTGAAGGATTATATACTAAGACCTACAGCTGTATCCTCGTAGGGATACACGACCGGAGAAAACACTAGAAGCAAACATATGCTAAATCTAGTATCTATTATGGTCTTGACAGGCCAAGCCATATTAATTACAATTAATACAAAAGACTCCATTGACTTTTACAATAAATACCTAAACAACAAAATGCATTAACTATTTAGTATCTTTGTAGTTCTGACAAATCTTCTTTGTTGCTGACTAACATCGGAATGTCTTCTCTGTTGATATGAGTGTGAGAAAGCAGTTCTGATTATTTCCATAAGTATCGAGAATATTTGTCAGAGAGAAAGTCTACGGAAGTCTTTGTCTTGGCAACCACTGATGATCGGAAGCACTGATAATCGATCGGAAGCACTGATCGATTTGAATCTCTAAGTACTGAAGAGGGATTCTGAAGCTTTCAGTGGAAGAGAATTATCCTCCGGAAGCAATGGTTCTTCCGAAGGTTAATTCTTAACTTTTAGTGGTTGTATATCTTCATAAAGTTAAAGTCTTGATCCAGAGATGTTTTGGTGCGCATCAGCCTTAAAGGTCCTTGCACAACGGCTTTTTGTGGTGAAGAAACAGAAGTTTCCTTGGGAGAGTGGACTGCCATCTGAGTGTCAAGTGACACTTCAGTGGTTTGTGGGGGGTCCCTTTGGAATAAAACATCATCCTGTTGAGATATTGATGAGGAGCTAGATGTGGTTGAGATTCAAGATCCATTTGTAAGGATGGAACAGATGGATATATCTATCATGGGGACAGAGACTTGTTTAGGGATATCAACTTCCTGAATAGTAGTTTTGAGATTTTTAGGTTTGGGGGCTTTGGTAGATGTTTTTCTTTTGGCCGGTACCTTTACAGGTGTGGAAGAGGATGTGGATGTGGGTTCACAAAGGGTGGTTGTATCCTCAGTGTCATCCATGAGTTTGGCCTCAGTGTTCAATCTAGTGAACACTTGTTTGTCAATGCTCTTGATATTAGAAAGAGGAACAATATGACAAGCATTATTAACATCAGCAAATAGACATGTCATTACAAACCTAGGATACAGCAAAAATTTGGGACTCTTTTGGTGATGCACCAAGTGGTCAAAAATTATTTGGGACAGATTGACTTTCTCATTGGAAAGAATTGCATACATGACATATTGCATGTCATATGGCATTTCTCCCCAACTAGTTGTCTTCTGAGAAAGACACTATAGAATGGTGTAATAAAGAAACTTGTACTTGGGATAAAAATAGGCCTTGTACAAGGTTCTGTTTTTCATGTCACCCTGATAATCACGCTGAACAAAGAAATTTTGAAGAAGCTTGAGAGGAACAGTAGTGGGTGCATCAGTATCACCCAGATTTAGGGCAACACTGAGTTTAGAGGGGGTGATGGAGACTTGTTGACCAGCAACCACCAAAGTGATGCTTTCGACAGAGCCATCTTTCCACACTAAAGCAGAGTTTGTCCAAAACTGATTTAGAGCAAATTCAGAAATAGGAGGGTCGATAGTAAGAGCGGGGTAAACAAAGGAGTTTACTAGAGTGTCGACAACCTCATCATAGTGGGAATATTCAGAAGACTTTGTGAGGTAGGCTGCAAGGTTATGAACAGACTTGAGTTTCAAAGCTTCAGACGCCATAGATGCAGTGAAGATCGATGAGTAGTTTCAAGAATAGAACACGATTACGAAATTTTGCCTTAAGTCTAGAGAGATAAATAAGGAAAATTATAACCGTTGCAAATGTGTGTGGTTTCATTTGAAGAAACCACCACTACTTATAACAAAATTAAAGTTTTACCTTAGGGTTTTTACCCACTGGACAAACCTTTAAGCAGGAGAGAGAAAGGCAAAAGACAAATCAGTACGCTCATGCACATCATGATGTATGCACACCATGATGTACGGACAGTGTTTTGTCTCGAAATGAAGCCTGGTCCGATTCCGTTACCACGATCATCATGAGCAGAATACTCAGACAAGATCAGTGTAAATGCATCGAGCCAGACAACATTCTAGACAAACATCTGTCCCTTGCCATAAGCCGCATTTCCAGCTTGAGTTTACAGAAAAAGGATGAACTTGTTGAACACAAGTGCGATCTTGAAGTTTTTAAGTGTTTTAGGTTAAGAACGGATGAAGATAACTACGGAAGTTATGAACAACTGATTTAAATAAAGTGGAAGATGATCCGTAGTTAATGAGATAGAGGGGTAAAATGGGAAGATGGGAAAGATATTTTAGCTATAAAACAATTAATGAGTGTCAAATCTATTAATTGTAGGGTGTCAAGTCTTTCAGAGTAATTAGTGAGAGTCAAATCAGGCTTAATTATCAATATTTTAATAACCACGGAGTGAAAAAGACTTTAACCACTGAATGGTTTTAACTGCGGATAAGTTACCGCGGGTACAACCATGGATTTGGTAGAAACGACAAAGTGTTTCAAATGTAACAAAGGATTCATTATAACGCGGATAGATATAAAACAATGGTTAGTATAAGCACTGAACCTATCCGTGTTTTAGGACAACCCCTGAGAGAAGAACCAAGGTTGTTTCATCAGTGGTTTTCCAATTATCTGTTGTTAGGATAATTTTTAATAATTATCCTTTTATATATTTATTTTAAGGTTCAAGAAGCGTATTCTTAACCATATTTATCGTTTATTAACTCATATTTATCATCCCTAATTTGGAAACAAACTTAGAGAAGGTTTGTGAGTCCAAAGGCTTGGTAAATATGTCTGCTACTTGATCACTTGTGGATACATGTTCTGGGACTATCAATCTCTTCTCAAAACAGTCTCTTATAAAGTGATGTCTTATTTCTATATGTTTGGTTTTAGAGTGATAGACATGATTTTTTATTATATTTTTGGTAGCTTCACTGTCTATTAAAAGAGGTGTCTTTAGTTCTGTTATTCCAAAGCCCAATAGTTGGTAGTGTAACCAAAAGATTTGGGCAGTGCAAAGAGCTGCTGCAATGTAATCAGCTTCAGCAGTTGAATTTGACACTGATGTTTGCTTTTTTGCTTTGCCATGAGACCAAGAAATTTGCAAAGAACTGACATCCTCCAGAAGTAGACTTCCTGGTGAGTGAGCATCCTGCATAATCACTGTCTGAAAAACAAACAAATTTGCAAGATTGATTAGCAGGATACCAAATACCTAGCACAGGAGTACCTCTTAGGTATCTGAATATCCTCTTTACAAATGATAAATGGGATTGTTTAGGGGCAGATTGGTATCTTGCACAAACACATGTTGCATACATGATGTCTAGCCTTGATGCAGTAAGATACATTAAAGATCCAATCATGCACCTGTAGAGAGTTTGATCTACAGGTTCACCATTTTCATCTGGAATTATTCCAGGTGCAGTTGCCACGGGGGTAGAAATTATTTTACAATCATTCATATCAAATTTATTCATAAGATCCTTTACATATTTAGATTAATGAATGAAGGTTCCATTAGGGTTTGTTTGACTTGTAGTCCTAAACTTGTTTTTAGTTTCACTTAAAGCAGTCATTTCAAACTTTGAAGACATTAATTTGAAAATTGATCACGCAAGGAAGGTTTTGTTGATCCAAAAATGATGTCATCAAAATAGATTTGGACCGGCAAAAGTTCCTTGTCTACCCTCTTTTTAAACAAGGTCTTATCAATGGTTCCCCTAGAAAATTTATTTGAAAGAAGTAATTGAGAGATATTATCATACCATGCTCTAGGTGCTTGTTATAAACCATAAAGTGCTTTATCTAGTCTGTACACCCAATCAGGGTAATGAACATCATCAAACCCTAGTGGTTGACAGACGTAGACTTCCTCCTTTATAGTTTCATACAAGAATGCACTTTTTATATCCATCTGAAATACCTTTATGTTGTGGGATACAACAAATGCTAGGAAGAGTCTTATGGCTTCAAGTCTGGCCATAGGGGCAATGTTTCATCATAATCAATGCCTTCCTCTTGGCAGTACCCTTGTACTACCAATATGGCTTTTTTCTTGATTACAATGCCTCTGTCATCAGTTTTATTTCGAAATGTCCATCTAGTTCCTATTGGGTATTTTCCTGTGGGTAAGTGACAGAGAGTCCAAACATTTTGCCTTTTGAACTGCAATAGTTCATCCTGCATAGCTTCCACCCAATTATTATCTTTAAGAGCCTCTTGATACTTAAAAGGCTCAATTTTGGATAAGAAAGCTGCATGAAGACAAAAGTTTGAAATCTGGCTCCTAGTTTGAACACCTTTACTTAAATCACCTAAGGTCTGCTCTAGGGGGTGATTTTTGTTTAAGGGAATGATGTCTAAACAATTATTTGTAGAAGCAGCATCAGAAGAAGATGGATTATCAGTAGGGTTGGGAGAGCTTTCAAATGTGGTAGCGTGAGCTTGTTCAGGAGTATCTACAGGAACATTATCCATTATTAGGGATATAGGAGTAGATACATATTCATGCTGATCTTCCAGATTTATTGGATAAGATGGGATGGAAGAAAAGAAGTGAGATACTGAGCACTCCTCAAGAGATGATAGATCTTCAGAAGTTTGACAGGACTCTGAAGAAGGAGACATGGAAGAAGTAGGAAGTGTGTAGGTAAAGCTTTTAAGATCAAACAGATCATCAGTAGTAGAAGGAAATGAGGAGGTTGATGCAGATTCATTGAACTTGACATAAATGGTCTCCTCAACAATTTTGATCCTGAGATTGAATGCTCTGTAAGCTTTGGAAGTTTGAGAGTATCCCACAAAGTATCCAGAGTCCACTTTAGCAGCAAACTTGGACAGAAAGTCCTTGGTATTCAAAATGAAACATGGACACCCAAAAACTTTAATGAAGGAAATGAGGAGCTTTACTTTATGAAGGACCTCATAAGCAGTCTTCTATGTCTTTTCACAATATGAACTCTGTTTAAAACATAACATGCAGTGTTTACTGCCTCAGCCCAGAAGGATAAAGGTAATCCTGAGTTTGCAAGCATGGTTCTTGTAGCTTCAATAAGTGTCCTAGTCTTTCTTTCCACAACTCCATTTTGAGCAGGGGTTCTAGGAACACTATATTCTCTAAGGATTCCTTTGGAAATGCAGAATTCATCAAGAACATGATTCTTGAATTCAGTACCATTATCACTTCTAATTACCTTGACAGGAAGACCAAATTGTCTTTCAAGTTGAGTGATAAGGGCTTTTATTTTATCAGCAGTCTCATCTTTGCTGAAGAGAAAGAAGGTCCAGCAAAATCTTGAGTAATCATCCACAAAAACTAAGCAATATCTCTTTCTGGCTAAGGTGGCTACCTTCACTGGACCTAACAGATCCATAAGAAGCAGATTAAGACACTTAGTTGACTTGGATTCCTCAATAGACTTATGTGATGACTTATGTTGCTTTCCCTTTAAGCAAGATTCGCATTGACCTTCAAAATGAAATTCTTTTGAATGTAATCCTCTTACTAAAGAATGGGTAGAAAGCTTATGCAGAGTTTGATGATTTAGGTGACTGAATCTTCTATGCCAAAGGGCAGTTTCAGAAGATGATGCTTTGGCTATGAGACATGTTGGAGAAGATGTTTGAGAAAACCAAAATTGAAAGTAAAACAATCGTCGTGTTCGTACGGGTGAGAATTCGTACGAATACGCACGAAAGTTATACGTTCTGACGAAACAATTAAAATAAACGATTTCGGAAATAAATTAATAATAATATTTCATGTTAAATATTTATTAGGAATCATAACCTAAAAATATAAAATAAAACTATTTTTAATGAAAACGTAACATTTACGTTTTGTTTGTAAAATAACACGGGAATGCAAAGCCGAACGAAACCGAACACGACAATAAAAGGCTTGAAAAGCCTCATTAAATACCACAACCACCAGCCCTCCTCTTTCTCTCTCTCTCTCTCTCTCTCTGTCTCTAAACTCGTCCACTCTCTCTCTCTCTACATTTTCACCATAAAACCCACACTCAACCTCATCAATCCTTCACCAAATTGGACAAATTTGGTGTCTAAACGATCCTCTCAACGAAAGGAAGCTAGAAGTACAAAGGATCTTCACTAACACGAGCTCTAACGACCAAGAATCTAGTGAAAAGGTTCTGAATTCTAGGGTTTTCTACTATTCCCCTCCAACTAACATAAAACTTGTTTTAGTTCTCTTAAACCCCATAAAAAAATGACGAAATGATCTAGAAAAGTTGTGGATGGACTTGGTTTAATTGTTCGAAGGCTGTAAAAGGGAGGAAAGGTCGAGGATAATAGTATCGATGCAAGAATGGTTCTGAAAGATAGTATCGATGGTGCTGTGTGGATAGCCACCTTTTCCATCAAAACTACTAATCTCAGAGGCCTAGTATCGATCAAAGAGCATCGATATTACCAAGTTCAGTGTGGTCCAAGTTGAAAGGATCTGGTCGATACTCACAAATTCGAAGAGCATGCCATCGATATTAATAGTATTGATGTGCACACTTTGGATGCAACTCAACTTTTTCATCGATGCAACCACTCTCGACGACCCTCTCTTAGTCTCAAATCATCTACAACACTTCAAATTAGTTTGTCCAAAGGGAATTAACATAGGATTTATCAATATTATCGAATTTGAGGGGGATATTATCGTTGGATAAGAGAGGCCATCGATACTGATAGTATCGATGAACCATCTTTGTATCAGCCATCCTTGGACATCGATATTGCAAACCTCGATGCATCCCCTCGCCAGCTAACCATCGATACTACTTGTATAATCATGTCCAAGCAAGTTAAACCTTAATGGAACCGAAAATAACCATAAATCCAACGTTAAACAGTTGGGTAATCCTAAGGAGTCGAGTAATATTACTCCATTGACTTTGCCCGACTCTAGGGGCCTATCACTAAACATTTCACCAACTAGTTCAGTAGCCAAATTAACCATAACCTTATGAGGATTGTAACAATGATTAAGGAATGTACTTTATTTGATTATCATGAGAAACAAGGATTTTATCAACCTATTAGGTTCATGCAACCTCATGCATTAATATAGTGCATGATGAAGTATGTTACTTGAGCAAACTTTAATAATTAAAAATTTATTTTCCAAACTAAGTTAATCACAATAACTTTTGGTTAAACCTAAGTTGGCTAGAGAATGATTGTGAATAACCTAGAATATTTAGTAAGAGTAATCCTAACACGGACTCTTAATCATAAGCATAGGGAGTACATAATGTAAACCACAATCATATATACATATAATCATAAACTTATCAAATACAACACAGGGTCTTGAATACAATCAAACCATCAAAAACAAGTGAGAGCATCACTAGTCAATCATAGTTCATTGCACAAACAACCAAGGTGAGAACATAGCCCCTCTTTTAACTCTTTTATAACTGTTTTGGGGTCAAGCATGTGATCAAAGATTTAAATCAAAATTTCAATGCTAACCTTACCAAGTTTGTTTTACCAGTTCTTTCACAATAACAAGATGTATAATTTTTTATACAATTAAATGTACAATTCTATACAGATTTTTTCATAAAAACCTATTTCAATTACACCTACAACTTCTAAACTTTGGATCATCAGATGTACAATTTTGTTAACGGTTCAGTACTTGTATTCAACCTTTCAACATTAGATCAAACATTTTAACATCGGTTCAACATTGTCATGGTTTCAAATCTCATAACATGTAGTCATGGTGTACATTATTGTAGACAAACTTATACACATCAAGTATCATGCATTCATTCATTCATTCTTGATCATATTCTTTATAACGTTAGTACTGGGTGATCACAACGAGGGAAAGCGGATACATTTGGTTATGCCAAGGCTGCAGTTAGTGTTTTAAATTTGTTTTAAAAACTAACTCCAGATTGGACGCGTTTACGGCAATATGGATTTGCTTCTAATTAAGTTTACCAGCATAGGTCATATTGGCCACGTTACGGCAACATGGAGTTGTTGTTGGTTTACTTCAATAGCATGGGTCATGTTGATGCTTTGTGCTAACTACCGATCTAACTCCAAATGTAATTTGGGACTTTATCATAAGTTGGCATTGTGTTAAGGACAGTCGTGTCACAACCCAAGCCGGCGGGCCGGATCAAGTGTCCCGTCGGGCGGAAGGTTCCTGGGCGTGATATCATGGTGATAATCGGGATGATCAGATTGTTACATTGCACTTGATATAAAATGAGAAAGCACTAAATGAAATAGAATTTCAAAGTTAAATTACATCAGTATCGTTCATAATTTAACAACGTAAATCTACTATTCAACATCATAATTCATCCATCTTGTATCTACACAAGATATACAAAAGAATTCGTATAATGATGTTCAAAAATATGCACATCCAAAAATACTTGGTCCTCTATCTAGGCACCTTAATAAATAGCACGAACTCCTAGTTAACCTGTTCGTCACCTGAGAAGTCATGCAAAAAGATCTAGTCAACACACGGTTGGTGAGTTCATATTGTTCTGTTTAAAAATGTATTTGTACAAAACTAACCGAATGACAACCTTAACCTCACCAACAACCATCTATGATATCCAGTCAAGTATGCTTATATATAGGGCATACCTAGGGTTTAGCCAACCGCCAGCCCACCACATACCAAACCGTATAACATATTGTTGTCAATGATAATTAAGGATTTCATTCCCCATCATCAGCATCAGTTCTTAGTTCCTGTTAGTTTAAACAAAATATGGAAATTCTCTTGATTCCTTAAGCTCTTCACACACACATGAACAGCCATAGCAATTGTAGAAACATTCAATTAAATTCTAAGACCTAAAGATTGGGCCTTGGTCATACTCGAGTAGACAAGTACAGTAATCAAGGTTCTTAGTAGTTGAGGAAATTTGTAAATATCATCAAACATGCAACCTATAATCAATCAGTCTAGCTTGGACATCTTTTGATGTGTAGGATTTTATAGTTCGTTCTAGATCGTCCATGTTCGTTCTTGTTCGTATAGATCGTTAGTTATTTGGCACATGTTATCTTTGAATATTTCCCAGACATTCCTTTGAAAATAGATCGTCGAAAACAGTTCTCTGTACTAGTTCTTTAGTTCTTTGAAAATAGATCGTTGCATACAGTTCTTAGATCTTTAGATCTTTGAAAACAGACCGCTGAACATAGTTCTGTGATTTAGATCGTTAGTTATTTGAAAACATACCGTTGAAAATAGTTCTGTGATTTAGATCGTTAGTTCTTTGAAAACAAACCGTTGAAAATAGTTCTTTGATTTAAAATAGTTAGCTACTCATGATGAATAAATAACCCATTTTGTAAACCTGTAAATAGTTTACCTAGATAAAATCTAGGATAACATTTGTATATGTAAAACACATATGAAGCATTTAAGTAAATATAATCCAAAGAAAATAATTTACGCATGCTTCTCAGCCCCACGTTTATAAAACAAAATGTTTAGAAAAGGGGCAATGAACTCACCTGTGTTGCTATGCAATTTAATTACAAAAGATATGCGCGCTCGTTGATTGTAGACTATGTATCTTCAGCACCTGAGTTGATTTATTACGATTCGAATGCTATAAGTATTTGAAGTTGACGTATATAAGGTTTCAGCACCTGAGTTGATTGTAAACCTGTAAATAGTTTACCTAGATAAAATCTAGGATAACATTTGTATATGTAAAACATATATGAAGCATTTAAGTAAATATAATCCAAAGAAAATAATTTACGCATGCTTCTCAGCCCCACGTTTATAAAACAAAATGTTTAGAAAAGGGGCAATGAACTCACCTGTGTTGCTATGCAATTTAATTACAAAAGATATGCGCGCTCGTTGATTGTAGACTATGTATCTTCAGCACCTGAGTTGATTTATTACGATTCGAATGCTATAAGTATTTGAAGTTGACGTATATAAGGTTTCGGTCCCGGTGTGCGACTATGTGTCCTAAGACCTACTAGTGAGTTACTATGATTTTCTCTAATTATTCTATGTTACATAGCCTATTTGACCCATTATCCCTCGTTCCATTTAAGTCTTGTCCTAAATCGCATAAGGTTTATGACATATAAAGATATGATTATTTAAATAAATCCTCATTTGCTACAACCTTAGTTAAAATACAAAAGTTATATTTATTTTGATAAAACTCTTTAACTTACTTTATCATACTTTAATAAATATGTTGATCTTTATAAAACTATAGTTAGATGTTATAAATCATCATCTTTAATTAGTACAAATTTTCTTTACGGAAAGAACAAGTTATACATGTTAGAACTTGAGTTAATCTAACTTGATTACTCACCCAATTCATTAATGGTACCTCGTTAATAACCTTAATATTGTTCACCCTTGATTTTGTTATCAACTTAGAATTATTCAACTTGAATATCTTTAGTTCGTTAATCATGTAGTGAATTCACTAAGTGTGGGGTGTGGACACATAAGGCCCTTACACCTCATGCTTAGTTGGTTCGTTAAACCCCTTTGATTTCACTTAGTTCTTTGGTTCGTTTGCACCCCATAATTATTAAACAAGCCTCCCATTTGTTTGTTAACATATGTGATTTCATGATTTGAAATGGTTTAGAACACTTGGGTGTTGAAATTTACTATGTTTGATGATCACAAAATTGATTAACATACCCCTTTTTTTTGTGAATTCGTTATATAACCTAGCTCATTATCTTATGATTCCTTAGCAAATGAAACCGAAACACGAATGAGCATCATTCGCATGCATAGGCTTCATGCTTCAGGCGAAGGGAGCAAGGTCCCACGAATGAAGACCCACGAATGGACCACCCACTGGTTCTTCATTCGGTTGTGATATTCACACGAACGAGGAGATGATCCGAATGAAGTCTCATGAATGTGGCTCACGAATGAAAGTTCCATTCGCCTAATGTTTTGTTTTGGTCCCCATGTTCACCCGAATGTAGATGTCACGCGAATGGGAGGCTCCATTCGCCCGATGGTTCATTCGGTCGCCCATGTTCATGTGAACAGAATGTTCTTTTTCCTGTGGAGTCATTCGGATGGATTCATTCGCCTGCACAACATCTGATGGTGCTCATTCATACGAGCTGTGGCTAAGCCAGTTCTTAGTTCCATTTTCATGATTTTGGACCACATAAAGTGTTTCGCAGGTTCCTAACCAGTTGTAGACCCATTTCGTGCACCACCTAAATGTTTTGAGGGTTTAAAACCGGCTGCAATTGCAGGTGTTCGGAAAGGAAGAAAACCCTAAAAATCGTGAGTTCGAGCTTGATTTTTCCTTGATTTCGACGGTTCGAAGCTCAGATTCTTTGTATTTTCACGATCTACACGTTAGTGTGGTCGTTTTGACACCAAAATCACTTGATTTGGTGAAGGATTGAAGGTTTTAGGGTTTTGAAGTTCTAGAGAGAGAGTAGAGAGAGAAACGAACTGATGTAGAGAGAGAGCTAGTTGGTGGGGATGTGAAATGGCATTTATTGCCATAATAAATGCTCTAAGCACTCGGGTGTGTTTGGGCTCGTTCGGTTCCATTCGGTTTCGCGTAAAAGTGTAAGGGCTAACATTATAAGGATTGTGCTATCATGGAATTGTTGGTTTTGATGTTTTTGTATGTTCTCGGTGTGATACTTGGTTTTCGGTGGATTTAGTGTCTGGTTCTCGGTGGACTCATTCTCGGTGGTGCTTAGGGTGTTCGGTGCTCTTATGATTTGGTTCTCGGTCCTAGTATTTTGGGATATATATATATTTAGGTTCGTTTCATATTCGGTTGAGCATTCATTCAGTATTTTTAGAGTGTCTCTCTTCATCTTTTGTTCTTAATTGTTATTTCATTGTTCTTGTATCAGACGAGTGATAATCGATTAATATAATCTCGTATGCAAGTTTCTGAATGTTTGTCTTGATTTCTTGATAAACTAGTTATTGATTTCCGCTCATTAGTAAGTTTGGTTTGATATCGGATTGTTAAGATTCACATGATTGGGACTTACAATTGGTATCAGAACCATTCGAACTAGTTCGAGGCTCATTCGATATCAAATATCAAGAAAAGCTGTTGATTGTCGAAGGATTCAAAGGTTGATTTTTGAAGAAAACGTATTGGTGTTCTTGGTGTTCTTTGAAGATTCGGCCAGATTATTCAGCAAAGAAGATAATTGAGAAAGTTTGATTTGATTCAAATTTCCTTAAATTGTGGGTTGAATTAATTGGTTGAAGAAAATCAAGGAATTACGCTGAAGATTTGGTCAACAGAAAGTGTTTTCGATAGTGTCATTTTCTATCGAAAAGGGTTTTCGATTGAAGGGGTGTTCTCGGCTGATCTGGGTGTTCTCGGTTGAATTAGTCGTTCTCGACTGATCTAAGTGTTCTCGGTTGAATTAGTTGTTCTCAGCAGAAGTTGGTGTTCTCGGCTAAACCTGGTTTTCTCGGTGAAACTTGGTGTTCTCGGCTGAATTTACTGTTTTTGATGGTGATTATTTTTCTGAAGTTGATCAACTATTTCAACCTGTTCAAAAGTTGCTTATTACAATGGAAGCTCAAAATCAAAATCAAAACACCATGTATCTACAACTAGACTCTCAGATGGGCACAACTACAAGGATTCCAAGATTACTACATGCTGATGGTTTTACCGAATGGAAATGGCGTTTTGAAAATCATGTTAAGTTCTCAGATGCTAAGATTTGGAGATCCATTCAGAGAGGAAAAAGGGTACCTATGTATGTTCCTGATGGATGCACTACTAGGATTCCCAAGCCGATTGAAGAATACACTGATGATGACTTTGATATGGTAGAACAAGATGATAAGGCACTTGCATCATTAACCATGGCACTAGGACCTGATATTGCTCAAGGTTTCAAGGAATGTACTTCGGCTAAAGAATTGTGGGAAGCGTTGATTCAAATGTATGAAGGAAACAACGATATGAAAGAAAGCCGGAGGGATATGTTAAATCAAAGATTTAATATGTTCATTCATGTTCTAGGGGAAAGCTTGGAAACTCAACTTCAAAGATTTGTTTGTCTGATTACCAAGATGCGAGGGGAAGATATTTTTTTTCTAATGGGGAGATAAATAAAAAATTGTTGAATGCACTACCTCGAAGCTGGGACATGAATGTGGCCTTGATTAAGAAAACTAAGGACTTATACAGAATCAGTTTAACTGAACTGATTTCTATTATTAAGTCCTATGACATGGATGATAAACAGCGAACCTTGAATCACAACAGCAGCTTAAGTGCTGCTGGAGTTGGAAACTCGAACAGTGCCTTTCTATCTCAAAGCTCAACTGGAGCGACTTCTGTCAAACCACATACTCCAGCTAGACAATTAAATACTGCACCACAGGGAGGTAGTGACAGTAAAATTGTGGCTACACCAGCTATGGAGGAAAATCTAGCCTTATTTACTGCCTTCATGAAAAGTTATAATGCATTTATGGCTGGAGACTTGAATCAGACAAGCATGGTATCTGCTGAGCTAGATCAGATTCATCCAGAAGATGTTGAAGAAATGGATGTCACTTGGCAAATGGCTATGGCTGTGTTTCGACCAAAAATTTCATCAGAAAAACTGGAAAGAATAAGTGGGCAGACAAAAATAAAAGAATTGGATTCAACAAAGATGAACTCAGGTGCTTTAACTGCCACGAAAAGGGACACTTTGCCAGAGAATGCAAGAAACCTAAGATGGAGAAATCTGGCGATCCAAATGCGGCATCATCATCTGCTTCAGAAAATGGCAAAGCACTGGTAGCTCAAGAATCTGGAGGATACAATTAGAGTGATCAACTTCAAGCTCTAAGTTTGGAAGAACCTCATGCATTTATGGCAGACATTGCAAATTCGGTTACTTCTGAGGTACATTTAAATTTGTGTTCCCCATCTTGCATTGATAAAGTTGAACAATATCGTATTCATAATTCTGAATTAATCAAATATATACATGATATCAAGATATCTAAATATGCTTTAACAAAAAATGAAAAACTTTTTAGAGAAAAAATTGAAGCACAAAAGAAAGATATTTCTCGCTTAAAATCAGAATTAAGTGAAAAGGGTTGTCATCTTAGAGATGCAAAAATGAAAATTCAAGAACTCTCTGATAAAATTGAAATGTAATCAGAAAGCTTAAATGACTCAGATCCGTTCTCTTAAAAAATTTGATGTAACAAGTAACAAAATGCATCTTTTGTTGGATAAACATCTGTCAATTAAAAACAAAGGGGTTTGGGTTATAATGAAATGCCTCCGCCATACAATGATAATTATACCAGTATGCCTTTATCGGAGGAAGAAAAGGAGAGAGAAAAACACCTGAAATATGGTGTTTCTGTATCACAATCAGAGGTGATAATTCTGTAACTGACCATGTGAACTTTGCTAATAACTTTGTTTCATGTGCAGAAAAAATAGATCTTTATAACACTGTGCTGATAGAAGATGTTGATTCTGATTACGATTCAGACTGTGATGTTGATTCTTTTGTTTCAAATCAATTACCAAAAACTTGTGTTGAGTCTTTTCAAAATAATGATTGTCGTGTTTCTGAAAAACTATGTTTGAACTCGAATTTGAATTTTAATGTAGATCCTTTTGTTCCAAATGTGTTACTTTCAGGAAATCATGATGACATGTCAAAGGTTGAAGTCAAGGATAAGTTATCCTTGGATGGTTCAACTGATTCAACTGTTAAAATCACACATGATGACTCAACTCATGTTTTGCGTTCTGAAAAACCCACATCAAAGAAATATGTGAAATCTAATGTGAATGGGTATTGTCAAGAAAAGAAACTGACTTGTTTCAGTTGCGGTATTCCAGGTCATATTGCTTGGAATTGCAATAACCAAAACCGTTTTTATAAAGTTCCAATAAATCAACCTCGCTTAACCAGAAAAGAAAGAAACTTTAAGTCTAACAGATTTGTTAAATCAGAGGCAAGAAAGTTTCAATTTTTTAAATCTAAATCTGTTGACAATGATTGGAACAGAAACAAGAAACATCGGTGGTCATATCATAGTAACAAAATCAAAATGCCATTAAGGGATGTTTATTCACATAAACAAGGTAAAAGGGCTGGAATCACATTGGAGAATGTTAAACAATGTTGAAAAATCAAATCACTTGCAAATGATTCTGCTGTTACTGTCAAACGTTCAAAACTCAGGCCGAAATTCGCCTGGGTTGCCAAATCTCATTAACTTGTTATCATGTGCATGAACAATCAAGTAACTCAAACTACAAGAGATGGTACGTAGACAGTAGTTGTTCCCTACACATGACAGGAGACATTTCCCAACTTTCTGACGTACATGATGTTACTGGTCGAAATGTTCTCTTCGCAGGAGGGGAAAAATGAATCATTTCAAAAAGAGGAACCGTCACTCATGGAGCCCTGTCTTTCTCTGATGTGAATTTTGTTGCAGAACTTTCTCATAGTTTGTTGAGTGTATCACAGATCTATGACAAAGGATACTCCACTCACTTCTCCAACAAGGAGTGTCTAATTCTCAAGCATGGGTTTGTAATTCCTGACGATTGGATTTTGCTACGTTCACAAAGAAAGGGAAACTCTTACATTATTGATATTAATTTGACACCTTCATCACGTGCCACGTGTCTCTACTCTAAGATAGCAACTCATGACACCATGCTATGGCACAGGAGACTTGGTCATGCTAATATGAAGAACCTCAATCATTTGGCAAAAAGTCAGTTGGTTAGAGACTTGCAAGTCAAAGATTTCTTCTCAATTGAAAAGTGTGTTAATTGCGCAAAAGGGAAACAACACCAAAAGCCACACAAGATCAAATTGATAAACTCAATTGACTCGATCATGCAATTGCTTCACATGGATCTTTTTGGTCCAATCAACGTTCTCAATCTCTCTCGTAATTCATATTGTCTAGTGATCATTGATGACTTCTCGCGGTTTACCTGGGTGTTTTTCTTATCAAACAAAGGAGAAACGTCAGAGCTGATAAAACAATTTATCACGTTAATTGAGAATCAGTTGAATTCAAAAGTAAAAGGAATTCGATGTGATAATGGCACAGAATTCAAAAATGATGTTTTGAATCAGTTCTGTGCTGAAAAGGGAATCGCTAGACAATACAGTGATGCCCGCACTCCTCCGTAAAATGGTGCGGCTGAAAGAAGAAACCGTACTCTTATTGAAGCAGCTCGTACTTTGTTGTGTGATCTAAGCTACCAACATTCTTCTGGGCTGAAGCAGTTAACACCGCTTGTTATGTACAAAATCGTACTTTGATTAACAAGCGACATATGAAGACTCCATATGAAATCATTTATGGACATAAGCCCACAGTTGGTCATTTTCGTGTGTTTGGGTGTCCATGCACTTTACTGCATTAGGAAGCTCTTCCAAAATTTGATGCCCGGGGAACTGAATGCTATTTTGTTGGATATTCTGGAAAGACAGCTTACATAATGTACAACGAATTGACTAAACAGGTGGTAGAATCCTATAATGTTCACTGGCTTCAAGAAAATCCCACCAATGCCGACTCCGGTCCTGCATGGATTTTTGATTATGCTACACTCTTCAAGTCTTTTCAAACACAGTCTGAAGAATCATCTGTCTCTAAAGATCTCCCAGAGAACTACGTAGAGGAAGAAATTCTACAGCCCGATAAACCTCGAGAACTCAGCATTGTTCCACCAGGCATGTATCCAACACCACCTTCAGCATTAACTCCGGATTCAATTGCTGATACCAAAGAAACATCATCATCGTCTTCTGAGCCACTCTCTCTCGATAATATCTCACTTGACTATCTCAGATCTGTGCCTGAATAATTTATGGTGGATCCTGTCACTCCTGTTGTAGCAACAAATTTACCTGGATCTTTAAATGCTTCAGACACTCCAATTCCATTCTCTACACACAAATATCATCCACTTGAAAAGGTTATTGGACCAATCACCTCTGGTGTTGTAACTCGAAGGGCAGCAGAAAACCTCACTGAATGTATGTTTTCATGCTTTGTGCCTCAAATTGAACCCAAGAACATCTCAATGGCATTGCAAGACTCTAGTTGGATTGACTCAATGCAAGAAGAACTCAATCAATTTGCAAAGATAAAAGTGTGGAAGCTTGTTGATTTACCTGGAGGAAAGAAAGCACTGGGCACTCGCTGGGTATTCAAGAATAAAAAGGATGACTCCGGTGTGATAGTTCGTAACAAGGCAAGATTGGTGGTTTAAGGATATAGACAGGAAGAGGGAATTGATTATGATGAAGTTTATGCTCCGGTGGCCCGCCTTGAAGCAATACGAATCTTTCTGGCTTACGCTTCATACATGAACTTCACAGTGTACCAAATGGATGTGAAAACTGCTTTTCTATATGGGGATGTTAAAGAAGAAATCTATGTGTCTCAGCCACCAGGGTTCACTGACTCGAATCATCCTCAACAGGTGTTTAAACTTGATAAAGCATTGTATGGCTTGCATCAAGCTCCTCGCGCTCGGTATGCCACGTTAACAGAACATCTGCTATCTCATGGATACATTTGTGGAGCTATTGATCAAACGTTTTTCAGGAAACAAGTGAATGATGATCTAATCTTGGTGCAAATCTATGTCGATGACATTATTTTCGGGTCAACTAATGATCAGCTGTGCAAAGACTTCGAACAAATTATGCGCAAAAAGTTTGAAATGAGCTCTCTAGGAGAGATGATCTTCTTTCTCGGTCTACAAGTTCGTCAAGACTCTTCTGGCATTCTGATTCATCAAGGCAAATATGTTGATGACATATTGCTGAAATCCAAGTTTGACGATTGTAAAGCTGCAAACACTCCAATTGCAACCCGCCTAGTGATGACTGTTGATGAAGATGGTCCTTCTGTTGATCACACTATGTATCGTTTAATGATTGGCTCCTTGATGTATTTAACTGCAAACAGGCCGGACATCATGCTTGCTGTGTGTCAATGTGCTCGTTATTAGGCTAATCCTAAACTTTCTCACTTACATGCTGTCAAAAGAATTTTTCGGTATCTCAAGGGCAAGCCTAGGCTTGGCCTTTGGTATCTCAAAAACTCTGAGTTTAATTTATACGCTTTCTCTGACATTGACTATGGAGGCTGTGATATTGACAGGAAATCTACGTCCGGTGGTTGTCAATTCTTGGGGACAGACTCATCTCTTGGCAATGTAAGAAACAACATACCGTTTCAACCTCAACAGCTGAAGCAGAGTATATGGCTGCATCTGCTTGCTGTTCCCAGGTCATCTGGATCCAAAATCAATTGCTGGATTATGGTTTGGAATTTCTTAACTCCCCTATTTTTTGTGATAATGATGCTGCTATACAAATTTGCAAAATCTCAGTCCAGCACTCTAAGACCAAACACATAGACATCAAGGTTCATTTCATTCGTGACTGTTTTGATAGAAATCTAATCCATTTGGAACAAGTTGACACATCAGTTAATATTGCTGACCTTTTTACTAAGGCCGTTGACCGATCCCGATTCAATGTGTTAACTAAACTGTTGAAAATGCTTCGCTTTTCTTATTAATTTCTTAGTTGCATAAGTAAATTTGTACACAAATTTTCATTTTACTTTTCAGTCCTATTTTTATTTTTATTTTTTATTAATTTTATTTTTTATTTTTATGCACAAATTTAAGGGAAGATTAGTAGTTAGGAATAAGTGTTTTTTGTCGAGAGTCAGTAAACCGTTTTTCTTGGTGGAAAGTGTTTCTAGAGTGTAAACAGTCCAATCACTGTTCGCACGAAAGCCAATAATATCAAGTCCCAAACCACGTTTGGAGTTAGATAATACGTCAGCAGTTTTGATAACCATATGACACCAGACCTACAGTTGGCTTTTAAAAGCAAATTTAAAAGCCAACTCCATCCTGGATAAGAAAACAATGACACCAGACCTGCAGTTAGCTTTTAAAACAAATTTAAAAGCTAACTCCATCCTGGATAAGAAACAATGTGTCCGCTTTCCCTTGTTGTGATCACCCAGTACTAACGCTAATGAATATGATACTTGATGCTTTTACAAGTTTGTTTACAACAATAGACACCATGTTTTCTGAATCTTACTTTAACCGGATGTGTTAATGCCTTATTTGATAACATGAATTGAAAACCTGGATTTAATCCCACGAATTAAATCCTTTGTTTTGAATACCATGAATTGAACCATTTGATTTGAATACCATGTTTTGAACCACTTGATTTGAATACCATGTTTTGAACCACTTGATTTGAATACCATGTTGTGAAATACTTGTTTTGAATATCATGATGTGGTGACCTTGTGTAACAACAAGGTTTATAACAGAAGAGTTTATAAAATCCTTTATCTAAAAGTGTTTATCCTTCATAAATACATTTGAGCAAATCAGTTACAAAACAGTTCAAAGATCCTTTATAAAACCTTTTTAGTGAAAAGAGTTTAATAGTTGATAATTCCCTTAAAACAGTTGATGAATCCCTAGGATTCGTAAAATGAACCCGTAATGTTTATAAGAATACACACACCTTGTGTAATGAAATATGATTGTAAATGATTGGTTTGATCACGTGTTCCACCCCAAAACAGTTATAAAAACAGTAAAAGAGGGGCTAAAGTTCTCACCTGTCTGCAGTAGACTCTGAACTAAAACAGATAGCAAGTAGCAAACAGGACTTCTAATTGTTTCCTATAACATTGTAATCATACATAAGATATAGGATTTATAATTGTATAGACTTTGATTCATTGATTGACTTGTGTTCTCTTGAAATTGATTATCACATGATAACTTGATCTCATGATTATGATTGTTAAGCAAACTTGAAAGTTATAATTTGAATCAATTGAATGATCATGGGTCAATGAAACTTATGAAATGTTCTTTTGTGCTCAAACTTGTTTGTACACATCATATGTGTTTGATAATTTGATTAACCGTTGATTACTATGATTCATGAAAGATGTTCAATTGTTTTCAAGTCGTTATGATTGTGACTTGATCATGTAATTAGGGTAAGTTGCAACTTAAACCCATTTTGACCAAATTCACATGTACTTAGAGTTTGTGGGCCACAATATGGGCCTTAAGCCCCTAAAACCATGATGGGCTTAAGTATAGGTCCATGGGCCTCCTAGGTTAACCAAATGGATGTGATGTTGGCCCAACAACATTTATGTAGGCCTTATAACACGCCAAAGAAAATCTCTAGCCAATTAGGATCATAGTGACCGAATAAATTGGATTGGGCCTAAGGTTTTAAGTTGGCCAACCCATGTATATGTAAACCACACAAGTTTCTAAGACAATATTAAGCCAATTAAATCATAATGGGCCAATTTAACTCTATTGTGCTTAGTTTAAACTTATGGGCCGAGTTGTTGATGGATTTGGGTCTTGAAACATTGAGTTGGGCCGAAAGGGGTTATGGGCTGCCACTCAAGCAGCGAACCCTCTTCATTTCCTACTAAGGTTCGGCTTAGGTAGTCCCGGGGTTCGTTTATCATGATCCACGAACCATGCAAAGGTTCGGCTTATGAACTGAAAGGGCCGAGGGTTCGTGGTCATCAGAGTTCGTCTAAGGGTTCGGTCACGATGATGGTTCGTGAGTGCCATGCAAGTTTTACTCAGGTTCGGGAATCCACTAGGGTTCGGTGGTCATGCGGCGAGCCATGCAGGGTTCGTTCAAAGTTTGATGGGTTCGTGAAGTCGAGTAACGAACCAGGTAGGGTTCGTCTAGGTTAGCATCTGCATGAAGGGTTCGCCCAGAAGCCTAGGGTTCGACTGAGAAGAGTTCGTGACTCTCATAGGGTTCGTGGGATCCATGGTGATTTGATGCACGTTCGTGAGGACCCCTAAGGGTTCGGCTGAAGACCTGCGAACCATTAGGGTTCGTGGAGCTTCCCCTAGGGTTCGCCAATGAGGAAGAAGGTTCGGCCGTCGAACCTGTTCCAGCAGCATCACCACCATCGAAATCTTTGGATCCAGACCACGCTCTGAACTGGTATAACTTCGGATATGGTTTCTAATGGTGCGAAAATGAAAATGGATTACTAGAATCGGCCAAGGGTTGGGTTTACACAAAAACACACAAGAAAACCCTATTTTTCCGAAACTTCCTTCGATTATACCTTGATTTTGGCCGGTTAAATCCACTGTTTTCTTGTACAATCTTGTAGAGAATGTTGAGGGCTACGCGTGGACACCAAAAACTCTGAAATCCGTTGAGAAACGAGCGAGATACGAGCGTTTAAAGCTTGGTTTTTAGAGAGAGAAAGGGTTAGCCGAATTTCTAGTGAGAGAAAGTGGTGTAGGTGAAATAAATGAGGGTTTAAGCCTTGTTCAAGGCTTTTATAGTCCGGGTGGTGTTCGGGTTCGTTTCGGTCGCTCGGTTCGCGTTTCCGGAACGTAACGCGTACTTTACGCGGTTTTAATTAAAATTAAGTGTTAAACTCATTAAAATGATGAATTTCAAAATTGTAAAAATATAAAATAATTAATTAAATTATTTTACTCTTCGTGCGTTGTCAGATCGTTAAACACATACAATTACGTGTATACCCGCAATCGCGTACGTTTTCCGATCGTATTAATTATTTAAAGTCGTTTAATCGTGATTATAAGTTCAACATTCGTATTATTATGGATCGTCACCCATAACTATACTCAGTCTCGCTTACAGATTACGATCTTTGTTGAATTAATTAAATGTCATAGTATTCGTCTCGACACTACGCACTAACACTAACCTGTTACACCGAACGCAGTATATATATAGGGCTCACTCTCGCTGCCCACCACTGTTTCGATATAACAAGTTACTGTTCTTGCTTAGTGAAATCGACTGTAAATAAATAATACATACTTGTTTTCTGATTACTAAGATCCTGTAACACACAAGCACACATTTTGAACATACGAATCACATTGATGAACTGAACCATGAATAGACACTGTTCTAACACTGTTTACAACTACATGACTATATGCACAAATGTTACAATTGTTGGGCTTAGTTAACCTAATTGGGCCTCTTAATTTACAATTGGGCCTATCCTAGACTCATTGGGCCTACCTTGGGCCTACTTTGGCCTTAGTGGGCCTACTTGGGTCTCATTGACCTTCTTTGGTTTCATTGAACCTAAATTGGCCTTATTGGGCCTACTAGACTTTATTGGGCCTAACTTGTCTTGTTGGGCCTGTAATCTAACTGTTTTCAGTTAACAAGGTTAATCCGAAAAGTCGGATTGTCACACTTATGTTTTTGGGTGCTGATATTCTTTCGCCCAAATGAAAGTCATTCGTTTGACTCGTTCATGCGAATAGGACTATTCGGTTCTTCTAACCGAATGAGTTCTCCTATTTAATGACCACCTTTCGGCCGAATGAGTCATTCACCTCAGTTTTTCCATTCGGTCATACTGTGTGTTTTCTTTCGCCCGAAACACATACTTGATTATCTTCTTCTCTTATCACCACAAATCTCCCATTTTCTTATCATCATTATTCTTGTGGTTGATACAGGTACTTTAGGGATCAATACCTCTCGATTTTGACCACTGATTTCATCTAAACTGTTTGATTTCTAGGGTTTTAGGGCTCGTAACTGCTCCACTCAAATAACCAGTCAAATCGAACCCTAAAGCACTTAAAATAAGTTGTAAAACCATAATCGGTCGCTCGAGATTTTGGGTCTGATTCGAGAATTTGGGAGACTGGGTGTTCGAAGTCCATCGATCGCTCGAATGAGTCTCATTCGCACTACGTGTTCAACCGAATGAGGAGATCCAACCAAATGAAAGGATTCAAGCGAATGACAGCCTTTCAGTCCAAGGATGGACCGAATGAAGTCATTCAGATTATCTATTCATGCGAACGAGTAGGTTTAACCGAATGTCTCCATTCGTGTGTCATTCGGATGACACTAGTCATTCGGCCATTATTCTCATTCGCCTGAGTCTCATTCATGTGACACTGCTTCATTCGCATTTCTTGAACACTTGGGTTAAAATTTTGATTTTGTTCAAATTTCTTACTGAACTGAACTAATATGTTGTTTTTGTTTTGTGTTTCAGTATGGCAGGATACAAATCCTTTCCGAAGAACAACATATGTGCTCATTTGGATGTTACCACGGTGAATGCCAGACATTTTACAGAGATTATCACATTCTTGAGACGATCCAGGATATTTCCAGCTATCTCTACTGTTCATGTGCCCTACATATCTCATCAGAGAGATTTCTGGAGCTCTGCTGATATCGACTGTGAGGTAGAGCCTCAGTGATCAGAGGGAAGGTCAGAGGACACGATGTTGTAGTCTCTTCTGAGCACATCAGAAGGGTGTGTGGATTCCAGGATTCACCAGATCATCATTTCCTTCTTTATAGATATCTTGTTCGAGGATGTTTCATGCGGTGCAAGTATCGAGACTTGGAAGCTGGAGTACTGAACAAGGCTTTCCTATGCCCGCAGTTCAAGTATTTATGCCATGTTCTCATTCATTGTCTGTGTCACACCCCGATCCGGCGGGCTGGATCGACTTTCCCATTGGGTGGAAGGTTCCCGGGGCGCGATATCGTTTGATAATCACAATGATCAGATTGTTTGCATAGCACATGATATAATAACAAGAAATGCTAACATGACAATGGTATAGAATTACAAAGTTAAATTACATTGTTTCCTCATAATTTAACCAAGTAAATCTATCCCAAAAGAATCAAAGTGTTTCTATCTTGTAACTGTACAAGATCTACAAAAGATGATTCATTGTTTTGTCATTCCGGTCTTCTAAAAGTCCACCAGTTATGTTCTTGAATACTGATGACTGCACCTGTTCGTCACCTGAGAAAACATGCATTTAAACAAAGTTAACACTAGGTTGGTGAGTTCAAAAGTTTGATAATTTGAAATCTTGAATTGATCACATACACAATCACCATGTCATACATGTTACTTGTAGGTTGTTGGATTCACCCGTTCACACAATGGCCTCTCCAGAGTTATATTTACAAGTGATATCTCATCCTATTAGCTATGCTTATATATAGGGCATATGTAGGGGAACAAGCCCCAGCCACCGTCCCACCACATACCTATTAGGACTTAACACTACTTGCAATACAACTATAGATCCCCATTTTCATTTCACCCGTCCGTTGTTTTCATCACCCAGTGTATCGTATGTAGAATAATATAATAAGAGGGGTTTAGTTATCAAACCGAAGTATTGATAAACCCTCAATGTGTTAAGGAAGTTAGATTAATTTAATATGATCCTTGTTATTATTCTATTTCTTGTGGGGTTAACCAATAATCACTTTTAAATAATAAGAGTGTTAGTTAACCAATTGATATTTGTTCTTAACTTGAAGTGCATAGAGCCTTAAAGGAATCCATTGCATTCCTCACGTAATTAGATTACAATGCATCCGATTTACCTCTACCACTTTGTATTACCGTAGGCCTCATCTAAACTGTTACCAGTAATATGACATGAGAGAAAATAAATTCCTCAATCTACTAGACAACAGGAAACGATTGATTAATTACAATTTCACTACAGATTAATATCACCATGTGTCGCTTTCCAGACCCTGACTGTTTGTCGCCCTGTCACCGGTTATAAGTTACCTGCCAATGAATCAATACGATCAACATACCATCCCTACAAGCTGGAGGTTTGTCAGACCTATGGTACCACTATGCTGTCGTCGGTTTAGTCACGTCAAATTAACTTGTCTGCGATTTGTGAAGAGACTTACAATGATCATACTTGAATACATGGCACATGATTGAAACGATATAATACAAACAGTTCAATAGTAATCAATTGTATTGTTTTCACCAATGTTGTTTGTTCTCAATGTTGTGTGTACTCGTTGTTGTTAACAAAGTTATATAAGATCCTGTCTTATTATACAATGTTGTTCGTTGTGTGAATGATGTTGTTATCATGAAGGTACATTATCATGATTATCATTCTTGTTGTTCCATATGGTCACCCTGTTGTCACTACAGTGTTGTAAGAACTAGTCTTACTACACTTAGTCGACTCAGGTGGTGGATGATACTTGTTTCGTGTTATCTTGTAGTATGCCCGAGTTATAAGCTGAGTGTTATAAGAACTTGTCCTATTACACTTAGCTAACTCTGGTGTTGAACAATATTATGAAGATATATTATCTTCATATTATTCATGTGTTGTCACACCCCGAGCCGGCGGGCTGGATCGACTTTCCCGCCAGGCGGAAGGTTCCCGGGGCGTGATATCGTTGTGATAATCGAATTGATCAGATTGTTTGCATAGCACATGATAAATAAATGAGAAATGCTAATCGTGACAATGATATAGAATTACAAAGTAAAATTACAATGTATCGTTCATAATTTAACCAAGTAAATCTATCCAAAAGAATCAATGTGTTTATATCTTTTAACTATACAAGATCTACAAAAGATGATTCATTGTTTTGTCATTCCAAAAGTATGATCACACAAAATGTAGCTAGGTCTTCTAAAAGTACACTAGCTAAGTTCTTGATGTCTTGTGACTAAACCTGTTCATCACCTGAGAAAACATGCATTTAAACAAAGTCAACACTAGGTTGCTGAGTTCATAAGTTTGAATATTGAAAACCTTGAATTGTTCATACACACAGTCACAATGTCATACTTGTTACTTGTACTGATTGATTCTCCTTTTCCACCCAAATGGACTCTCCCTAGTTGTACGTACAAGTGGTGTGACGCCCGATCAAGCATGCTTACATATAGGGCATACGAAAGGGTCAAGCCCAGACGCCATCCCACCACATGCTCAATCAAGTTTCACACTACTTGCAATACAAATATGGATCTCCATTTCCATTTCCCATATGTTTAACTTGTTTGATGTGTATCCATCTGTTTATATTCACCACCCAATTGTAATTCACCTGTCGTATCACATGTAGAATAATATAATATGGGGGTTTAGTTATCAACCCGAAGTATTGATAAGCCCTTTATGTGTTAAGGAGTTTAGATTAATTAAATCCGTTCCTTGTATAATTCCATTGTGTGTGGGGTTAACTGTTATTCACTTTTGAATATTAAGAGTGTTAGTTTACTGTTTGTCATTTGTTCTCAACTTGAAGCGCATAGAGTATAAATGGGAGTCCATTGTTATCCTCACATAATCAGATCACAAAGCACTCCAATTTAACTCTACCACCTTGTAATCCCATAGACCTCAACGAAAGCTATTACCAATAGTGGAACATGAGAGAAGATCAATTTCTCAACCAACTAGTCAATAGGATTCCGCTGGATTAATTACAATATTCCTGCAGATTAATATCACCATGTGACGCTTTCCCATAACCTGACTTGAAGTCTCCCTGTTACCGGTCGTACGTTACCGGCCAATGAATCAATACGATCAACATACTAGCCCTACAAGATAGAGGTTTGTCAAACCTATGGTACCACTATGCTATCATCGGTTTAGTCACGTCAAACTAACTGGTCAGCGAATTTTAAGGGGCTTACATGATCAACAACTGGCACATGATTGAAATGATATAATACAACAGTTCCATAGTTATTAATTGTAATTGTGTTCATCAATGTCATGATTCTCAATGTGATGTATTCTCATTGTTATTAACAAAGTTGAATAAGAACTTGTCTTATTACATTATGTTAATTATTGTGTGAATGATGTTGTTATCATGAAGTTATATTATCATGGTTATCATTCGTTGTTCCATGTTCTCCTGTAATATGTGTTGAGTTGTAAAGCTAAGTGTTATAAGAACTCGTCCTATTACACTTACTTAACTCTTGTGTTGAATGTTATTACAATGATATATATTATCTTTATAACATTATTATGTTTGCCTGTGATTATCCCAATGTTTGTTCATGTAAGAATAACTAAGGGTTGTAAGATATAATTTTACAACTATGATATTCTATTGTGTTGATGAGTTATGAAATTATATTATCATAATCATCTTAATTGTTTCTGTCATCTCATGATCATACAAGCATGCATACAATGATAGCGATAATAAGCAGTTTAATAATCTAAATCAAAGTACTAGCAATATGTTAAGCATAACTTTTAAATAAATAAAAGTAAGCATGTTTCTCAGCCCCGTGAGTATAAAATCAGTTAAGATTACAGAAAAAGGGGCATATGAACTCACCTTGTTGTTGTAGTGGTTGACTTAGCTTAAACGAAAGAAGACACGCACTCTTGATTGAACTTGAGTTTGTTTTCACGATCCTGTATTGATTTCACGTTCTATTTATCTTATACGTATTGAGTGTAATTGATTTGTGTGCGTGTGTATGTGTTGGCCATAAAGTTGGCTAACACACGTAAGTCGAGGTCGTCGTTTGGCCCTTGTTATAATTGTTATGGGTTGTTACTACTAAGAGTCTTTATATTGTGTTTTTAGACTTGATTTCCTCCTAAAACTTTTATAACCCTTGTCATCATATGTAAATCATCCCATTGATAGAATTATTGAAAGTTAACCTAAGTCATAGTTATGACTTAGGTTTATTGTTTCAAGTTTGTCATGTCATATTTGTGGAACTTGTTTTAGCCAACCTATTCCATGTATATTATGCATATCACCCCTCTTGTCGATTCCGAGTGTTTGTTTTCATTTTAGCTTTTGTGGGCCGAACATAAGTGAGTGGGCCAATTGGTTTGTATAGTTAACCGTTGGGCCAAATCCAAATCCTTGGGCCGAAGGGAAGGGTTTTGGGCCGAAACCAAAACACATGGCTGGGTAGATTTATTGGGCTTAGATAATCAATCATGGATTGGGTCAATTAAAGCTGGTCAGTGTGCATGGGCCATTGTGGACCGGTTTGTTGATGTTGGGCCTAATCAGCGGGCCGAATGAGTGTGCTCTCCTACGGATCAGCGAACCTTTCGAGATAGGTTCGGTGTTTCCTAAGGTTCGTTCCCATTCTAGGTTAACCTAGCCATCTGGTTCGCGTGTGTTGATATCCGGCCAAGGTTCGTCCCTGCATAAGGGAAGGTTCGTTCGATCCGAGGGTTCGGGGATAGTCACCGGATTCGGCCAGACACTATACAGGTTCGTTTCTTCTTTCCCTCATCACAGGTTGTGAGTCACGAACCCAGGGTTCGGCTGTGATTTGCTACATGCATGCATGGTTCGGCTCATAGAACAAGAGGGTTCGTGACTCGGGTAAGGGTTCGTCTGGTAGCTGCTACTCACAGGTTCGTCTCCCTAAGAGCAACACGAAGGTTCGGTGGTGGTACCCTGGGTCGGCAACATGGTCTGCTAGGGTTCGTCATACACGATGTAAGGTTCACTCCAGTGAGGTTCGCAGCCCCGAAATGGTTCGGGAGATGAGTAGGTTCGTGAGTCTGGTACTTGCTACATGCGAACCTGTTTCAGCACTTCATCCTTGTCAAATTTGATGTGTTAATCGACTGTTATCTTGCTAGGGTTACACCAAGATTGTTCTCAAGGATGAAGGTGGCGTGGGGGTGGGTTTAGATCCGGCTAGGACGTGTGGTCGAACCAAAACACTAAGAAAACCCTATTTTCGTGAATCTTTCAAGCATCATACCTTGTTTTCCAGTGGTTAAATCTTCAGATCCCTTGTACTTTTAGGTAGAGGACATCAAGAGTTACGCGTGGGTTCTAGAATCATCAATTTTCGTTGAGAAATGCTCACGATATGCTAGTTTGAAGGTTGAAATTTGTAGTGAGAGAGAGAGGGCCGGATTTTGAATATAGAGAGAGAGTAAGAGGTGGTGAAATGGTGAATCGTCACCCGAACGAATACGACCATGGTTTTGCTTTCCGAATTTTGTTTTCTACTTTTCAGTCGTCATTTCAGAACGTTAAACTCACATATATGTTTGTGTGAATTGTCACTCACGCAAACACACCGTCAGTTCGTTATTCTGAAAGGACACTGCAATATTGTTTTAAATTGTATCTCGTCACTGTAAGACTCAACTAAACTTCATGTTATCACATTGTTTTCATACTGTTTTCACACAGATTTGTCGGCCATCTGATTCCTGTTATCTATGGATATCAGATCGCAACCGATTTGTTTCTGTTATTCGCTTGTACACTGTTGTTTCTCTTGATTAGTTGTGTTAAATGTACTTAGGTTTTCACCTAAATACTAACAACTATTGTTTATAATGAGTGTTGTACTTACGGCATTTAATTTTACACAAAAATACGTACAACTGTTTCTTGTATTTTGAATTCTGTTAATACAAGTACTGTTCACAATCGTGTATTTACACATAGTTACTGTTGAAAGTACACATACCGTACGGACTTGCCGGCCGATCAAGTACTAGTTGTCACAGTCTCCCCTTGTTAAAGAAATTTCGTCCCGAAATTTAAGCGTGAAGGTCGGGCTTTACTTCTCAAACAGGTGGGGATACTTTGTCTTCATGTTGTCCTCGCCCTCCCAGGTAAATTCTGGTCCACACTTGGAGCTCCGTCGAACCTTTACAATAGGGATACGGCTTCGTTTCAGTTTCTTAACTTCACGTTCCATAATCTCTATAGGTTCTTCAATGAAATGTAATTGCTCGTCAACTTGTATCTCTTCCAATGGTATAATCAATGATTCGTTTGCTAAACATCTCTTGAGGTTTGATACATGAAACACATCATGTACTCCGTTGAGCTCATCAGGGAGTTTGAGTCTGTATGCCACATGACCTATGCGTTGAGTAATCTCAAACGGTCCGACATACTTTGGTGCTAGCTTGCCTTTAGCCCCAAAACGAACTATGCCTTTCCAT
The DNA here is from genome assembly GCA_009363875.1 of Mikania micrantha. Classification (NCBI taxonomy): domain Eukaryota; kingdom Viridiplantae; phylum Streptophyta; class Magnoliopsida; order Asterales; family Asteraceae; genus Mikania; species Mikania micrantha. Next base: position 34,992,104 of record CM018694.1, on the reverse strand, counting down.
GGGGACACTTTCAACATGACTTGGTCACCCACATCGAATTCCAAAGGCTTACGCCGTTTGTCTGCGTAACTCTTTTGGCGTCTACATGTTACTTGTAGTCTCTGTTGTATCTGGGCAATCTTATTAGTAGTTTCTTGAATAAGTTCAGGCCCATTGATTCTGTTATCTTCCACTTCTGTCCAACAAATTGGAGACTGACATTTTCTACCATACAGTGCTTCAAAAGGAGCACATCCAATGCTGCTGTGGTAGCTATTGTTGTAGGAGAACTCAATAAGTGGTAAATGTGTATCCCAACTTCCACCAAAGTCTAGGATGCATGCCCTCAACATATCCTCCAGGGTTTTAATAGTTCGCTCGCTTTGTCCATCCGTTTGTGGATGATAAGCGGTGCTCAAGTTAACACTTGTCCCTAAGGATTGTTGCAATGTTTGCCAGAACCGCGAAGTAAATCGACTGTCCCGGTCAGAATTAATAGACAATGGCACCCCGTGCCTTACTACTATTTCATTGACGTAAAGTCTCGCTAGTTTCTCCATCTTGTAGGTTTCTCTGATCGGCAAGAAGTGTGCGGACTTGGTCAATCAATCAATGATGAGCCAAATCGAATCGTGTCCGCTGGAAGTGCGGGGTAGCTTGGTAATAAAATCTATAGCTATTTGTTCCCACTTCCATTATGGAATCTCTGGTTGTTCCAGCAAACCCGAAGGTTTCTGGTGTTCAGCTTTGACTTTGGCACATGTGATGCATTTGCCAACATAAGTGGCAACATCTTTTTTCATACCTGGCCACCAATAAAATGACCTAAGATCTTGGTACATCTTATCGGCACCAGGATGAACGGAGTAGCGTGTCTTCTGTACCTCTTCAAATATAAGTGTTCGGAGTTCATCTACCGCCGGGATCCAAACACGATCCAGATAATTGATAACTCCATCTTGTTTTGTCACAAAATGTTTCTCGGCTCCACAGTCGAGCTCTTGCTTCAAATTGTCTCTAGCCACTGCTTCTTGTTGTGCTTGTAGAATTTGTTCTCTCAAACTTGTTTGCACGGTCATTCCCATTGCTCGAACGCGCAAGGGCTTGATTCATTCCTTCCGACTCAAAGTGTCTACAACAACATTCGCTTTGCCCGGATGGTATTTGATCACACAATCGTAATCGTTCAGGAGCACAACCCAACGTCTCTGTCTCATGTTAAGCTCCTTCTGATCAAATATGTACTGTAAACTTTTGTGATCTGTGAAGATAGTGCGTTTGGTACCATACAGATAGTGTCTTCAAATCTTTAAAGCATATACAACAGCTCCAAGTTCTAGATCGTGTGTTGTGTAATTCTTCTCATGTATTTTCAGTTTTCAGCTGTCGTGAGGCATAAGCAATGACTTTGTCTCGTTGCATCAAAACACATCCAGTCCCTGATGGGAAGCATCACAGTATACTACAAAGTCATCATTGCCTTCTGGGAGTGTTAAGATTGGAGCATTGCACAATCTTTGTTTCAGTGTCTGGAATGCCTCCTCTTGTTTCTGTGTCCACACAAAAGGTTCAATCTTTTGTGTGAGCTTGGTGAGAGGCAAGGCTATCTTGGAGAAATTCGAAATGAATCTCTTGTAATAACCTGCTAACCCCAAAAATGATCTGATTTCTGTTGGTGTTGTAGGCACATCCCAGTTCTTGATTGCTTCAATCTTGACAGGATCCGCGTGAATACCATTGCTGTTAATCACGTGACCCAGAAATTGAACTTCTCTTAGCCAAAATTCACACTTGGAGAATTTGGCATAAAGTCGTTCTCCTTTCAGAAGTTCCAAGACTGTCTTGAGGTGTTGTTCGTGTTCCTTCTCGTTCCTTGAATAAATCAGTTTATCATCAATAAAGACGATAACAAACTGAGCTAAGTACGGCTTGCACACCCGGTTCATCAAATCCATGAACACAACCGGTGCATTCGTCAGTCCGAATGGCATCACCATGAACTCGTAGTGACCGTATCGGGTACGAAAGGCCGTCTTTGGTATGTCTTCCTTTTGAATTTGGAGTTGATGATAACCTGATCTCAGGTCTATCTTTGAAAAGTATTGTGCTCCCTGTAACTGATCAAACAAATCATCAATCCTCGGTAACGGGTACCGATTCTTGATGGTGAGTTTGTTGAGCTCTCTATAATCAAGGCACGTCCTGAAAGTTCCAACCTTCTTCTTAACAAAAAGAACCGGAGCTCCACACGGGGAAAAGCTCGGTCGAATGAATCCTTTGTCGAGTAGCTCTTGTAATTGATTGGACAACTCTTGCATTTCTAATGGTGCAAGTCTGTAAGGAGACTTAGCTACAGGAGTCGCTCCCGGAATCAAATCGATTCGGAATTGCACCGATCTCTCGGGTGGCAGTCCCGGTAAATCATCCGGAAACACGTCCGCATAGTCTTTGTTACGTGTATCTCTTCTCATTTGTAACAACTAAACTTATTGATTTGAGAATGAAACTGATTATGATCTCGAGGACCATTTTAGTCTCTTTTCTTCATATTCCTGACTAAGTCACTTAAGAATAACTTAATCTCAATTGATTTGAAAATTTCCTACTATGGTTTCTGGATCTATCCCTTAGGGAGTTTTGGTTCTCTATTCAAGCATAGGTATTAATTTTACTAACTCCTATTACCTAGTTGGCACTAAATTAATCTATGGTTACCCTTAATTATATTACTAAATACACATGATATAATGACATACCCTCGAAGTCATCCGACTCCGTGTGTACATCTGGCGCTGGTAGAGCGAGTAGTTCCTCGGTGGTGGTTGATGCCATTGGATCTGTTGGAGTTGTTGGGAACTTCCTCCTAGGGCAGTCTCTTGCGAAATGTCCAAGTATTCCGCAGGTGTAGCAGTGGTGGTTGCGTTGAGAGGAAGTAGATGTATTTGCTCTCTGCTTCTGATCCTGTGTTGGAAGGTTTCGACACCTCCAAATCGAGTGTCCTTTCTTTCCACAGTTCAAACAAAGACTGCATGGATTGTTCCCAGCATGATGAAATCCACACTTGTTACACTTGGGATGTTTACCAGTGTATTGACGAAGATTTGATTTCATCGAGGTTTTGCAATAAGCAGCCCAGTGCCCTGTCCTTCCACAACGGGTGCACTGACGACATTGGTTTCTGTCATGGTGATGATATTGACAGAGTTGACAACGAGGGGCCGTCCCACCATAAGTCTTGTTACCCTTTTTAGGTAGGTCTGGCATGACTTGACTGATCGGGGTGGCTTCCGTGAAGTTCACGGGTCCCTTTCGCTTTTTAGCAGGACGGTGTTCGGTTTTCTTACTGGTGTCACCTTCCGCAGGTTCCTTTCCTTTGGTGGTGACAGGTGGAAAAGTCCTAGCATACTCATCGCTGCCCCTGATCCTACTGATGATCTCAGGAATGACTGCAACCAACTGTTCAGTGAACAGGGTTGCCAGTGCAGCAGTCGCTGGTTCTACCTCAGGTGGAGGAGGATGAGGTAGTGATGGTGGTTGTCCCTGTGACATGTCAATCCTAATCGAAAAACCATCGGTTAGTATTTATGCTCAAATGATGTAACATATGCAAGTAAATCCAGTGTCCTGTGTTCTATACATGAGGGTCCCTAGGTTATAGTCTAGGCCAAACCGTTTGAAACAAGATGGCCTATATTTCTCTATAACCATGGCTCTGATACCAATCTGTCACACCCCGAGCCAGCGGGCTGGATCGACTTTCCCGTCGGGCGTAAAGTTCTCGGGGCGCGATATCGTTTGATAATCGAAATGATCAGATTGTTTACATAGCACATGATAAATAAATGAGAGATGCTAACACAACAATGATATAGAATTACAAGATTAAATTACAATGTATCGTTCATAATTTAACCAAGTAATATATCCAAAAGAATCAATAAGTTTATATCTTGTATCGGTACAAGATATACAAAAGATGATTCATTGTTTTGCCATCCAAAAGTATGATCACACAAAATGTAGCTAGGTCCTCAAAAGTCCACTAGCTATGTTCTTGAATGTGGGCGACTAACCTGTTCGTCACCTGAGAAAACATGCATTTAAGAAAAATCAACACTAGGTTGGTGAGTTCATAAGTTTGATATTTGAAAACTTTGAATGTTCACAAGCACAGTCACAATGTTTCACATGATTCTTGTAATGATTGATTCTCCTGTTCCACCCAAATGGACTCTCCCTAGTTGTACGTATAGGTGGTGTGACGCCCGATCAAGCATGCTTATATATAGGGCATACGAAAGGGTCAAGCCCAGACGCCATCCCACCACATGCTCAATCAAGTTTCACACTACTTGCAATACAACTATGGATCTCCATTTCCATTTCCCATATGTTTAACTTGCTTGATGTGTATCCATCTGTTTATATTCATCACCCAATTGTAATTCACCTGTTGTATCACATGTAGAATAATATAATATGGGGGTTTGGTTATCAACCCGAAGTATTTGATAAGCCCTTTATGTGTTAAGGAGTTTAGATTAATTAAATCCGTTCCTTGTATTATTCCATTGTGTGTGGGGTTAACTATTCTTCACTTTTGAATATTAAGAGTGTTAGTTAACCGTTTGTCATTTGTTCTCAACTTGAAGTGCATAGAGTATAAATGGGAGTCCATTGTTATCCTCACATAATCAGATCACAATGCACTCCAATTTAACTCTACCACCTTGTATTCCCATAGACCTCAACGAAAGCTATTACTAGTAGTGGAACATGAGAGAAGATCAATTTCTCAACCTACAAGTGAATAGGATTCCGCTGGATTAATTACAATATTCCTGCATATTAGTATCACCATGTGACACTTTCCCAGAACTTGACTTGAAGTCGCCCTGTTACCGGTCGTACGTTATCGGCCAATGAATCAATACGATCAACATACTAGCCCGACAAGCTAGAGGTTTGTCAAACCTATGGTACCACTATGCTATCGTCGGTTTAGTCACGTCAAACTAACTGGTCAGCGAATTTTAAGGGGCTTACATGATCAACAACTGGCACATGACTGAAATGATATAATACAACAGTTCCATAGTAATTAATTGTAATTGGGTTCATCAATGTCATGATTCTCAATGTGATGTATTCTCATTGTTATTAACAAAGTTGAATAAGAACTTGTCTTATTACATTATGTTAATTATTGTGTGAATGATGTTGTTATCATGAAGTTATATTATCATGATTATCATTCGTTGTTCCATGTTCTCCTGTAATATGTGTTTAGTTGTAAAGCTAAGTGTTATAAGAACTTGTCCTATTACACTTACTTAACTCTTGTGTTGAATGTTATTACAAAGATATATATTATCTTTATAACATTCTTATGTTTGCCTGTGATTATCCCAATGTATGTTCATGTAAGAATAACTAAGTGTTGTAAGATATAATTTTACAACTATGATATTCTATTGTGTTGATGAGTTATGAAATTATATTATCATAATCATCTTAATTGTTTCTGTCATCTCATGATCATACAAGCATGCATACAATGATAGCGATAATAAGCAGTTTAATATTATCTAAATCAAAGTACTAGCAATATGTTAAGCATAACTTTTAAATAAATAAAAGTAAGCATGTTTCTCAGCCCCGTGAGTTTAAAATCATTTAAGATTACAGAAAAAGGGGCATATGAACTCACCTTGTTGTTGTAGTGGTTGACTTAGCTTAAACGAAAGAATACACGCGCTCTTGATTGAACTTGAGTTTGTTTTCACAATCCTGTATTGATTTCACGTTCTATTTATCTTATAAGTATTGAGTGTAATTGATTTGTGTATGTGTTGGCCATAAAGTTGGCTAACACACGCAAGTCGCGGTCATCGTTCGACCCTTGTTATAATTGTTATGGGTTGTTACTACTAAGTGTCTTTATATTGTGTTTTTGGACTTGATTTCCTCCTAAAACTTTTATAACCCTTGTCATCATATGTAAATCATCCCATTGATAGAATTATTGAAAGTTAACCTAAGTCATTGTTATGACTTAGGTTTATTGTTTCAAGTTTGTCATGTCATATTTGTGGAACTTGTTTAAGCCAACCTACTCCATGTATATTATGCATATCACCCCTCATGTCGATTCCGAGTGTTTGTTTTCATTTTAGCTTTTGTGGGCCGAACATAAGTGAGTGGGCCAATTGGTTTGTATAGTTAACCGTTGGGCCAACTCCAAATCCTTGGGCCGAAGGGAAGGGTTTTGGGCCGAAACCAAAACACATGGCTGAGTAGATTTATTGGGCTTAGATAATCAATCATGGATTGGGCCAATTAAAGCTGGTCAGTGCGCATGGGCCATTGTGGACCGGTTTGTTGATGTTGGGCCTAATCAGCTGGCCGAATGAGTGTGCTCTCCTACAGATCAACGAACCTTTCGAGATAGGTTCGGTGTTTCCTAAGGTTCGTTCCCATTCTAGGTTAACCTAGCCATCTGGTTCGCGTGTGTTGATATCCGGCCAAGGTTCGTCCCTGCAAAAGGGGAGGTTCGTTCGATCCTAGGGTTCGAGGATAGTCACCGGATTCGGCCAGACACTATACAGGTTCGTTTCTTCTTTCCCTCATCACAGGTTCGCCACTATGTGAGTCACGAACCCAGGGTTCGACTGTGATTTGCTACATGCATGCAGGGTTCGGCTCATAGAACAAGAAGGTTCGTGACTCTAGGAAGGGTTCGTCTGGTAGCTGCTACTCACAGGTTCGTCTCCCTAAGAGCAACACAAAGGTTTGGTGGTGGGTTCAAGAATCATCAATTTTCGTTGAGAAATGCTCAAGATATGCTAGTTTGAAGGTTGAAATTTGTAGTGAGAGAGAGAGGGCCGGATTTTGAATGGAGAGAGAGTAAGAGGTGGTGAAATGAGGAAATTAACCTCATTTGTTGTTTATATACCCCGAGGGTATTCGGGTTCGTTTCAGTTGCTCGGTTCGCGTTTTCGTCGCGTTTCCGGATCTTTACGCGTAATTCATTTGTAATCAATAAAAGATTAGTTATTTTAATTATTTTGATGAGTTTCAAAATTGTAAAAATGTTACTTATTTTATTTTATTAATTTATTTGTCGTTCGCGTCGTGTGTCGTTTCGTTTCGTCGGACCGCGTCACCATCGCGTCTATTCGTTCGAATCGTCACCCAAACGAATACGACCATGGTTTTGCTTTCCGAATTTTGTTTTCTACTTTTCAGTCGTCATTTCAGAACGTTAAAATCACATATATGTTTGTGTGAATTGTCACTCAAGCAAACACACCGTCAGTTCGTTATTCTGAAACGACACTGCAATATTGTTTTAAATTGTATCTCCTCACTGTCGGACTCAACTAAACATCCTGTTATCACATTGTTTTCACACTGTTTTCACACTGATTTGTCGGCCATCTGATTCCTGTTTTCTATGGATATCAGATCGCAACCGAGTTGTTTCTGTTATTCGCTTGTACACTGTTGTTTCTCTTGATTAGTTGTGTTAACTGTACTTAGGTTTTCACCTAAATACTAACAACTATTGTTTATAATGAGTGTTGTACTTACGACATTTAAGTTTACACAAAAATACGTACAACTGTTTCTTGTATTTTGAATTCTGTTAATACAAGTACTGTTCACAATCATGTATTTACACATAGTTACCGTTGAAAGTACACATACCGTATGGACTTGCCGGCCGATCTGGTACTAGTTGTCACATCAGTTGACTAGTCAGCAAAGTGGCCAGTGCTATGGTAGCAGGATCCAACTCATGAACTGGTGGTGGCGGAGGAGGAGGTGGAGGTGACAGTGTAGGAGAGTCAGGTGGTGTCGGTGTCGAAGAGTGTGTAGCTGAATCTTGTGGTGGTGGCAGTAAAGCTGGTGGTCTTCTTGGCGGCATTCTGATCATAACCGAAAGAAAATCACTTAGTGCAGTGATCAGATGCAGAAGACATATGCAAATAGAATTCTATATTGTATGATCTCTACATGAGGGTCCGTAGGTTATAGTCTAGGCCAAACCGTTTAAGTAATATGACCTATATTTCTCTATAACCATGGCTCTGATACCAATCTGTCACACCCCGAGCCGGCGGGCTGGATCGACTTTCCCGTCGGGCGGAAGGTTCCCGGGGCGCGATATCGTTTGATAATCACAATGATCAGATTATTTGCATAGCACATGATATAATAACGAGAAATGCTAACAGCACAATGGTATAGAATTACAAAGTTAAATTACATTGTTTCCACATAATTTAACCAAGTAAATCTATCCCAAAAGAATCAGAGTGTTTCTATCTTGTAACTGTACAAGATCTACAAAAGATGATTCATTGTTTTGTCATTCCAAAAGTATGTCAACACAAAATGTAGCTAGGTCTTCTAAAAGTCCACTAGCTATGTTCTTGAATACTGATGACTACACCTGTTCGTCACCTGAGAAAACATGCATTTAAACAAAGTCAACACTAGGTTGGTGAGTTCATAAGTTTGATAATTTGAAATCTTGAATTGATCACATACACAATCACCATGTCATACGTGTTACTTGTAGGTTGTTGGATTCACCCATTCACACAATGGCCTCTCCATAGTTATATTTACAAGTGATATCTCATCCTATTAGCTATGCTTATATATAGGGCTTATGTAGGGGAACAAGCCCCAGCCACCGTCCCACCACATACCTATTAGGACTTAACACTACTTGCAATACAACTATAGATCCCCATTTTCATTTCACCCGTCCGTTGTTTTCATCACCCATTGTATCGTATGTAGAATAATATAATAAGAGGGGTTTAGTTATCAAACCTAAATATTGATAAACCCTCAATGTGTTAAGGAAGTTAGATTAATTTAATCCGATCTTTGTTATTATTCTTTTTCTTGTGGGGTTAACCGTTAATCACTTTTAAATAATAAGAGTCTTAGTTAACCAATTGATATTTTTTCTCAACTTGAAGTGCATAGAGCCTAAAAGGAATCCATTGCATTCCTCATGTTATCAGATTACAATGCATCCGATTTACCTCTACCACTTTGTATTACCGTAGGCCTCATCGAAACTGTTACTAGTAATATGACATGAGAGAAAATAAATTCCTCAATCTACTAGACAACATATAACAATTGATTAATTACAATTTCACTGCAGATTAATATCACCATGTGTCAATTTCCAGACCCTGACTGTTCGTCGCCCTGTCACCGGTCATACGATACAGGCCAATGAATCAATACGATCAACATACCAGCCCTACAAGCTAGAGGTTTGTCAGACCTATGGTACCACTATGGTATCAGCGGTTTAGTCACGTCAAATTATCAGCGGTTTGTCAGACCTATGGTACCACTATGGTAAGGGACTTACAATGATCATACTTGAATACATGGCACATGATTGAAATGATATAATACAGACAGTTCAATAGTAATCAATTGTATTGTTTTCACCAATGTTGTTTGTTCTCAATGTTGTGTGTACTCGTTGTTGTTAACAAAGTTATATAGGATCCTGTCTTATTATACAATGTTGTTCGTTGTGTGAATGATGTTGTTATCATGAAGGTACATTATCATGATTATTATTCTTGTTGTTCCATATGGTCACCCTGTTGTCACTACAGTGTTGTAAGAACTAGTCTTACTACACTTAGTCGACTCAGGTGGTGGATGATACTTGTTTCGTGTTATCTTGTAGTATGCCCGAGTTATAAGCTGAGTGTTATAAGAACTTGTCCTATTACACTTAGCTAACTCTTGTGTTGAACGATATTATGAAGATATATTATCCTCATATCATTCATGTGTGTTGTTGTTATTGTCATCATGTTCACCTGTGATAATCTCAATGTCTGTTCCTGCAAGAATAATTAAGCGTTATAAGATAGAATCTTACAACTATGTTATTCTATTGTATTGATGATTTATGAAGTTATATTATCATATTCATCTTAGTTGTCTCTATCATAATATGATCATACAAGCATGCATACAATGATAAGCGATAATAAGTCAAGAAATATTATCTAAATCATAGTATAAGCAATATGTTGAACTAAAACTTTTAAATAAATAAAAGATTTAGCATGTTTCTCAGCCCTGAGAGTTTAAAATCAGTTAAGATTAGAAAAAGGGGGCGTATGAACTCACCTTGTAACTGTTGTGGTTGACTAGGTCCAAACAAGAATGCACGCGCTCTTTTGTGGTACTTGTTGTATTCACAATCCTGTATTGATTTCACGTTATTTGTAACTTGTAAGTATAATTTGTGGAGATTCGTGTGTGTGTATGTGTTAGCCCTAAAATTGGCTAACACTCGCGAGTCTCGGTCATCATTCGGCCCTGTGTACTGGTTATGGATATTGATAACACTTAACCCTATTAGGTTAAGGTTAATATACTTTGTTGTTGATTTTATACACAACTTGATTCAATTTCATATTATTAAAGGTTCTGAGTATAAAACATAGGTTTTAGATTAAAGGTTAGTAACCCTTAACATCTCGTAACATAGATGTGTATTGTCAATGTTCCATTTGTATTAATACTTTGAAACCACTTGTTAACCCACTCAAGAATGCAATGTTTTAGACCTTATACAATCCATTACACCCCAACACTTGCCACCTTTGTAGTAAAAACTCACAAATTACATGCATGTTATAAGTATTTAGTTGATTCCACATGTTAGTTTGTATCTTCCATTACATGGGCCGAATGGTTATGTTGGGCCGAACCATTGATGGTGGCCGGATGAAGTGTCCTAGGCCGATTAAATGGCTTGGACCGAGTGACTAATGTGGGCCAAACCAGGGATCTGGGCCCAATCAAATACTCTGGGCTGAAACAGTGAGTGTAGACTGCATAAGTGGGCCGAATGGAATATGGGCCATATGAGATTGGGCCGGTTGGTGTTGCAGCCGAATAAGGTTGGCCGTATGAAATTGACTGGCCGAATGAGGGATAGGCTAGGCGAATGGGGTGACCTAAAGGAGGGGCTAGCGAATGTGGTTTTGGGCACGAATGAGTCTCACGGGCGAATGAGCAGCAACCCGCGACTGAAGGTGGTCGACTAGGCCATTCGGCTGACTGATTGATAAGGCTCCTTCGGCCCTAGGTCAGGGGCCATTCGGCGATCTGAGTTTTCTCATTCGGCCATCCAAGCTAGGCCCATAACCGCCCGCATCGCAAGGTGCAAGGATGGTTTCGATGGTGGTGCGTGCTGAGCTAGGTTCTCATGGTCGGGGGTTTTAAGGTTTGAAGGTTTCCAAACCGGTTAGGGTTTGAGTTGGACAAGAAGATGAAAAACCCTAGTTTTTCGTGATGTTCTAGCTTCATTACCTCTATTTCAGATGGATTTGGCTCTAGATCGGTTGTACATTCGTGTAGAGAAGGTTGAGAGCTTTGTTTAGGCTCAAGAACCACTCGATTTCGTTAAGTTTTGAGTGAGTTATAGATGATTGAAGGTTAGGGTTTCTAGAGAGAGGAAATCCGGGAGAGAGGTTTTAGAGAGAGAAAGTGAAGAGGGAAATGAGGAAAATGGCCTCATTTAGAGTATTTATACTCCGGGCGTGTTCGGGTTCGTTTTTGTTGCTCGGTTCGCGTCTCCGTTGCGTTTCCGGATCGTTACACGCGTATTTACGGATTTTAAATAAAAAGACTTTATTTTAAAGGTTGTGATTCCTAATAAATGTTTTGTATTTATTTTTCTCATTTTATTATCGTTCGAATCGTTAAATGATTTCGTTTCGTTAGATCGCGTCACCTTCGCGCGTATTCATTCGAATCGTCATCTGAACGAACACGATGATGGTTTCACTTTCTGATTCTTGTTTTCTACTTTTCAGTCATCATTTCAGAACATTAAACTCACATATATGTTTGTGTGAATCGTCACTCACGCAAACACACTGTCAGTTCGTTATTCTGAAATAACACTGCAACCGTGTTTGAATTGTGTTTCCTCACTGACAGACTCAACTATACTTCCTGTTTTCACATTGTTTTCGTACTGATTTATCGGCAATCTGATTCCTGTCATCTGTGGATATCAGATCGCAACCGACATATTCTTGTTGTTTACTTGTACAATGTTGTTTTTCTTGATTTGTTGAATTAACTGTACTTAGGTTTTCACCTAATTACATACATTTATTGTTTATCGTTAGTTGTTGTACTTAGGGTATTTAAGTTTTCACATAAATACGTACAACTGTTTCTTGTCTTCTGAATTCTGTTATCACAAACACTATTCACGCATTGTATTTACACACAGTAAATAGTGAAAGTACACATACCGTACGGACTTGCCGGACGATTAGGTACTGGATGTCACAGTCTGGGATCCAGGCGTGGAGGATTTGATGATCTCAGAGAGACTCTTCAGGGTGCCTTTGTGGCCATAGTGTTTAGCATCCCGTTTAACTTTTCTGAGATGGTTTTTACGCATATGAAGGAGAATGTGTACCTTAAGGGATACAAGAAGTTTTTGATGTATCCGAGGTTTCTCCAGATGATCTTCGATGCACAAGTGCCAAATCTACCTAAGGCAAATTCAGATATCATCATACTGGAGCATATGAATGACATCACCCTTAACAGAGTTCTCTCTTTTAGGGGAAAGGAGAGGAAGCCTCCCACTCGTGGTATGTTCGGCCATCTCCTCAATCCTGACTATGTTGCACCCATTGGGAGGAGATGGAGACACGAGGATTCTGATTTAGATCAGGAAGATATCATTGTTCCAGGAGACATGGATATGATGATGATGTTGGTGGTGGTGCTGGTGATGCTAGTAGTGCATGTGTAAGTGGTGGTGCAAGTGCTAATACTGATGTTGGTAGTGCTGTTGTTGTTAGTGGTGTTGGTGCTGTTACTGATGTTGGTAGTGCTGTTGTTGTTAGTGGAGCTGTTGCCGGTGTTGGTGGATCTGATGTTGCTGGTGATGATGTGAATATTGATGCTCTTCTTGATCTGGATTTCATGACTGCTTCTGCAGCCACTGTTTCTACTCCGTTAGAGATGGGTGGTACTACATCTGTCGATGAGGGGGAGGATGAGCAGATGGAGGATGTTGATGATGAGGATGAGGATGCCTCAGATGATTCTGATTCAGAGGACACTGGGCCACAAGTTGTGACTACATGCTTTAGACCTCAAGTAGTCTTTCTTGAGACAGGGAATATAGAGTAGGCCTTTGTTGATATAGAGGAGATCAGGGATCCATCTTTTGTTCCAGAGTTTGTTTTTTCTCCTCCTCCACGTACTTCTATTACTACATATATTATTGCTACCACTGCTGTTGCTGCTCAAACTACTTCCTCTCCTCCTGCCAATGGAAGAAGGACACGATTTGTTCTTCAGAGACGGTCAGAGTTGACTTCTATTGCACAAACCACTGCTTCATCCGCTGCAACAGTTGCAGCTTCTTCACTGACCAGTTCAAGGGCAACTCCTGCACATGTTACTATTGCCCCTCTGACCTCATCTGTTGCTACTATAGCTGTCTTCACTGCAGCTTCCTCTGGTCCCTCCACTTCTCGTGCAGATAACTATATTCGAACTGCTTCAGTTGCTGAACAGCTCTGCACACTGAAGAGTTTGGTCCTTCAGTTGATGGAGAGGAACCATGAGCAGGATCAAGCTTTTTCCCAGCTTACACAAAGAGTACATGAGCAGGATGCTCAGTTGATTCAGACTGCTGATCAGAGAGCCGATTTGAAGGCTAGATCTGCTGATTTAGAGGAGAGGTTGCTCAAGTCTATGGATGAGCACAATCAGCTGGCCCTGACTGCTGTGGGCTTCAATGACAGGATTTCGGCTCTTGAGGCTGAAAACTTGCGTCTAGCTGAGCAAGTTGACAGTCTTAAAGAGCCTACTCCTAGCATTGAGGGTTCTGAGCCTGTCTCCAATGATTCAGACAAGGATGAAGAAGAAGAAGACGAAGAAGAAGAAGAGTCTGATGAGGAGAAGGTAGATTATGATAGTTCAGATGATGATGACTCTGGTGATGATGATGGTGGTGGTGCTCGGAGTGGCTCTGAAAGCTCCTCTAGTGCAAGAGAGCCAACCCCACCCACCAAAGTCAGAACCAAGACCAAACATGACAAAGCTCCTCAACAGCCTCAGAGTCAAGTGATGAGCCGAAGGCCACTGAAGAGGTTGAAGCGATGCCTGTGAGACGACTCCTGGACGAAAAGTTGACAATGATACTGGACGCTCAAGGTATCATTCAACACTCTATCAACTATGATAAAGATGAAGTCAAAATCATTCATTGCCTCACAAAGGAGCAAGTCGCAGAGCTATTCAGGATAAATCCTGATGAGGTGATATTAGATGATGCTCCCATTCCTGCTTCTGATCTTCCTACTCCAGAAGCATTCGATGGTATTGATGAGGTGATTCTGGAAGACATTACAGAGGAGGAGGGCATAAAGTACACTTCAGCTGAAGAGGAACTACCTACTTTTACTTACTTATTCAGTCTACATTCTGAGGAGGAGTAGAACCGAAAGATAGACGAAAAGATCAGTGGTAGTGAGTCTTCAGCAGAAGACATTTAGAAGAGGAAAGAGGAATGGGCAGCCTATTGGCAAGTGTTGAAGAAAAGAAAGTGTTCCTCCTATGCCAACTCCACGCACAAAAGTTTACAGGACCAAAGGATATAAGTCTGGAGGTCAAATTCTGAGTTGGGCATACTTTCATGACTTGCACTGCTATGCAGTTAAGAGAGAGTGTCGGATCCAATACTTCAGATATCCCCATGACTTCAAGATGTTTCCGGGATTTGAAGTTAATCAACTTTCATGTCTGAAGATGATATACTGTGAAGATTCGGGGATGTCGTTCTGGTTTGCAAGGCAAATCCAATTCGAGTACAGGAAAAGATGGATCAATTTCAAGCCACAGCAACCAGAGAGATACTATCTACCGGAGATTGATGCAGATACCCGAAGACATAAAGTGATCCTGAAGTGGCTGCCTCCTAAAGTCATGAAGAAGATTCCATTATGGAAGATGCCTCTGTAGGTCCCTAACCAGATCAAAATCCGAGCTTTATGTCTCCAATCAGCATCAAGTAACTCTATAGTGTGCGGAATCCTTAATAGAATTGACGAAATAGCAAGAACAACAAGAAAGATCAAAACTTTGATTGTATTCAAAAGAGTATTCGAAAATGTGCCTCAATACGTCTAGAGAGCACACCTCGGGAAAATCAACCCTAAACTTGTACAAAATACGTCTATTTATACTAAGTCTAGGCGTACTCGAAGTTCTATACAAGTTAACTTCGAGTACTCATACAATATGAGTATTCGAAGGTACTGTACATGAAATCAACCAAAATCTGGACTTCAACTCTTCTATTGTTTGACTTTGAATTAAATCAAGTATGAGTTGAAGTCTTATATATAGGGCATATGTAGGGGACTTCAACCTCGTCAACAACCTCCTATGCTATCCAATCAAGTATGCTTATATATAGGGCATATGTAGGGGACAAGCCTTAGCCACCGTCCCACCACATACCGGACTGCTTAGCATATTGTTGTTAAGGATAAATAAGCGTTTCACTCCGTTCACCTTTGATTTAGACTTTGATTTCCACAAATAGATTCACCTTTGATCTCTTGAGTTCACCATGTATTCATGATTACCCCAAAGCATTTGTAGAAGTGTAATATTAAATGTGTAATTAAATTAATAACTAACATTTAAATACAACTAAGACATGATGATTGGGTCTTATTTGACTCAATCAATTAGACTTAGTTGTTGGTGGTAGTCCAAGTTGTACCCTCTCACACGTGGCCCATATCAGGCATGACTCACAAGGAGTCTACATGTGTGTGCCGGGACTTTAATGATGCCCATATCAGGTTGACCCATTGGTCTACTGTACATTCCGGGACTTTAAGGATATCCTTTGATTCTTGATCGTCTGTGATTCTTTTGATTTTTTTTGATAGTTCACGTTATTGCGCATATAGCTTGACTACAAGAGTCTACTATTTATGCCAGGACTTTATGTGTGTTACACGTGGTCTTGATTTCTATACAACTGACATCCACCTTAACTCAAGCACTAATGATTTCATTAGATTTTAATGATTTCATTATTTCAATGATTCACACACATTTTTGATTTCCTTGAGTTCCTTGAGTTTCTTGATCTTGCTCATTAGAATTCCATGATTTCACAATGATTATAGATTTATGAGTAGGATCCTTAGTTTACTGATCACACATTGGATTTGATTTCCATTGCTTTTGATCTTTAGCTTTTGTTCTTTTGATTCCACTTTGAATTTAGATTCTTGAACTTGAGCTTGATGGACTAAGGGTTTGTTTAGAGTTTCAGAATTTAGGTATTACTCATAAGAGTAATTTAATTAACTTGATAGTTCAATCTGTATAACAATTACCTTGACACGAGTCTAGGAGTATAACAAACATATATATATAAAGCATATATTAAGTAAAAGCATATACGTAAAACAGTTTAAATAAAAAGATTTACGCATGCTTCTCAGCCCTGCGTTTGAAAACAAAATGTTTAGAAAAGAGGCAATGAACTCAACTGTGTTGCTTTGTACTGTACTACCACAAAATGCGCACTCTTTGTTTGTAGCTTAGGTTTCTTCGATTCCTGAGTTATTTTAAAAGAATTTGAATACGATAAGTATACGTATTATTCGTCGTATCTAAGGTTTGGTCTTGGTGTGCAACTAAGTGTCCTATGTTACTAGTGTGATTCCAAGCTTTAATCTAGCTAGTCTAACTTAATTACCCATTTGTAACCCGTATTTCAACAGTAAATCATTACAAGTTATAAATAAACATGTTTTAAGTTTTAATTTACTTTAACAAAAATATTAATTCAAAATCATTTATTTTAATTTAATAAAGTTCATAAAGCATTTTCTTTTGTTAAAAACCTCATTAACTTGAATTAAATTAACATTTAACATATGATGGACTTAAGTTAAGCCCATTGGGCCAAACTCGGGCCCGTATATTAGAACTTACTTTTCCAAGTGATTCCTCTTATAAAACACAATGATTTTCAATAGAGGTTTAGTAGGCACGTGATGGGCTTTGGGTTAAGCCCATTGGGCCCACCTTGGGCCATTGATAGCCCTTGTTTATTTAGTTGTATGGTTTAAGAAAATCATTACTTAGAAAACACTATCCATTGTTTTCTCAATTTGAACCCATGTTTATTCTACTTGGGTTCCCATACGCACCCACTCACATGATTTAATCCATGCACCCATTCATATCATTTTATATGTAAAATAGTGATAAACTCTTGAAACATGTAAGCATGCATGGTTACACTTGATTTCACGTTCATCTTCCAAGTTCAAACTTAAACGGTTTAATGATGCGATCGTGGTCCTAAGTATACTGATAGGGGATTAGGTTCGCTGTTCATAAGGAATTTCACATAAGGTTCGGCTGGTTCTACTAAGGAGTACTAGGTTCGTTGCTATTGAATCAGGTTGTCCCAACGTTCGGTCCATGTACAGGTTCGCTGCCCATGGAGGTTTCATCATAAGGTTCGTCCAGCATAGGGTTCAACTAGGAAGGTTCGGTTGAAGCACCTGGCATGCAGGTTCGTTGAATGGTTCAGCTGATCAAAGGGTTCGGCTGCCTTGAGTGGTTCGGCCCAAGTGGTTCGCGAGTTAAGGGTTTGCCACCCTAGGTTCGTTGGGTCCTAGGTTCGTTCAAGGGGGAGGGTTCGACTGTAATGGGAGGTTCGCAACTCAGCAAGGTTCGTGGCTTTCATGTTGGCGCCTAAACAGGTTCGGCCACCCCTCACAGGTTCGGCCGATCTGTTCTGAGTCACGAACCAGCAACATCATCTTCTTCTTCGACTCCAACCTTTTACAAATCGGTTTCTAGAGCTTCCTAGTTGCTAACCATGGCTTATTTCAATATTACTAAGTGTTTAAAATCGATTAGGGCAACCATAACTAAGAGGATCACTATTCACACTATAAACCGAAACAAAACTTGAGATTTACCTCACAAATGGTGAATGAAAGCTTAAACTCCTTGTACTTTCGTGATCTTCGTGATGGGATGGTCGTTTTGACTCCAAACACTCGTGAAATGGTTGAGATTCGAGTGATTTCTTGTAGAGAGAAGGTGGTTTAGAGTTTTTGAGAGAGAAAGTATGTAGAGAGAGACATACCCAGTAGGTTCGGTTTCATTCGGTTTCGCGTAAAAGTGGTTCCTCGTAGTTTTCGTAACGAAACGACCCGATCTTTAAAATAAGATTTATGAAACTATTTTAAGTGGTTATTCCTAGTAAATTAACTAATATCTTTTGTTTATTCTAAATTTACAAAAATATTAAATTTATTGTTTAAAATCGAATCGTACAGTCGTCGCGCGTATTCGTTCGAATCGTCACCCGTACGAACACGACGATAACTATACTTTTCAATATTGTTTTCTAATTATCGGACATCATTTAGAACGTTAAATCTTCAGATTTATTCGTACAGATCGTCACCTATACGAAAAATCCGTCGATTTAGCATTCACGTAACGACGTCCGTGTTGTTTTTTTCTGTAAAGCCTCACATACGTTTATACATAATAAAATCTTTACACATAATCACTTGATGGTTCTGTAATGCCAGATAATTATCTGACTGATGAACCATGTTTTCTGAGTTTTGTTTCTCTGAATTGTTTCTGAATTCACTGTTGGATAACATGAATGATAATGACATATGATATTGAACATCACATACAATGAAAAGCATATAGTTTGTACCTGATTACTGTTCATGTTACTGTTGATATCACTATTCCGGTGATGTTTCCGGCACTGATGTTACAGTCTCCCCTTGTTAGAGAAATTTCGTCCAGAAATTTAAGAGTTGTTATCAGGTACATCTTCCTCTGTAAACAGTTGGGGATACTTAGACTTCATGTGATCTTCATGTTCCCAAGTAAACTCAGGTCCGCGCTTTGAGTTCCAACGAACCTTTACAATCGGAATACGGCTTCGCCTCAGTTGTTTAACTTTGCGATCCATAATCTCTAAAGGCTCTTCAATAAAATGCAATCGTTCATCCACTTGAATTTCTTCGATCGGGATGATAAGTGATTCGTCAGCAAGGCATTTCTTTAAGTTTGATACGTGAAACACGTCATGCACACCACTGAGTTCATCAGGTAATCTCAGTCTATACGCCACAGGACCAATACGTTCGATGATCTGGAACGGTCCCATGTATCGTGGTGCTAATTTGCCTTCCTTTCCAAAACGTACTACGCCTTTCCATGGGGATACCTTCAACATAACACAGTCTCCCACTTGGAATTCCAACGGCTAGCACCGTTTGTCAGCATAGCTCTTTTTCTGCTCCTAGTGGCTTGTAGTCTTCATTGAATCTGAGCAATCTTGTCAGTGGTTTCCTGAATAAGTTCTAGCCCAGTTATACGGTTGTCTCCAACTTCAGTCCAGCAGATCGGTGATCGACATTTTCGACCATACAAAGCCTCGAACGGTGAACATCCGATGCTACTGTGATAACTGTTGTTGTAGGAGAATTCAATCAGTGGCAAATGAGAATCCCAATTCCCACCGAAATCCAACACACAGGTTCTCAGCATGTCCTCCGGGGTCTGAATTGTACGTTCGCTTTGACCGTCTGTTTGTGGATGGTAAGCTGTACTCAGATTAACTGCGTCCCCAGATATTTCTGTAATGATTGCCAGAACCTTGATGTGAATCTGCTATCTCTGTCTGAAATGATAGACAATGGCACACCGTGATGTACCACTATATCATTGATGTACAGTCTCGTCAGTTTATCCATCGTGAAAGTCTCACGCATCGGCAAGAAATGAACAGATTTTGTCAAACGATCAATGATAACCCAAATCATAACATGACCACTGGAAGGGCGGGGTAGCTTGGTAATGAAGTCCATAGCTATTTGTTCCCACTTCCAGAGCGGAATCTCAGGCTGTTCCAGCAAACCAGACGGTTTCTGGTGTTCCGCCTTTACTTTCGCACACGTAAGACATCGACCGACGTACTCGGCTATGTCTTTCTTCATTCTCGGCCACCAATAAAATCCACGCAAGTATTTTATCAGCGCCTCGATGAACATAGTATTTAGTCTTGTGTGCGTCATCGAAGATAAGTTTTCTCAATTCGTCTACCGCCGGGATTCATATACGATCCTGGCAGTAAATGACTCCATCAGGCTTAGTATCAAATTGTTTCTCTGCTCCACATTCAAGTTCCCTCTTCAGATTTCCTCTGTCAACTGATTCCTGTTGTGCCTGAATAATCTTGTCTTGTAAGCTGGTCTGCACAGTCATTCCCATTGCTCTAACGCGCAAGGGTTTGACCCGTTCCTTCTGGCTCAAGGCATCAGCTACAACGTTCGCCTTTCCCGGATGGTACTTGATCACACAGTCGTAATCATTCAGAAGTTCAACCCAACGTCGCTGTCGCATGTTGAGCTCCTTCTGATCAAAGATATGTTGCAGGCTCTTGTGATTAGTATATATGGTACATTTGGTGCCATATAAATAATGTCTCCAGATCTTCAGTGCGAAGATTACAGCTCCCAGTTCAAGATCATGAGTAGTGTAATTACTCTCATGAACCTTTAACTGTCTTGATGCATAAGCGATAACTTTGTCCCGTTGCATCAGAACGTAACCGAGTCCCTGATGGGAGGTATCACAATAAACAACAAAGTCATCACATCCTTCTGGGAGAGATAGGATTGAAGCATCACATAGGTTTTGTTTCAATGTCTGGAAAGCATCTTCTTGTTTCTGCTCCTAGACAAATGGTTCACTTTTCTGAGTTAGCTTGGTGAGAGGCAAGGCTATCTTAGAAAAGTTTGAGATAAACCTTCTATAATAACCGGCCAATCCCAGAAAAGACCGTATCTCCGTCGGTGTCTTCGGAGTGTCCCAATTCTTTATCGCTTCAATCTTGGCGGGATCTACGTGTATTCCCTCGCTGTTAACTACATGACCCAGAAATTGAACTTCTCTTAGCCAAAATTCACATTTAGAGAATTTGGCATAAAGTTTCTTTTCTTTCAACAGCTCCAAGATCTTTCTGAGATGTTGTTTGTGGTAAACTTTGTTTCTTAGAATAAATCAGTATGTCATCAATAAAGACAATGACAAACTGATCTAGGTACGGCTTGCACACTCGGTTCATGAGGTCCATGAAAACCGCTGGTGCATTCGTTAACCCGAAAGGCGTCACCACGAATTCGTAATGCCCGTATCTGGTTTGAAACGCCGTCTTCGGTATATCTTCGTCTTCGGTATATCTTCGTCTTGAACTCTGAGCTGATGATATCCAGACCACAAGTCAATCTTCGAGAATTATTGGGCTCCTTGCAGTTGGTCAAACAAATCATCAATCCTCGGCAATGGATACCGTTTCTTGATGGTTAGTTTGTTCAGCTCTCGATAATCTATGCACATTCGAAATGATCGGTCTTTCTTCTTCACGAGCAAGACCGGAGCTCGCCAAGGCGAGTAGCTCAGTCTGATGAAACCTTTATCAAGTAGCTCTTGTAACTGGTTTGACAATTCCTGCATCTCTGAAGGTGCTAACCTGTAAGGAGATTTAGCAACAGGAGTTGCTCCAGGAACTAAGTCAATACGGAACTCTACCGGTCGCGTAGGTGGCAAACCTGGTAGGTCTTCGGGAAATACTTCCGGATATTCTTTCACTACCGGTACGTTTTGAATCTTTTTCTTTTTCTTCTCCTTTTCCACCACATGAGCCAGGAACGCTACGCACTGCTTCTGTAGACACTTACGCGCCTTTATGCAAGAGATGATTTTGACACTTCGTTTCGCTTGATCCCCTTTGACTTCCAGCAAACGATCATCCGGTAATGGAACTCGAAGTAGCTTTTTAGAACAAATGACTTCCACTCGATTAGAAGAAAGCTAATCCATTCCTACAATGATGTTGAAACTACCCAATTCCATCGGTATCAAATCGATGGTGAATGTATGACCATTAAGTGTCAATGGGCAATTCCTATATACTGTACTAACTATGATCTGTTTCCTGTTAGCTACTTCTATGATGTAAGGGGGATCTAACTGTTCCTTTATAGAATCTAGTTGGCATGAAAAATCGGTAGAGATAAAATTCTGATCCGCACCAGTATCAAATAGAACAGATGCATAAAGGTCATGTAAGAGAAATTTACCAGTGACCACATTTGGGTCTTGGCGTGCAGCTGGTGCTACTATTGCGAAAGCTCATCCACGGGGTGCTTGAACAGCCTATTCTGCCTTCTTTGGACAGTTCTTTGCAAAGTGGCCCTGTTCGCCACAGTTATAGCATACCCCATTGTTCTGGTTGGCTGGTTGAGGGAGAGCCAAAGTAGCATTGTTGACTGCTTGGTTCAGTGTCATTCTGCATTGCTGGACCCAATGGCCCTTTCTTCCACATCCTATGCAATGACGGCATTGGTTACTTGCAGATACTGGCACTTAGCACACAAAGGGTGTGGACTAGTATATGGCTTCTTGTGCACGTTCTGCGGTGCCATGGCTACTTGATTAAGTGGGGTAGCCATGGTGTAGTTCTTGATGGTCTTTTGTTTCTTCTTCTGGTGATGATGGGGTTTCTTTGAAAACTCTTCCTTTCGCTTGCTAGAATTAGCCTCTTTCTTCAGAATTCCTGAGGCTACAGTAAGATCAGTGAGTTTCCCAGATAAACTCACAGCAGACTCCACAGTAACAGGGTTTGCTGCAACAACTAAACCCTGAATGCAGGCGGGAAGTCCACCTACATAACGGTCAATTCTCTTCTTCAGGGTTGGCACCATATCTGGCACCAAAGCTACTAACTCATGATAGTGAGTAGTATACCCCATGTGATCAGCCCCCTTCATGACATGGTTTGACAGTTCAACCTCCAGCTTCTGCAGTTTGTTCTTGGGGCAGTATTCCGTTCTCAGCAGGGTCTTGAAGTCTTCCTAGGTCATTGCTTGGATTAGCGAGTTCCACCAAGTCAAGGCTCGCTTGTTGAACGTGCCAGTAGAATAACGAACCTTGTGGTGCTCTGGACAACTGCAGAGGTCCAGAGTAGTCTCAATCTTCTCTATCCATTGGATTAATCCAACGGCTCCTTCATTACCGCTAAAGCTAGGCGGCTTACATCCTACAAACGACTTGTAGGAGTAATGAGATGTACCGCCAGTATTCCCACTGGCTTCCCTGGATGAATTTCCAGTGTTGGTGCTGTCATTCCGAGGACGGTTGAGCATCTCTGGTATCACTTCCTTAAGCTGGTTAGTCAGCTGACTGCTCAGTAACGTTGCTAGAGCAATAGTAGCAGGATCCAGTATTTGAGTCGTGCTCGGACCTGAAGGTAGGTTAAGTGGAGGAGGAGGAGGTGGTGGTGGTGAATCAGTCGGTGAAGGTGTTGAAGAGTGTGGAGCCAAATCATGCGGTGGTGGAGGTAACAAGGAGGGTTGTCTTCGTGGCGGCATTCTGATCATAACCAAAAGAATATTGGTTAGTGAAATGATCGAACGCAGAAGACATAACGCAAATAAAGTCTTAAGTCCTGTGTTCTCTACATGCAGGGTCCCTAGGTTATAGTCTAGGCCAAACCGTTTAAATAAATGACCTATGTTTCTCTATAACCATGGCTCTGATACCAATCTGTCACACCCCGAGCCGGCGGATTGGATCGACTTTCGCGTCGGGCGGAAGTTTCCCGCGGCGCAATATCGTGAGTGATAATCAGAATGATCAGATTGTTTACATTGCACATGATATATAAATATAAATGAGAAACTGCTAAATAGAAGTAGAATTACAAAGTTAAATTACATCCGTTTAGTTCATAATTTAACAAGGTAAATCTACTATCAACATCATAAGTCTTCAATCTTGGAACTGCACAAGATACACAAAATAATCTGTATAATGATGTTTCAAAAGTATGCAGGTCCAAAAATGCAAGGTCTTCCTACTGAAATCCTAGCTCAACAGTAATAACCTCTTAGTTGACCTGTTTGTCACATGAGAAGTCATGCAAAAATAAAGTCAACACATGGTTGGTGAGTTCATGTAATTTTATAAAAATGAATTTGAATAATTTGAATGACAACCTTAACCTCACCATTAACCACCTATACCATCCAGTTCAGTATGCTTATATATAGGGCATATGTAGGGTCGAACTTATCGCCCGCCCAGCCACCGTCCCACCACATACTAAACCACATGATATATTGTTCCTGATGAAAATTAAGCGTTTCATCCCACATCTTTGATTCCATAACATTTGATTAATAGAATTTGATTACCCTGAAAATGTTTACCTTGATCCCCCGAATGACAACCATAACCTCATCAACAACCACCTATGCTATCCAATCAAGTATGCTTATATATAGGGCATATGTAGGGGACAAGCCCCAGCCACCGTCCCACCACATACCGGACTGCTTAGCATATTGTTGTTAATGATAATTAAGCGTTTCACTCCATTCACCTTTGATTTAGACTTTGATTTCCACAAATAGATTCACCTTTGATCTCTTGAGTTCACCATGTATTCATGATTACCCCAAAGCATTTGTAGAAGTATAATATTAAATGTGTAATTAAATTAATAACTAACATTTAAATACAACTAAGACATGATGATTGGGCCTTATTTGACTCAATCAATTAGACTTAGTTGTTGGTGGTTGTCCAAGTTGTACCCTCTCACACGTGGCCCATATCAGGCATGACTCACAAGGAGTCTACATGTGTGTGTCGTGACTTTAATGATACCCATATCAGCTTGACCCATTGGTCTACTGTACATGCCGAGACTTTAAGGATATCTTTTGATTCTTGCTCGTCTGTGATTCTCTTGATTTTGTTTGATAGTTCACGTTATTGCCCATATAGCTTGACTACAAGAGTCTACTATTTATGCCGTGACTTTATGTGTGTTACACGTGGTCTTGATTTCTATACAACTGACATCCACCTTAACTCAAGCATGAATAATTTCGTTAGATTTTGATGATTTCATTATTTCAATGATTCACACACAGTTTTGATTTCCTTGAGTTCCTTGAGTTTGTTGATCTTGATCTTTAGAATTCCATGATTTCACAATGATTATAGATTTATGAGTAGGATCCTTAGTTTACTGATCACACACTGGATTTTATTGCCATTGATATTGATCTTTAGCTTTTGTTCTTTTGATTCCACTTTGAATTTAGATTCTTGAACTTGAGCTTGATGGACTAAGGGTTTGTTTAGAGTTTCAGAATTTAGGTATTACTCATAAGAGTAATTTAATTAACTTGATAGTTCAATCTGTATAACAATTACCTAGACAGGAGTCTAGGAGTATAACAAACATATATATATAAAGCATATATTAAGTAAAAGCATATACGTAAAACATTTTAAATAAAAAGATTTACGCATGCTTCTCAGCCCCGTGTTTGAAAACAAAATGTTTAGAAAAGGGGCAATGAACTCACCTGTGTTGCTTTGTACTGTACTACCACAAAATGCGCGCTCTTTGTTTGTAGCTTAGGATTCTTCGGTTACTGAGTTGTTTTAAAAGAATTTGAATATGATAAGTACACGTATTAGTCGTCGTATCTAAGGTTTGGTCTCGGTGTGCAACTAAGTGTCCTATGTTACTAGTGTGATTCCAAGCTTTAATCTAGCTAGTCTAACTTAATTACCCATTTATAACCCGTATTCCAACAGTAAATCATTACAAGTTATAAATAAACATGTTTTAAATTTTACTTTACTTTAATTAAAACATTAATTCAAAATCATTTATTTTAATTTAATAAAGTTCATAAAGCATTTTCTTTTGTTAAAAACCTCATTAACTTGATTTAAATTAACATTTAACATATGATGGACTTAAGTTAAGCCCATTGGGCCAAACTCGGGCCCGTATATTAGAACTTGCTTTTCCAAGTGATTCCTCTTATAAAACACAATGATTTTCAATAGAGGTTTAGTAGGCAAGTGATGGGCTTTGGGTTAAACCCATTGGGCCCACCTTGGTCCATTGATAGCCCTTGTTTACTTAGTTGTATGGTTTAAGAAAATCATTACTTAGAAAACACTATCCATTGTTTTTCTCAATTTGAACCCATGTTTATTTCTACTTGGGTTCCCATACGCACCCACTCACATGATTTAATCCATGCACCCATTCATATCATTTTATATGTAAAATAGTGATAAACTCTTGAAACATGTAAGCATGCATGGTTACACTTGATTTCACGTTCATCTTCCAAGTTCAAGCTTAAACGGTTTAATGATACGATCGTAGTCCTAAGTATACTGATAGGGGATTAGGTTCGCTGTTCATAAGGAATTTCACATAAGGTTCGGCTGGTTTTACTAAGGAGTACTAGGTTCGCTGCTATTGAATCAGGTGGTCCCAAGCTTCGGTCCATGTAAAGGTTCGCTGCCCATGGAGGTTCCATCATAAGGTTCGACCAGCATAGGGTTTGACTAGGAAGGTTCGGTTGAAGCACCTGGCATGCAGGTTCGTTGAATGGTTCGGCTGATCAAAGGGTTCGGCTGCCTTGAGTGGTTCGGCCCAAGTGGTTGGGTTTGCCACCCTAGGTTTGTGGGGTCCTAGGTGTGTTCAAGGGGGAGGGTTTGGCTGTCATGGGAGGTTCGTAGCTCAGCAAGGTTCGTGGCTTTCATGTTGGCGCCTAAACAGGTTCGGCCACCCCTCACAGGTTCGGCCGATCTGTTCTGAGTCACGAACCAGCAACATCATCTTCTTCTTCGACTCCAACCTGTTACAAATCGGTTTCTAGAGCTTCCTAGTTGCTAAGCATGGCTTATTTCAAGATTACTAAGTGTTTAAAATCGATTAGAGCAACCATAACTAAGAGGATCACTATAAACACTATAAACCGAAACAAAACTTGAGATTTACGTCACAAATGGTGAAGGAAAGCTTAAACTCCTTGTACTTTCGTGATCTTCGTGATGGGATTGTCGTTTTGATTCCAAAAACTCGTGAAATGGTCGAGATTCGAGTGATTTCTTGTAGAGAGAAGGTGGTTTAGAGTTTTAGAGAGAGAGAGAGTATGTAGAGAGAGAGAGACGAAATTGGGAGTGATTTTTTTTGGGTTGGTGGTGGTTGGGAGGGATAAATGCATCATTAAATGAAATGACATACTCGGTAGGTTCGGTTTCATTAGGTTTCGCGTAAAAGGTCGGTTCCTCGTAGTTTTCGTAACGAAACGACCCGATCTTTAAAATAAGATTTATGAAACTATTTTAGGTGGATATTCCTAGTAAATTAACCAATATCTTTTGTTTATTCTAAATTTACAAAAATATTAAATTTATTGTTTAACATCGAATCGTACAGTGGTCGCGCGTATTCGTTCGAATCGTCACCCGTACGAACACGACGATAACTATACTTTTCAATATTGTTTTCTAATTATTGGACATCATTCAGAACGTTAAATCTTCAGATTTATTCGTACAGATCGTCACCTATACGAAAAATCTGTTGATTTAGCATTCACGTAACGACGTCCGTGTTGTTTTGTTCTGTAAAGCCTCACATACGTTTATACATAATAAAACCCTAACACATAATCACCTGATGGTTCTGTAATGCCAGATAATTATCTGACTAATGAACCATGTTTTTCGAGTTTTGTTGCTCTGAATTGTTTCTGAATTCACTGTTTGATAACATGAATGATAATGACATATGATATTGAACTTGACATACAATGAACAGCATATAGTTTGTACCTGATTACTGTTCATGTTACTGTTGAGATCACTGCTCCGGTGATGTTTCCGGCACTGATGTTACAGGCGAAGTCATCCAATAGGAAGAGATACAGAATGTGGTCCAGCTCCTGCATAAAGCTTCAGCTCAATGGCAAATGCAACAGTGCGAGTGTATGGCTTAGCCTCTTCATCCCAACCGCCGTATACCTTGATGGAAGATTGATGCAGCTTCATCATATCTTCCTTTCCAAACTTGAGCAGATCCATCGGATCCAAGATCATGTCAATATCATTGATGTCGTCTTTATTCCTCAAAATGACGGTTGAAAGGGTCTTCTCATCAAAATACCAAGACAAGAAGTTCGTAAGGGAGTTG
The DNA here is from genome assembly GCA_009363875.1 of Mikania micrantha. Lineage (NCBI taxonomy): Eukaryota > Viridiplantae > Streptophyta > Magnoliopsida > Asterales > Asteraceae > Mikania > Mikania micrantha. The sequence goes on along the minus strand of CM018694.1, from coordinate 34,963,915 downwards.
TTAGGAGCCCTTGGAGACACTGGAACAGCTTCTTGAGTGAGCGGAGGAGGGTACTTGTAGTACACCCAATACTTCTTCGTCTTTGGATCTATAATGCATTTAGAAACAAAACGCCTTCCATTTGCAGTCCTCATCACTGGAAAGTATTTCTCGCATTGATCCTTGAAAAATTTGGGAAACAAATAGGCTTGATTGTCCTTTGAGGGACTGAAGAATATGACACTGTCGATGCTTCGCAGATCAACCTTCGGCATAGTGCAGAAATCCTAAGGCCTCCTGTAATACTCCACTTTGCCATTCATCCTTTTGACCAGGTAGAGATTTCTTTCTTTGTCAAAAAGCCAACAGTAAATATTTGACCTATCATTGCGTACATCAAACAATGATCGGTCATCGGAAATGAATGTGTGCTCGGTAAGTTCCTCGTTCATCTCTCCTAGCCAAGTGGCTTTAACTTCCATAGGTGCTGGGGTCCAATCTCTCTGTTTCTTGAACCAGCTGTTAATAACCGTTCCCAGTGGTGGAATCTCTTTGCCATCTGAACTGATATACTTGTGTGCATACAAGTAATTGACATAAGGATCCTTGGCAACATCTGCGATCACTACGTTCTTGGTTCCGTCCTTATCCTCTTCACCAGGCCATTCATAATCAAAATTCTCGGGCAAGTCATCGAAGAAATTATCAAGACCAGCTCCTGTGACTTCATCAGGTTGAACACAGTCTCCAAAAATGATATCATCTGGAATATCTCCAAAAAGATCATCATAGTCACCAGTAGGTCGTCCTGATGAAGATGGATTTCCTGAGTCTCCTCCTTGATCTTTGTCATCTGGAGGCCCTTAACCCCTTTTGTCAGAGGAATCATCTTTTTTCTGTCTCCACCACCATCATCATCCTTGTCATCACCATCATCATCATCACTATCATCACTATCATCATCTTCTTTGTCATCATCATCGGATTCTGGGACTTCTTCTCCTTTTAGTCTCTTGATCTCCTTGTGCATATCATAATTCTCTAAGGAGAGAAATCTGATGAACTTTCGGTGAGCCTTGATTTGTCCTTGAAACTCATCATGCTTGTCACAGACCTTGAGCATTCCTTCTTGCATCATCCGGATTGTCTCAACCTTTTCGGCGGATTCCTTCTCGAGTATGAAGACTCTGTCTTGTAAACTCTCAAGGTTTACAGGCACCCCTTCGGCTCATACGGTGAGTCTGCGTGCAAGGGAGATTTTCCCTTATCACTCTGTGAACGAGGTGGAGATGGTGGAGTCTCGGTGTGGGAGATGGGAGTGGTAGAAGATGAAAGTGGGGAGCTAGCAGGAATTTTGATGACTAGGTTGGGTTTGGCTGGTTGAGAAGGTGCCTTTGGTTTTGAAGGTGGTTTGGGTTTTGTGGGTGGCTTGGGTTGTGTGGGTGGCTTGGGCTGTGTGGGTGGTTTGGGCTGTGTGGGTGGCTTGGGTTGTGTGGGTGGTAGGATCGATGCAGCTGATGAGAAGGATAAATCAGAGAACATCTTCTGTAATCTGGGATCTCTAGTTCGCTTGGACGTCGTCTTCTGCCTCTTTCTCTTTGGTGATGACTCAGGAGTTGGAGTGTAGTCAACATCCTGAGCTTCCTCTCTTTCTTCTCTGCTTGGAGGAGGCTTTTCTGCAACAAAGTCTTCATTTGAAGAGGAAGATGTCTCAAACAAATGTTCTTCAGCAATCGTACCAGTCTGTGTGCCGATAGTATATCATGTTCCTCAGCGACAAAGGCAACAGGAGTGCCTTGACCTTCAACCACATTCTCTTCACCCACGAAGCGTCCGAACATAATCAGTGGTCTTTCTCCAGTGTACTGTTTCTTCCCTCGCTTGTTCATCTTCATGTATCCGAAGATGTCATCTCTCATCCTCTTGATCTCCAAAGTACCAAGTGTGGGAGTCAGAGAAGAGTATCTCTTGTTGATGATGATTTGCAGAAACTGAGGAAAAGCGAGAAACCTTTCCTTCCTTCGTCCTTTGATGTTCGCGTGCATGTCAAGGAAGATCATCTTCGAGAAGTTGAAGTGAAATCAAAGTGCTAAGGCCACCAGACAAGAGCTGAGAGTCAGGTTGAGCACGTCATATCCTCCTTTCCTTCCGGAAAGGCACTGAGTGACCACGTGTGACAAGTATCTCCAGTAAGGATGTAGCAGTTTCTTCTCGGTTGGAGGATAGGCACCCTCATGTCCCATCTGATACACGGTCCTGTTTACCAGCTCTTGATCCAACTCCACAGGATCATCAGCTTTATCTCCAAATAGCAAACATTCTCGGATGATCTACTCTGTGATGACAATCGGTTGACCCTGAACCTTTCCGACAATGCTAAGTATCCCAAGTGAATCAGTGTGCTCTTCTACTGTGCTCCAGAAACCTCTAATAAAACCGGTTACAATCGAGGGGTGGTCCATGATGGCATAGTTGACTGGAGATAGGAACAGCCCAGCAACCATACTCCTGAATTCCGAGTGTTTCTCTGGCGGATCCCCAAGAAACGCGGTCATGTTATGGTCCGGTACAAAGTGTAGGTCATCCATCTGAAATCAAAACAGATTAAGTTAGTTCAAGATCGAGAAACACGAGTCATACAAAAAAAAAATTCTAAGTCCGAAGGAGTAAGTTTGTTCTCAAAATAACAGATGTATTCGAAGTAATAGGCGTATTCGAAATGACATGTGTACACGAAGAACAGACTGTACACGAAGTAAGCTTGTATTCGAAAAGCAGGCTGTACACGAAACATGGTGTATTCGAAGTTTTTCCCTGTATTCGAAATTCCAATTTCGAGAACACGAAAATTCTCTTAAGTCCAACAATATTACTCCTTAGAACTTCTGATCATGTTCAAAGTGCTCGGAATCAAGAGGCGACCAACATATTCAGATATTGCCTTTCAATTTTGATTCCTTCGAGGTCAATTTTCACAAAAACCCTCTATAGACGAACTTCGTGTACTCGAAAATTAATTTTGTCCATAACTTTCGAATCCACGGTCAAAATTTGATAAAACTCTATACCTAAGGTTGCCTATAGATCATCTAAAAGATAGCCGGAGTAGAATTTCGAAATCAGCTCTAGAAAATGAGATCGCCTTTGTGAGAAAAAGTCTGTACTCGAAAAGCTTTTTGAGGACTGGTACTCGAAATTAACGTCGACCGACATATTTATAGAGGTGTTTCGAGTACACATCCTTCGTGTACTATATTTAGAGTACACACACAATTTTATTTCGATTAAATTCTAACTTTTCTGAAAATAAAATAAAATGAAATAAAATAAAATATAACATAATATAATAAATTAGAATTAAGATTAAAATTATCTTGGAAGTTTTGGACAAGTTTAAAGTTTAGTCGGGTCAATTTCGTGGGATCAAATCTGTCGTCAAAATTTTACTGACTTAAGTAATTTCTGTAACGAAGAGCAACTTTTAAACAACTATTCCCCACCAATGATTTCCACTCGTTAATCCATAACTTAGAAATAAGACATATGATCAAGGTTTTTGTGAAAATATCTTATAGGAAATTTGTGAGCAATCAGACTGTAAAATTAGATTAACATGCAACCTATCAGTTTTGCAAAATCTTTTGTTTCAAACTTTGATTGCATTTCAACGAACTTAAAATATTTTGATAGACTTTAAAGTGAGGAAAGAAAAGAACATATCTATTAGATTAGAATCAAGAACAAGGAGGGGTTCTATCATCTTGTGCTCATTGGCATCTTTTATTTACTGATCTGCAGACACATTGGCCTTAACGTCACACATCCAGGTCTTTGCTTACGCAAAACAAAGGATGCTTCAGTAGATATTTCCCGCTCTTTGTTTACACAAAACATAGGAAATACCCGAGTTTTTCAAAACGATTTCAAGTTTATTGAAACACAATCTTGTTTTGAATCAAGGACTTAAACAAAAGGTCAAATAGTTGTCACACATTTCTAGTTATCTAATGATCATAACTTCACACTTATTTATTTATATATATATTTTAATTGATCAAGTCTGATTCTTTGATCTGGAAAACTTGTTTTAACTTCTTAGTTGCATAATAGATATTCAAAGTTTTTATTCTTTTAGAAATTTTAGTAAGATAGTGAAATTTTGATCCTCAAAAATTATTTCACTTCCCAATTTGACCAATTTACTTTGCTTGTCCAAATAAACTCTTTTTGTATTTTCTTAAGTTTTGAAAAGATAAAATCTTTTTGGAATTTTCTTGAATAATAAGAAGCAGGATCTCCTTTTCTTAGGTTTTCAAAAACTGACTCCCCACAAACATGTAGATCATCTTAGACTGATCAAAAACTAAAATCTTTTTGTTGTTTTTTATATGTATATTGACTCAAAAACTGAAAATCTTTTAGTTGTTTTTGTAAATTTTCTCCCCCTAAATTTGTTATCTAAAATTGAAATAAACAAAACACAAATTTTACCGTATTTACAAAAGATGCTTTTAGTTAAAGCTTATTAATTTGAGAGAAGCAAGCAAGTGATGAAAGCGTGCTGTATCGAACGGTTTTGTGAAAAGATCAGCCATATTATCATCTGTATGGACCTTTTCAAGATGAATTAGTTTCCGTTCAAAACAGTCACGGATGAAGTGAATCCGGATGTCAATATGTTTAGTTTTGGAGTGTTGTACCGGACTCTTGACGATCTGTAAACCGGCTTCATTGTCACAATAAATAGGAGAGTCAAGAAAATTCAAACCATAATCGAGTAGTTGTTGTTGCATCCATATAACCTGAGAGCCGCAACTGGAAGCAGCAATATATTCAGCTTCCGCAGTAGATGTGGATACAGTTGTTTGTTTCTTGCACTGCCATGAGACAAGGCGATCCCCCATATATTGACACCCGCCAGTGGTTGACTTCCTGTCCAAGTTACATCCACCAAAGTCATTGTCTGAGTATGCAAATAACTTAAAATCAGAGTTCTTTTGGTACCAAAGACCAAGAAGAGGCTTCCCGACAAGATACCGAAAGATTCTCTTGACAACTATAAGGTGAGATGCCTTCGGATTTTCCTGATACCTGGCACACTGACAAACTGAAAACATGATGTCTGGATGACTAGCAGTCAGATACATCAGGGAACCAATCATCGAGCGATAGAGGTGTTGATCAACATCTTCACCATCTAAATCCGAAGTTAAGACAGGACGAGCAGCCATAGGAGTGGATGCTGGCTTTGAATCCATCATTTTGAACTTGGTCATAATATCTGTAACATACTTCCCTTGATGAATCAGCACACCCTTTAGATCTTGCTTCACCTGAAGACCTAGAAAGAAGGTCATTTCTCCCATTGCACTCATCTCAAACTGTTTCTTCATTACCCCTTCAAATTCCTTGCACAACGCCGAGCATGTGGAACCAAATATAATGTCATCCACGTAGATTTGGACGAGAATTAAATCATCCTTATCCTTGCGAACGAACAAAGTCTGATCGATGGCTCCACGGGTATATCCATTTGCAAGCAAGTGATCTGTAAGTGTAGCATACCACGCTCGCGGTGCTTGATGAAGACCATAAAGAGCTTTGTCTAACTTGTAGACATGGTCTGGATACTGAGAATCTTCAAAACCTGGGGGCTGGCACACATAGATTTCTTCCTTTACCTTTCCATAGAAGAAAGTGGTCTTCATATCCATCTGATACACCGTGAAGTTCATGTAGGAGGCATAGGCCAAGAAGTTCATGAAGTTCAGAATTTCTGGTGTCTCATCTTTCTTGGCCAGAAAGAACACCCAAGTAAATCTAGAATAATCATCTGTTATCACCAGACAATATAATTTCTTCCCGATACTCATAACATTAACCGGCCCAAAGAGATCCATATGAAGAAGTTGCAGAATCGATGAAATAGAGTTGAATAGCTTAGGCTTGTGAGGTCTCTTATGTTGCTTTCCCTTTGCGCATGCAATGCATTTCTCAATGGTGGAGAAGTCCTTTGAAGGCAGACCAATAACATGATCTCCCTTGGCAAGTCGGTTGAGATTTTTTAGATTTACGTGACCCTGTCTGCGATGCCATAGTAGACAATCATGCTACGATGCCTTTGAGAACAGACAAGTGTTCTCAGTAAATGAGTCTGAATTCATGTTAATGATGCAAGCATTGTTGATCCTTGGAGTTCTCATCAGAATCCACTTCTCAGGTACAACGAATCCGGGCTGGAGAATAAGACACTCTTTGTTTGTGAAGTGGGTTGAAAAGCTCTTCTCACAGATCTGAGAAACACTTAATAGACTGTGATTGAGTTCTTCAACATAGTAAACATCTTCAAAACTGAGAGTTCCATTAGTGACAGTGCCCTTCATACTTATCTTTCCTCCCTTGTCTCCAGCAAACGAGACATATCCTCTATTGATGTTGTTACTTCATGCAACTGAGAGAAATCCCCAGTCATGTGCCGGGAACAACTGCTATCAACATACCAAATATTCTTAAGCCTGTTGGGTCGTCCCTGCAACACACATTCAATTAATGAGAAACTGGTACCCAAATCATAACAGAATTGGGCCTTTTGGAAACTACAGGCACTTTGGGCTTTGGTTTAGACATGCTCATTGGTTGGAGTTTGGCCCCCTTTGTGGGTTTGTCTGATTTGCCCTTGACTATTTTGGGCTTGTTTCCACTGCCATGATCAACTGGTTTTATCTTGGGTTTTGAAAAATATTTGATTTTAGTCTTTTGGTTTTGAAAATTATACTGATTTTGATTTAGTTGCTTGGCTCTTTTGGCAGTGGAAGTGGTCTGTGACCTCTTCTGAGTCATCACCTTAGGCTTGGAGGAATGATCAATCCCCATGGATTTGCTAACTGTTTTAGTCTTAGGTGTGACCTTCTGATTCTTCCCATAAAAGAACTCAGTAGGTTGGTGTAGACAGTGTCGAGCAATGTGACCTGATCTCCCACATGCATAGCAGCATACTTTCTGATGAAACTCAGCAGGGTCGAAGAGCTTTACATCACAGTTACTATAACAAGAGGATAAGCTTGAAGAGACTTGTTCCAAGGACCTAGTTGGAACATAAGGTTCACAGTTAGGATTCAACTGTGAGCTCGCCTCTTTGGTAACTGTGGAATGAGCCGATGCTGCCAGTTGTGTCAAAGGAGAGGAAGTTAATTTTGAGACACGATTTATAGCAAATGTCTTTTCAAAACTTTTCAACAAATCACTAGGCTTAATTTTAATTTCATCAAATTTTCCAACAAAATCAGTTTTTGAAACAAAAGGTAATTGGCTTGTAGATGTTGAACAATCTGTGCTCCTCCTAGCACTTCTTTCTTCCTCCTTCTCCTCTGAATCTGTAACACTTAACTTTTCTGCACACATCTCAGAATCATTAGAAATATCAGACATGATGGGATCAACAACGAGCACAACGGGTTTGGTGGGAAATTTGTAAGCGTGATCAGAATCAAATGCCAGGTCATCCACATATGTGTTGATCCTTGGCATACTTGAGTAATTATGGTTAAAAGGTGGCTCACAATCCTTATAACCAAGACCCTTACCCTTCCTTTCTCGGTATTGTATGCTAACCATGTTTTCCAAAACCTTGCTTGAATAATCAAATTTTTCACATTTTACTGTGGTTTTTGAAAGTTGAGTTTTAACTTGGTCCATCTCTAAAGTGAGTTCATCGATTTTGCGTCTAGCATCTCGATAGTTGGACTCCTTATCACTTAGAAATTCCTTGAGCCTTGCCACATCCCTACCCTCGGCTTCAAGTTTTCTTTTAAAAATTCCTTCATTTTTAAGAAATTCTGAGTTAAAGTATTTAAGTTTGGTTACTTCTTTGATTAGTGATTCATTATGTGATCTATACTTAAACACTTTATCTATGCAAGATGTGGAGCAAAGATTTTCAGTTACCTCCTTTTGCTTGTCATCCACCTCAGCCATGAACGCGTGACTCAGAGTAAGCTCCAATTCCTGCACCTGATCACTTCAATCATAGGAGTCAGTTTCTTGAGTCACTAGTGCTTTAGACATACTTGCACTTCCTCCAGCAGCAGTAGCAGTAACAGCTTTCTCTTCAGGCTTCTTTTCCTTTTCCTTAGTCACTTTAGGCTGTTTGCATTCTCTGGCAAAGTGACCCGGTTAATCACAGTTGTAACATCGCAGCTTTGACTTATCAAATCCAAGCTTCTTTCCCGGGTTGTTTCCAAAGCTGTTCCTTCCATACCGTTTGCTGAACTTTTTTGCACGAAACACAGCCATAGCCATCTGCCATGAGATATCCATCTCCTCAACATCTGCTGGATTTATCTGCTCTATATTATCCTGAGTAAGGTTGGCAGGTGCTAACTCTCCAGCTATGAATGCATTGTAGCTGTTCATAAAACCCTTAAACAACAACAGATTTTCTTCACTCTCTGGATTGATCTTGGACACTGATCCAGCTTGTCCAGATGATAGGAATGCAGTTTCAAAAGGAATTGACTGAGATGAAGGAGTCTGATAATGCTGCATCCCTGCGGCTTGAAGATTGATTGCTGAGAGAAGAGCTGAGTTTTCAGACACGGGTGCAATGCCCATTGAGCTGGCATGGTTCAGTGCTCTCTGTTTGTCATCCATGTCATAGGAATTGATGATCGAGATCAGCTCACTCAGAGAGGTCTTGTACATATCCTTTTTTTCTTTTGATTGTTGTACAGTTTGAGTTCCAAGTGTAAGGTAGTGAGTTCAGAAGCTTCTTGTTCACTTCTCCTTTGGTCATTTCAATCCCCAAACTTGTCATCTCAGTCATCAGATGGGTGAATCTATTAAGTTGTGCTTCAAGGGACTCTCCTTTGATGGGATTGAACATGTTAAACCTCTGTCTCAGCATATCCTTGCGACTTTCTCGCATATCCTTATTGCCCTTAAATCGTTCAACCAAAGCATTCCATAGTTCCTTTGCTGTCTTGTGTTCTTTAAAGCCATGAGCTACATCTGTCGAAAGAGCCATTGTTATTGATGCATAGGCCTTTTCATCCTTTTCCATCATTAAGATATCATTGTTTGTGTACAATTCTGGATCCTTAGGAACAAGAGGGCCGTTTATCTCACTTTGGTATGATGGCACAAAAGGACCTTCTTCAATTGACCTCCACAGCTTAGGATCGGTATACTTGATGAATGACTGAAATATGAACTTCCAATCTTGAAAGTTATCTCTTGACACAAGCCTAGGTGGCTTTGTTCTTGTGCCAATCTCATTTTCGAAGTTGAGCAGGTTGGATAAATTGGTCAGATTCTCGAAGTTCTAAGTATATTCGAAATTCCTCTGTATTCGAAATCATCTAAGTAACCGAAGACCTCTTGTATTCGAAACTGAACTTGTACTCGAAACTCTTGTACTCGAAACCAAAACTGTACTCGAAGATTTCTTGTAGTTGAACTGTGGGCAAACCTTTGAACACTCTATCTGTACTCGAAATAGCTGAACTCGAAAATTTTGAACTCGAAAATACTTAAGAAAATTTTATAAAAATATTTCTTAAGATCTGGAGTCCCAAATTTACACATTAGCTGGATGGAGTATAGTAGAATGATAAATTACTGAACTTGCTTATAAAGTTGTTACCTTGATGATGAAAAGAGCACTCTAGCTCTGATACCACTTGTAGGTCCCTAACCAGATCAAGATCCGAGCTTTATGTCTCCAATCAGCATCAAGTAACTCTATAGTGTGCCGAATCCATAATAGGGTTGACGAAATACCAAGAACAACAAGAAAGATCAAAACTTTGATTGTATTCAAAAGTGTATTCGAAAATGTGCCTCAATACGTCTAGAGAGCACACCTCGGGAAAATCAACCCTAAACTTGTACAAAATACGTCTATTTATACTAAGTCTAGGCGTACTCGAAGTTCTATACAAGTTAACTTCAAGTACTCGTACAATATGAGTATTCGAAGGTACTGTACACGAAATCAACAAAAATCTGGACTTCAACTCTTCTATTGTTTGACTTTGTCAGTCTTCATCGTGTAGTGGGCTCTCAGCCTCAAGACTTTTTGGATAGTTTTAGATGGTGGTACTATGACGGGAGAACTGCTGAGGCGGTGATTGTTTTATGCAAGGAAAACACATGGGATACTATACGTATTTTTGATCCCATGTGGCTGACCAATCTGTCACATAAAGATGTGAAGGCACTATATAGATGTCAGATTTTTTTGAAGGTGAAGATATGGAGCAGGCTTTACAGTTCATGAGAGTTATACAAATATGCATAGTGTTTGGAATTCATGCAGGCTCTGACTGGAAGGTTATTTCAGATAAATATTTCAAGAAAGGTGCTGATAAATAGGAACTAGGTCCAAGGGGGAGTTTGTTGATGAATGTAATGTCCCTAGTTCAATATTTTTTGTTGATGCATGTTTATTGTCCCTAGTTCAGTTTTGTAACTCTTATCATGTAAATGTTCAAAGTATTAATGGAAGTTGTCTTTATATCTATTTCATAATGTTTATTTCTATTGATTATTGTCTATTAATGTTTATCTAGTTGTTTGATTTGATTATAAACTGTTTGAGTATGAAGTGTACTCATTCGGCCGAATGACTCTAGAATGAAGTCATTCGGCGAATGAAGGTTATAGCGAATGTCTGAGTTCAGAATGAGTCATTCGCCGAATGACTCATTCGAATGACTGCTCATTCGAGCTTAGTCATTCGCCGAATGAGCTGCTTCGGCCACTCATTCGGCCGAATGACTACAGCCTATATATAGATGTTCAAATCATTTCAAACCTAACTTTTCCGAGCCTTCCTTCTTCCCTAGCACTCCAGTGTCAAAACCCTTGAAGATTTGAGCGGTTCTTGATCATCCAAGTTCGATTCTCAACCCGTGGTGTTCGATCGTTGCTTCCAAGTCGTTTCTACAGCCTCGGATCACCACGGTTTCTGTTGGTTTCGATTGGAAAACCCTGGAATAGGATTCCGCACTATCCCAGAGGTTGTCGAGTAGTTTTTCATTGGATTCGGATTGTTTCCGAGCTCCAAATCGGTCCAACAAAGTGGTATCAGAGCTTTGGCTCTTGATTCTACTCGATTTCCACTCAAAATCAACAGATCTGAGATCCCCAAAACCCTGATTTTCGTAACTTCCAAAAACCCTAAGTTTCTTGCTTCCAAAGTCACTATTTCATTGAGATTTTAAGTGTTTTTGTGGTTCATTTGATCTAGTTTCTTCCCAATTGGTTAATAATCATGTCTTGAAGTTCTGTGCAAAATTTGGTGGTTAGATCTGGTCAAAATCGAAAGATATTGCGATTTTCGTTGTCAAAAACCCCAGATCGCCGAATGACTCTGGCGGCCGAATAAGTTCAGCCGAATAGACCCTCATTCGCCGAATAGCTCTCATTCGGCGAATAGCTCCTTCGCCATTCTCATTCGCCGAATAAGCCTCATTCTCAATCCTCATTCGGCGAAAGACTTCATTCGATCTGTCATTCGCCGAATAGATCATTCGACCTTCTCATTCGCCAGTTCTCATACTCAGTTTCTCATTCGTCAGTTTCACCTCATTCGGCCCCCGACATTCGCTAGTTTAGCACTCATTCGCCAGTTGCTTCTGAAAATTTTCTAAGTATTGAATTTCATTCCTTCTGATAAAATGGAAGATTTAGCACTCATGGCTAACCAAAACCATCGCATTCAGACTCTCTTGTTGACAGAGAATGAGACAGGGAACTCAAACAAAGCTCCTAAGTTGTTGAATTTAGATGATTACCCTCACTGGAAATATAGATTTGAGATCCACATCAATGGGGTGGATACAAATCTGTGGATGATGATTGAAGGAGGTTATCTGCGTCCTCTGAATGAAGATGGAACTCCTATGCTAGTCACACGGATGACTGAGCCTCAGAGGAAGCTGTATGATTATGAGAAGAAAGCCTATGCTATTTTGTCACAGTCCATTGCCACTGATATCTTCCATCAGTTTAGACAGTTTCCTTCGGCTAAGCTTCTGTGGGATGCATTGCAGCAAAGATATGAGGGTAATGATGCTTTGAAGAGCATTAAGTCTAAAGCTTTGAAAAAGGAATTCAACAGCTTTATGTATGTGGGAAATGAGTCCCTTGATGAGTTGATTGCTAGGTTTTATCATCTGTTGAGTGAGTTGTTCAATCATGAGGTCAAAACTACAACTCAAGAGAAGATTCAGTGTTTAGCTGATGCTTTGCCTCCAAAGTGGGAGTCCTTCTTGATGGTACTCAAGCAAAATCAGATGATGGCTCATATGGACATCAATGATTTCATTCAGAAGCTAAAAGAGCAGGAGATAGAGAACAAATGGAAGGCCAAGAGGGTTGCACAAGTTCAAGATCCTTCTCTATACTACTCCACTCCCACAGTTGATAAGTCTACAACTCATGCTCCTCTGAAAACTGCCTTTGTGTCTAAAGCTTCTGAAGCCCCATCTGCAGCTCAGATGCACTTTAGCCCATCTTCTTCATCGAGCTCACAACAAGAGCATCATCAGCCTACTGCAAGTCTGAAGACAGAGAACTTTGATAAAGTCACAGTTGAGATTGCTAAAGAGCACATGGGTCTTCTGTCAACATTGGTTAGTTCATATGATGGATTGGTTGCTGGTCAGATCGGCAATCCATATTTGACCAATGATGACTACTCTCAAATTGATCCTGATGATATGGAAAGAATTGACATCATGTGGGCATTGGCTAGTGCAGTCAGAAGAGCTAAGGAGTTTGTGAAGAGGACAGGAAAAGACATCAATCTAAACAAGGAGTCCAAGTTTGGATTTGATATGGCTTCTGTTACATGCTACAACTGTGGTGAAAAGGGTCACTTTGCTAGACAATGCAAGCAGCCAAAGAAAGCTGGAAACAAGAACCCATTTCAGCATCAGAAGTCTGCCCATGCTAATTCTGAAAGGCGATTAGTTCCTATTGATTCTCCTACTACAGCTGGATCTTCATCTTCTGGTAGTAAAGCCTTGATGGTTCAACAAGATGAAGGTGTAAATTGGGACTTTAGATTCAATGCTGACAAGGAAGATCAAGAGAAAGCATGTGTGGCAGAGATTCAGAATTCTGATGACATTGATGAAGAAAGCTGTCAGGAAGATGTGTTGGTGACTGATGACAAGGCATCAAGTTCAGACTCAGAAAGTTTGACGGATTCTGACACTCAAGAATCTGATGGAGAAGCTGATGACTCTTCAACTCAATTTGCTTTGATGGCAAACTCGTCTGCTTCTACTGATTCTTCTGAGCAGGTATACACTGATTGTTCATCTTCTCAATCTGATTGTTTCAATTGTGTTGATCTTAGGAGCAAGGTTCTTGCTTACCAGAAGCATAACAGTGATCTGATGACCGATCTTGACTTGTGCATTGAAGCAAACAAAGTTTTAAAATCTAATGAAAAGGATTTTCAAAATAAAATTGATCTTTTAAATAGACAATTGCATGAGGCCGAGATCGCTGTTCTGAACAAGCAAGATGCTATTACTTCTTATCTCAATACCATAAATGAGATTAAGTAGAAATTAGCATTAGTTGAGTGTGATTATGAGACTTTGGGACAGAAGCTCAAGAGCTATGAGAGCTCCTCTTATATCATTGAGCATATGATCAGTAGGGGAATTGATCAGGGGAAGGAAAAGGTTAATTATCAAAAATGTCCTCCACCAATCCTAAATGCCTTTGTCAACACTCCAAATGACAAAGATGTAAAGGACTTTCAAGTTACTACTCCATTAGTAGTTGATCCAGTTAGTCTGAGTGAAAATCAGAGTTCATCTCAGACTAAGGATTCAAGGGTGGATGGAATTGTGGAAGATTGGGTTTCTGATTCCGAGGATGAATCAGAGTATTCATCAAAGCAGAGTACTCCTCGGAATCAAATTACTAGTGTTATGAAAGGTGACCCAATCTCCAAATCAAAGATTTACAAAGAATTATGCTTTGTTAAAGCTTCACAGGGGTCTGAAGCTAATTGTGCTACCAAAACAGCTCAGTTTGGTAACAAAGGAAGGACGGGTTTGGGTTTTGACTCAGATTGTCAGAAATCAAATGTTTTTAAATCAACTAAAAAGTCATTTTCTGATTTAAAACATTTTCATAAAAAAGGTGTTAAAGTCTGTTTTGAGTGTGGTGAACGCACATTGTGAGGTTTTGCCCTCAGTTGATCAGACCTAAGGTTGTCCCTTTCAAAACCTTAAAGTCTGCTTTACCAAAACCTAGCAAATCTGTGCCTAAATCTTTTCAGTCAAAATCTTCATTTCACACTCAGCCTAAGGGTTCAGACAAGGGTAAGGGAAAGTTGGAAACATTGGTGGTTCCAAATGAGATTAATGTTAACCAATCAAAACAATCATCCATTTATCTGAAAACCTCTCTTGATAAAAATGCAATTTGGAAAGTTAAATCATCTGAGGTGTCTGTTCCACAAATTTCAGATAAACCTATTCCTAAGGGAAAATGGATCGATGTTTGGATCCGAGACTCAATGGGTCAACCCAAGACCGTAAAGGCTTGGGTTCCCAATGTAAACTGATAGTCTCTTTATTGTGCAGGTTGCCCCAAAAGCTGGAGTAAACAGCAATTGGATCGTTGATAGTGGGGCTTCCAGACACATGACTGGTGATATTTCTTTGCTCACCAATGTGAACGCAGTTCGAGGTGGCTATGTAGCTTTTGCTGGAGACAAGGGTGGTTTTATTACAGGAGAGGGAATCTTGACAAATGGACAAGTTTCGTTCGACAATGTCAGATATGTCAAACAGTTGGAAAACAACCTCCTGTCAGTCTCTCAGATTTGTGACAAAGAGTACAAGGTTCTGTTTGATGATTCAAAGTGTTATATTCTCAAGCAAGGTGTGCAGATACCTGAAGATTGGATTTTGATGTCTGCTCCAAGAAAACAAGATTTGTATGTTCTCAATATGGCCACAGCTTCAACTACATCCTCCACAGCTTCATGTTTTATGACAAAGGCAACTGAGAAAGATTCAATCCTTTGGCATAAGAGGATGGGCCATTTGAGTTTACGCAAGATGAATCATCTGGTACACAACAGTTTGGTTGAGGGAGTTAGCCTGAAGAATTTTAAGCTGTCTGATATCTGTGTGTCATGCAAGAAAGGAAAGCAGTCTAAGCAGTCTCATAAGCTGAAAAAGTATCATTCAATCAATGTTCCTCTTGAGCTTCTCCACATGGATTTGTTTGGCCCAGTGAATCGTAAGAGTATAGCTGGAGATCAATACTGCCTGGTTATTACTGATGAATACTCCAGATACTCTTGGGTCTTCTTTTTGAAGGAGAAATCAAAAATGTTTGATTGCATTCAAGTTTTGGTTACCAAACTTGAATCGCTCTATAAGCTCAAGATTCGTCAGTTTCGAACTGATAATGGAACTGAGTTCAAAAATCACAACATGGAGAATTTTTGTAATGCAAGAGGCATTGTGCAACAGTTTAGTGCTCCATATGTTCCACAGATGAATGGTGTTGCTGAACGAAAGAATAGGACATTGATTGAGGCTGCTAGAACTATGCTTGCTGATTCTTCACTACCTGTTCAATTCTGGAATGAAGCGGTTGCCAATGCTTGTTACACTTTGAACCGGGTTCTTATTGTGAAGAGACATGGGAAAACTTGCTTTGAACTGCTCCATAATCGAAAGCCAAATCTTAAGTATCTAGAACCATTTGGTGCTCCATGCACCATGCTTAAGAAACATGAGCAGGGCAAGTTCAATGAAAAGGTGGAAGAAGGGTACTTTCTTGGGTATAGCACTCCAAATAAACGAGTTTACAACATTGCAACTCATAATGTGGAGGAGTGGTACCACGTGGATGTTCAGAAGTATACAATGCCCCCACCTGGAAAAGGGCCAGATTGGATGTTTGACTATTCCAGTCTGTTTGACTCATTCAATATGTCCCCCATGTACTCAGATGAAGATGTAGCTGTTCAGATGTTGTATGATGTGCAGAATGCACCCGATGCTACTTTTCAACCTACATCTACATCTGGTCCCTCTACACAGGTAAATGATGACAGCTCAGACACAGATGACAATCCTCCGGCTGCTCCTGAACCAGTGGTTGAAAATCTTGTACCTGGTCTTGAGGACTTGAATTTGAATAACTTAGATCCTGAGGTTGAGGTTCCTGCTCATCCTGTTGGAAGAATTAATCGAATTCATCCTCAAGACAACATTATTGGTAGTCCTTTAGATGGAGTAAAGACTCGGAGTCAGATTTCTTCAGGTGGTCTTGCAGACATTCTTGATTTTGCAGATGTAAGCTTTTGTGCTCATTCCTGCTTTATATCTCAAGTGGAACCACGTACCGTCACTGAAGCCCTCAAAGAAGAATCATGGGTAGACGCCATGCAAGAGGAACTGTTGCAGTTCAAGAAGTTAGGAGTCTGGCAACTAGTTGATAAACCCAAAGGTGCAAAAGTCATTGGCACTAGATGGGTTCTTCGTTGCAAAAAGGATGATCACGGGATAATCGTGAGAAACAAGGCTCGTCTGGTGGTTCAAGGATTCAGACAGATAGAGGGATTGGATTATAATGAGGTGTTTGCTCCGGTCGCTCGACTAGAAGCCATTCGTCTCTTTCTGGCTTATGCATCCTTCAAAAAGTTCAAGGTTTATCAAATGGATGTAAAGAGCGCGTTCCTTCACGGGGTTATCAGTGAAACAGTGTATGTCAATCAACCTCCCGGATTTGAAGATCCATTGCATCGTGATAAAGTCTACAAGCTAGACAAAGCGTTGTATGGATTGCATCAGGCTCCGAGAGCGTGGTACGAGACACTTTCCACTCACCTTTTGAACAACGGGTTCAGAAGAGGTGTCATTGACTGCACTTTATTCATCCGTGAGAAGGACAGTGATTTACTCTTGGTACAAGTGTATGTGGATGATATAATTTTTGGATCCACAAATGATAATCTGTGCAAGGAATTTGAGACAGTTATGAAAGAAAAATTTGAAATGAGTTCGATGGGAGAGATGAAGTTTTTCTTGGGTTTACAGGTGGATCAGTCTGAGGCAGGGATTTTTATTCATCAAACCAAATACGTTGGTGACATTCTGAGCCGGTTCAGTATGTCTGATGCGAAGCCTGCTGGTACCCCACTGGCGATTAATCACGGGATTACTCCAGATGAAAAGGGGGAGTTAATTGATGCCACTCTGTATCGGGGAATGATCGGATCTCTCATGTATCTCACTGCCTCTCGGCCAGATATCATGTTTGCCACTTGCTTGTGTGCTCGTTATCAATCAAAACCAAGAGTATCTCACTTGATTGCTGTCAAAAGGATTATGCGTTATCTGAAGGGTACACCTGATCTTGGCTTATGGTACCCTAATGATGATAACTTTGAACTTACTGCATACAGTGATTCAGATTATGGCGGATGCAAAAGAGATTTCAAGTCAACATCTGCGGGATGTCAGTTCTTTGGAAACCGATTGGTCACCTGGCAGTGCAAGAAGCAGACGTCGGTGTCTACTTCAACCTGTGAAGCTGAATATATTGCTGCTGCAAGTTGCTGTTCACAAATCATCTGGATTCAACAGCAACTCAGGGACTATGGGTTACATTTTTCTAACACTCCTATCTATGTTGATAACACTGCCGCCATAGCTGTCACTAAAAATCCAGTTCAGCACTCCAAAACTAAACACATCGACATAAAATATCACTTCATACGTGATTGTTTTGAGAAGAAATTAATCGATGTTGTTAAAATTCACACCGATCACCAAAAAGCCGATCTTTTTACAAAAGCTTTTGATAAACCCAGATTTTTATATCTGTTATTGGCTAATGGTGTTTTTCAAAAGGATGAAGTTCAATCCTCATCTGAGTCTAACAAATGATCATCACTTTCATTAGATAGTTTTGTTTATTTTTAGTATTTTCATTTTATCTTGTACAGTTTTTTTTTTCTCAACAAAAACACAAAAAGATTTTCTATTTTTAGGTTTTTAGGGGGAGATATTATAATTTGAAAAACCAAAAACAATAGAAAATTTGAAAAATCAAAAACAATAGAAAAATTAAAAATGAAACAGTCCTGTTTAATGATATAGCACATTGATTTCATTATGTCATAGAAGCAGAAATGAATGCATGAGCTAAAATCATAAGGAAATGATGATGGGATGTACTGATAGGCTGACTATACAAAATGAATAAATGACTTATGAGAACTTAGAAAGTTTGACTTGTGGGATCCATTTTATTAAGGCTTTTGAGTGAAAAATGGTTCTTGACTCAAATCAAGCATACACCTGTCATCATGAAATCAAATGAGGTTTCATTCAAAGAAAAATCAAAGACAAGCTGGTATTAAGCTTGGTAAAGAAAAATCAAAGACAAGCTGGTATTAAGCTTGGTAAAGAAAATCTAATGCAAGCTGGTATTAAGCTTGAGAAAAACTTAAACAAATAAAGTTCGATTCCATACATGTGCCATATTGCTGGGACGGACCTAGCTGAAGCCATCCATGTGGATAGAACAAGAAAAATCCAAAAAGATAATAAATGATTGAATCTTATTGAATTCATGATGACTGGTATTAAGATATGCTGAAATGAGTTATGAACTGATTTTGATCTTAATTGATGAAATGAATTGGAGAACTTAGTCAGAAAATATGAGTGATCATTTAGTTTGTTTAAAGAGTTATGTATTGATCAGTTTTAAATTTGGACAAATATATCAGTAATCGTGTCAAAATGAAATTGTGATTGAAGTGAAGCATTCATTAAAGGTTATATGATGTAATCAGAGATTTGTGTTATTTTATTAATGGGCTTTTCACAAAAATATGTGTTTACTTGTGTTTACTTGCTTTTAATTTATGTTTGTACAGTTGTTTGATTGTTTCAGAAAAATACAAAAAGATTTTCTATTTTCAATTTTATTTTAGATGATCATTTGTAGATTCGGATGCCTGTCATATCTGAATCCTGAACCAACTAGACATATCTTCATAATTGGTTAAAAATTTTGGTGCACAAAATGTCAAATCTTTGAAATTTTGGAGTTTTGGAGAAGTCCATATCTCATTCGTGCGAATGAGAGGCATAATGGACTCATTCGGCCGAATGAGAATGAGTCATTCGACCGAATAAGCTTCTCAGAATGAACTTCATTCGACGAATGAAGAGTGTGGAATGTCTCATTCGACATTCTCATTCGGCGAATGAACATCACCGATTGACTCATTCGCCACATTCATTCGGCGAATGGAACAGAAACTTTGTGACCTTTCGCTTAGCTCATTCGGCGAATGAGTACACAGTATATAACTGTGTTTCGGCCGAATGAAGGTCATTCGACCATTTGTTCTTTCGTGATATCAGACACTTCCCATTCGGCGAAACACACATCTTTTCTCCTCTTTTGATTTCTTGTGACTTTGATAGATCTTGCCACTGATAATCATCTTGTACTTATTCTCAGGTATATGGAGATCAAATTTCAACCGATTCCATCCACGAAATCATGATAAACAGATTGAGATTTAGGGTTTTAGGGTTTTGAAATTCGCCCAACAAATAAACTGTTAAGATGGACCTTAAACCCAAAATGTCATATATTAAAATTGCTAATCGGTCGTTTCTGAGGGTTGTTTACCAGGTTTTTGGGATTGATTTGAGATTTTGAACAAAGGGATTTTGAACTCAGTGATACTGCCGAATGTCGTCATTCGGCGAATGACTCATTCGGCGAATGAACCTCATTCGACGAATGGATCATTCGCCGAATGACCAGTCATACTCAAGTTTCATTCGACGAATGAGAGTCATTCGACGAATGAGCCTCATTCGACAGATAACTCATTCGGCGAATGGACTCATTCGGCATATCAGAAAAACAGTTAATCTGATTTTTTTTGTTAAATCTCATTGTTTGAGTGATTGTCTTGTACTGACATGTGTATTTCTTGTATTGTGCAGTATGGCAGGATACAAATCAGTTCCGAAGCATAACATCTGTGCCCATCTTGATCTGACGACTCCGAACGCGAAGCACTACACAGATATTATTACATTCTTGAGGCGTTCCAGGATATTCACTGCCATATCGACAGTCCATGTGCCCTATTTATCACATCAGCAGGATTTCTGGACATCAGCTGATATTGACTGTGAGGCCGAGCCTACAGTCATTAGGGGCAAGGTCAGGGGTCATGATGTTGTGGTGTCTGCTGAGCACATACGGAGGGTTTGTGGTTTTCAGGACTCTCCAGATCATCCTGTTCTACTTGACAGATTCTTAGTCCGTGGATGCTTCCTCCGATGCAAGTACGAGGGAGACATTGGAGCCGGGATTCTGAACAAAGCGTTCATGTCCCCGCAGTTCAAGTACTTGGCTCATGTACTTGTTCACTGCCTTGGCTCGAGGAGAGGAGGATTTGATGACATGAGCGAAACCATACAGTGCGCATTTGCTGCCTTGGTGCTCAACAAACCATTCAACTTCTCCGAGATGGTTTTTCTGCACATGAAGGAGAATGTGGGGCTAAAGGGTGACAAGAAGTTCCTTATGTACCCTCGATTCATACAGCAGATCATTGATGCACAGATTCCAGATCTTCCAAAGCTTAATGCCGACATCATTAGATTGGAGCACATGAATGACATAACTCTCAACAGAGTTTTGTCATACAGAGGGAAGGAGAGGAAGCCCACCACTAGATCCCTATTTGGTCACCTCTCTCGACCCGATTACAGGGCTCCGGCTGGAAGAAGATGGAGACACGATGACTCCGATTCAGATGTGGAGGACATTGTGGTTCCAGTTGGTGATGATGACAGTGATGGTGAGGATGGAGATGGTGGTGCGGGCCCGAGTGGTGCTGAAGCAGATGAGAGCACAGCGTTAGTGAGCACTGCTGCTATGGTGAGTTCTGGTGTAGGTGAGATGATTTCCGGACACATGACCACTGCTGCTTCAGTGAGCATGGTTGATGTTGTTGGTTCTGTTGCTGGTGGTGTTGCTGATATTTCTACCGCACAGGAGGAGGATTTGGACATCGACTCACTGATGGATTTGGACTTCTTGACTACTACTACATCCTCAGTGACTGTTCCTCTCGATGTTTCAGTTCCACATTCCTCAGGTAGTGGTGATGAGTCAGAGGACTCGAGTGAGGATGAAGGTGTAGCAGGTGAAGGTGATGAAGACAGTTCTGATTCTGAAGAGACTCATGATGATGAGTTTGAGAAAGTGGATGAGGGTGGAAGAATGCAGATGAGGAAGAGAAAGAGGACAGATGATGATTTGGAGGATATTACTGATACGTTATTTATTCCAGAGTTTGACTTTTCTCCCCCTCCTAGGTCATCTGCTCCTGCTTCCACAGCAGTGATTGTTTCTGCTGGACAGCCCACCTCATCCAGAGCTGGAAGGGGAAAGAGATCTCGATTCTCTTTCCAAAGGAGGTCAGAACTGACATCAGCTGCTACAACTACTGTCACATCAGTAGCAGCTGTGTCAGTTTCTTCACTGACGAGGACAAGGGCCATTCACACTCAGGTTACTACTGCCCCTCTGTCCACTCCTTTTGTTCGCGAGCCGGTGTATGTTACTGCTTCCTCTTGCCCTTCCACAGTCCGTGCTGATGTTCATATACCTACTGTTTCAGTTGTGGATCAGCTTAGCACACTGAACAGCATGGTCTTGAGACTGATGGAGAGGAGCATGGAGCAAGAGAGGAAGAACAAGGAGCAAGAGCTGGTTATTGCTCAGCTTACTAGAAGGGTTGAAGAGCAGGATACTCTGCTTCTTCAAGCATCAGACCAGAGGGCTGATTTGAGAGCCAGGTCAGCTCAACAGGAGGAGCAGCTCCTTAAGTACATCGATGAGCACAACCAGCTGGCTTTGACAGCCTCTGGTTTCAGTGATAGGATCCTTCAGCTCGAGGCTGAGAATGCTCGCCTTGCTGAACTTGTCGAGAGTTCCAAGGAAGGCACTCCCAGGCTTGAAGGCTCTGCTGCTCCTTCCGATGATTCAGACAAACAAGAAGATGAAGAAGAGTCTGATGAGGAACAAGTGGATTACGAGGATTCTGAGAAAGATGAAGAATCAGATGAAGATGATGAAGATGATGATGAGGGTAAAGATGGATCAGGGAGTGGATCTGAAGAATCATCTGGCACTGATGATGTGTCACACCCCTGCGCCGCGTGCGGAATCCACGGCGCGGTGACGTATGATCAGTTGAATCATGCACAAGTATTGAATAAGAACAACCACAATGGATTACTAAGTTGCATAATGTTTAGACAATTGTTTAGTTACAGACAATCTATCTACCAAAAGAAAGACAACTACAGACCCAAAATATAGTTACAAAATAAGACTCCAAACAAGACAATTAAACATTTAGGATTTAATGTGTTTCTAATCCATCCTAGCATGTTTCTTCATCTTGTTCTATCTTAGAATGGTCTCCTTAGTTGTCCCTGAGATTGTCTTAAACCTGATTTCCTGAAACACGTGAAAAGTAACTGTCAACTACAGACGTAGTTGGTGAGAACAATAGGTTTAAACATTTGTAAACATGAGTTATATGATATAAGACATAGGTAAGTTAAAGCATCATAAGATTCACACGGATGAGCTGCAACCCAAACTAACATCAAGTAAGAAAATGATTGTAAACAGTCCAATCACTGTTTGCACATGAGTCAACATCTAATATCAAGTCCCAAACCACGTTTGGAGTTAGATAATATGTCAACAGTTTTGAATAAACCATATGTAACCGAAATCTGCAGTTAGTTTATAAAACAGATTTAAAAACTAACTGCAGCAATCGGCCTGCCCCAATGTATGTGTCCGCTTTCCCTTGTTGTGATCACCCGGTACTAACGCTAATGAATATGATACTTGATGGGTTTATAAGTTTGTTTACAACAAATGACACCATGTTTTCTGAATCTTACTTTAACCGGATGTGTTAATGTCTTATTGAAAACCTGGATTTAACTCCACGAGTTGAATCCTTTGTTTATGTAACATGAAATGAGTCTCTTGATTTGAATACTTGATGTGAACAACTTGACTTGAATACCATGTTTTGAACCAATGAGTTTGAATACCATGTTTTGAACCATTGAATTTGAATACCATGTTGTGAACCACTTGTTTTGAATATCATGATGTGATGACCTTGTATAACAACAAGGTTTATAGCAAAAGAAAGGTTGATGAAATCATTTGTTTAAAATGTTTATCCTTTAAAAGATCATTTGAGTAAAACTGTTAATAAACCTTTCAAGAAAACATTTTTAAAATCCTTTTTAGTAATAAGGGTTTAATAGTAAATAATTCCTTTAAAACAGTTGACAATTTCCTTAAACAGTTGAAGAATCACTTGGATTCATAGGATAAACCTGTAATGTTTATGAATGCACATACACTGTGCAATGAAACAAGATTGAAATAGCGGTTTTGATCACGTGTTCCACCCCAAAACAGTTATAAAACAGTAAAAGAGGGCTAAAGTTCTCACCTGTCTGCAGTAGACTCTGAACTAAACAGTTAGCAAGTAGCAAACAGGACTTCTAATTGTTTCCTATAACATTGTAATCATACATAAGATATAGGATTTATAATTGTATAACTTGATTCATTGATTGACTTGTGTTCTCTTGAAAATGATTATTGTGAAAACTTGAATGTTATGATTTGAATCTCTTGATTGATCATGGGTACAAGAAACTTATGAAATGTTCTTTGATGCATAATTCATATGCATAAAATGATAAATGTTCTTGAGTTTGATAGCCATTGATTACCATTTGTTGTGAAAAGATGTTCAATTGATTTCAAGCCTTGTGATTGTGAATTTATCTTCATGATTGTTATTAAGTTATAACTTAACCAATTCATGATCAATTCACAAGTATTATAAGTCGAGCCCACACAATTGGCCTTAGTCCATGTAACCATGAGACTTAGCAAAAGCCATGGGCCAATTTAGAGCTCTTAATGTGTCGATGTACTAAATTGGGCTTTGTTAAATCTTTGGGCCGATTGAAACTAAGTTGGGCCGATTCGACAAAGGCTTGGACCAAATGGGATTGAATTGGGCCGGATAGTTTTGAATTTGGGTCAACACAACCGTGGTTAACACACCATGGCAGCGAGCCTATGGCTGCCATGGTCGAAGGTTCGGTTCTCCTAGGGTTCGGCCAAAGATTCGACAATTAGGGTTCGTGAGTCGATCATGAGGGTTCGGCAATTGATCATCCACAATGAGGTTCGTCTGGGTTAGCCTTTGCATAGAGACTCGCAGCAACAATGAAGGTTCGTAGCTTAGTTGATGGTTCGGCTGCTAAAGCTGAAAGTCCAAAGGTTCGTTACCCAGAATGGGTTCGGCCACCCCCTAGGGTTTGCTATGGTTCGCGACTGATCAGAAAAGTTCGTGGCATCATAATGGTTCGTGAATGCTCGTGGGGGACTCCCTAAGATTCAGCTGTGCATGCAACGAACCATACAAGGTTCGTTTAGGATTAGAGTTCGGCCGAGTCCTAATAGGTTCGGCCAAGGTAGAGGTTTCAGCTTGCATGGGGTTCGGCTAAGATTCGTGAGACCATACAGGGTTCGTTGATGGCTTGGAAGGGTTCGTGATGGGCTGGATGATTAGGCACAGGTTCGTGATATCCTCCTAAGGTTTGAGCTGCATGTCAACGAACCATACAGGTTCGTGATTCCTCCATAGGGTTCGGCCGGCTAGAGGAAAAGGTTTGGCCGCCGAACCTGTTACCATCCTCATCACCATCGTTGAACACCTTCATCCAAGCTTCGATCTAAGTCAGACCAGCATCTGGGAATGTTTCTACAGTCTCGAAATTGGGTGTGGTTGCCTGGATTCGGCTATGGACCGGTTTTAAACGAATCTATGGCCGAAAACCCTAATCTCAACACCATTCAAACATCAATACCTTGTTTTTGGCTGGACAAATCCGTGGTTTTCTTGTACTTTCGTGTAGAGTTTGTCGAGAGCTTCGCGTGGACACCAAGAACGTCGAGATCCGTTGAGAAATAAGCGAGTTACGCGCGTTTAATGCTCGGTTTCTAGAGAGAGAGATAGGTAGCCGGAAATTGTAGAGAGAGAAAGTGGTGTAGGTGGAATAAATGAGATAAATGACCTCATTCAAGGCTTTTATAGCCCGTGTGGTATTCGGGTCCGTTTCGGTCGCTCGGTTCGCGTTTCCGGAACGTAACGCGTAATTTACGCGGTTTTAAATAAAAATAAATGCTAAACTCATTTAAATGATGAGTTTCAAAATTGTAAAAATATAAAATAATTAATATAATTATTTTTACTCTTCGTGTGTTGTCGGATCGTTAAACATTCACAATTTACGTGTATACCCGCAATCGCGTACGTTTTCCGATCGTATTAAAATATTTAAAGATGTTTAATCGTAATTATAAGTTCAACATTCGTACTATTATGGATCGTCACCCATAACTATACTCAGTCTCGCTTACAGATTACGATCTTGGTTGAATTTATAAAATGTCATAGTATTCGTCTCGACACTACGCACTAACACTAACCTGTTACACCGAACGCAGTATATGTATAGGGCTCACTCTCGCTGCCCACCACTGTTTCGATATAACAAGTTACTGTTCTTGCTTAGTGAAATCGACTGTAAATAATAATACATACTTGTTTTCTGACTACTAAGATCCTGTAACACACAAGCACACATTATGAACATACTGAAACACACTGATTGAACTGAAACTGAACAGACACTGTACTAACACTGTTTACAACTACATGACTATATGCACAAATGTTACAGTCTCCCCTAGTTAAGGGAATTTCGTCCCGAAATTAACTAGCCGAAGATACTGTAAAAAGATGAGGGTACTTAAGCTTCATCTGGTCTTCACGTTCCCAGGTGAACTCAGCACCGCGTTTGCCCTCCCATCGCACTTTCACAATCGGGATACGGCTGCGTTTAAGTTTCTTGACCCCATGATCCATGATTTCAACCGGACGTTCTATGAATTGCATGTTGTTCTGAATCTGTATGTCTTCCAGTGGAATCTGAACATCATGATCCGCTAAGCATTTCTTAAGATTTGATACATGAAAAGTATCATGAACATTGCTTAGCTCCACTGGAAGTTTGAGTTTGTAGGCTACGGGACCAATCCGTTCCAGGATCTCAAAAGGTCCAACGTACCTTGGTGCAAGTTTCCCTTTCTTCCCGAATCGGACAACGCCTTTCCAGGGAGAAACTTTGAGTAAGACTCGGTCACCGACTTGAAACTCAAGTGATTTCCGACGTCGATCAGCATAACTCTTCTGCCGATCCCGTGCGGCCTTAAGCCGTGACTGAATGATTGTGATCTTGTCTGATGTTTCCTGAATGAGTTCTGGTCCTACGACCTGTGAGTCACCAATCTCGGTCCAACAGACCGGTGATCGGCACTTTCTACCATATAGAGCTTCGAATGGTGCACATTGAATGCTTGTATGGTAGCTATTGTTATATGAAAACTCAATGAGTGGTAGATGAGTGTCCCAACTTCCACCGAAGTCAATGACACAAGAACGAAGCATGTCCTCAAGTGTTTGGATAGTCCTCTCACTTTGGCCGTCGGTTTGGGGATGATACGCCGTGCTAAGATTAACACGCGTTCCCAAAGCCTTTTGCAATGATTGCCAAAAGCGAGAAGTAAAGCGACTATCACGATCGGATATGATTGATGTTGGAGTACCATGACGTGCAATGATTTCGTTGATGTACAATGTGGATAACTTCTCCATCTTGTAATCCTCTCGGATTGGGAGAAAATGAGCAGATTTGGTGAGTCGATCAACGATCACCCAAATCGAATCGAAACCTCTCGGAGTTCTCGGCAACTTTGTTATGAAATCCATGGAAATTTGCTCCCATTTCCATTGAGGAATTTCAGGTTGCTGCAGAAGTCCCGAAGGTTTTTGATGTTCTGCTTTGACCTTTGAACATGTAAGACATTTTCCCACGTACAGTGCTATGTCTTTCTTCATCCCCGGCCACCAGTAAGATGTCCTCAAGTCTTGATACATCTTGTCGGCTCCAGGATGAACTGAGTATCGCGACTTATGAGCCTCATCACAGATGAGTGTGCGCAATTCTTCAGACTTTGGAATCCAAATGCGGCCGTTGAGATATAACAACCCATCAGCTCGAGGTTCTAGTTTCTTCTCAATACCACAATCCAAGTCTGTCTTGAGTTGATTATCTGTTACTACTTGTTGTTGTGCAATACGAATCAAGTCTTTCAAGTTTGGCTGTGTGTTTATCTCCATGGCTCTTACACGAATCGGTTTGACTGGTTCCTTGCGACTAAGAGCATCCGCCACCACATTGGCTTTACCCGGATGGTAACGAATCTCACAGTCGTAATCAGTTAGAAGCTCAACCCAACGTCGTTGTCTCATGTTGAGTTCTTTCTGATTGAGAATGTGTTGAAGGCTCTTGTGGTCCGTATAGATAACACATTTAGTACCGTACAGGTAGTGTCTCCAAATCTTCAGTGCAAAGACCACAGCCCCTAACTCCAGGTCATGAGTAGTGTAATTCTTCTCGTGAACCTTAAGTTGTCTTGAAGCATAAGCGATGACCTTGTCCCGTTGCATAAGTACACAACCGAGACCAAGGTTTGAAGCATCACAGTAGACAATGAAATCATCACTGCCTTCTGGAAGACTAAGGATAGGGGAATTGCATAACTTCTGTTTAAGAAGTTGAAATGCATCTTCTTGTTTCTGTCCCCATATGAAAGCTTGACTTTTCTGAGTCAATGTAGTGAGTGGCAAGGCTATCTTAGAGAAGTTTGAAATGAATCTTCATAATAACCTGCCAGACCCAGAAATGAACGAATCTCTGTTGGAGTAGATGGAGTAGTCCAGTTCTTAATCGCCTCAATCTTGGCTGGATCTACATGAATTCCATCTTTGTTTATGACATGTCCTAAGAAGTGAACCTCCTTTAGCCAAAATTCACACTTTGAGAATTTAGCATAAAGTTGTTCCTTTCTTAGTAGTTCCAAGACTTTCTTCAAATGATCCTCATGTTCTCGTTCTGACTTGGAATAAATCAGTATATCATCAATAAAGACGATAACAAACTGATCCAAGTAAGGCCGGCAGACTCGATTCATCAAGTCCATGAACACTGCGGGTGCATTGGTCAGCCCAAATGGCATAACCACAAACTCATAGTGTCCATATCGAGTCCTAAATGCAGTCTTTGGTATATCCTCATTATTTACTCTTAATTGATGATACCCGGATCGTAAATCAATCTTAGAGAAGCAAGTTGCTCCCTGTAATTGATCAAATAGATCATCGATCCTAGGTAGAGGATATCTATTCTTGATTGTCAACTTGTTCAACTCACGATAATCTATGCACATGCGAAATGAACCGTCTTTCTTTTTGACAAATAGAACCGGAGCTCCCCATGGAGAGAAACTCGGTCTTATGAAACCTTTGTCTAAAAGTTCTTGAAGCTGACTAGACAGTTCTTGCATCTCAGACGGTGCTAACCGATACGGTGACTTCGCCACTGGGTTTGCTCCAGGGACGAGATCAATTCTAAACTCCACTTGTCGGACTGGTGGTAGTCCAGGCAAGTCTTCTGGAAATACGTCTGGATAGTCTTTGATAACCGGTACGTCTCCAACTGCTTTCTTGTCAGGTTTATTTTCCACCACGTGAGCTAAGAATGCATAATATTTCTTCTTCAGATACTTCCTCGCCTTGATGCACGATACAATCTTCAATTCGCGGCAGGGTTTCTCACCGTAGACTATCATCGTTTCGCCGGACGGTAGGGGAATTCGAATAAGTTTCTCCGAGCATACGATTTCAGCATTATTCTTAGATAACCAATCCATTCCTACTACAACTTCGAAGCTTCCGAGAGTCATAGGAATGAGATCGATAGGGAAAAGATGGTCATTTAATCTTAGCTCACAAGCATTTATGATGGAATCTACAACTATGGTTTTACCATTCGCTACTTCTACAGTATAGGGAGCAGTAAGTGTGGATAGTTGCATATTAAGAACAGAAGCAGTATGAGCAGAGATAAAGCTTTTATCAGCACCAGTATCAAATATGATAGGAACATAGTGATTATTGATAAGAAATGTACCCGTGATGACTGCCGGCTCTTCACGTGCTTCAGCAGTTCCAATAACGAAAGCACGAGCAACAGCAGTATTGTTGTTGAGTTTCGGACACTGGTTTCTGAAGTGCCCTTCTGCCCCACAATTATAACAGGCTCTTCCACCTGCAGCAGTAGAAGTTGTGGCAGCAGTTGTTGCAGCAATAAGATGAGCAGATCGACAAGTCGCTGCAAAGTGTCCCATACGCCCACACTTGTGACACTTTCTGCATGGAATAGTGGGTAGATGATGGTACTGGCATTTGGTGCAGAGTGGAAATGAGCCAGTGTACTGCTTTCTGACATTAGCAGGTTGTGGCATAGCAGTGAGGGGAGTAGCATGAGTAGGTGCAGCCGCAGTCAACGCTGCAAAGTTCTTGATTGTCTTCTGTTTCTTCTTCTTGGGATGGTGCTGTTCAGGCTTCTTGCCTTCCTCAATCTGTGCTCTTTTAAATCCCTTTCGGGTGAGCACTCCCGATTTAACATATTCCTCGGTCAGAGTAGCACCGAGTTGAATCGCGGCTTCCAAGGTAGTGGGGTTGTTCCCCATAACAGTTCCTCTAACCACTAGAGGCAAGCCTTCGATGTATTTCTCTATCCTGCGGGATAGAGGAGTAACCAAATGTGGTACCAAAATGCACAACTCATGAAAACGAGTTGTATACTTGGCATTTTCGCCACTATCCTGCACCAGATTCCACATCTCTACCTCCAGTTTCTTCAGCTCGTGACGTGGACAAAACTTTTCCACCAGTAAGTTCTTGAATCCATTCCATGGTAAGGCTAGAGCGACCTCACGTCCCCTGGTGTTCTTCTCAGAGTTCCACCAGGTGAGCGCTCCCTTATGAAAAGCACTTGAGGCCATCTTGACCTTCAGATTTTCAGGACATCCAGTGAAGTCGAGAATGTCTTCGATGCTTTCCAGCCACTGCAGTAGACCGGTTGCTCCCTCAGTACCAGAATACTTGGGAGGTTTAGCATCGTTGAACTGCTTAAAAGTAAAGTTAGCAGTTCCAACGTTAGTGGCATTGGAGTTGTGTGCAGAATCACCGGTACTTCCCCGAAGATTCTGGGTAATATCAGTGACCATACCCGGGATCACATCCCTCATGTGAACAGCGATAGCTCGAGCGATCTTGTTAATTTCATCATCATTACCGCTTGTCGAACCACCAGCATTTGGGTCTCGTCGAGGAGGCATTCTACGAATAGAAGCCACAAGCTGGTCAGTAATGAGAATGGATACAATTGAATTTTCATGATAAAGTCAGTAATATATCCATATACTAGTATTATCATTCAATTGTAATATGATCCAGTACACGTATAAGTTATCAACTTATTTGTATACTTATCATGTGAATATGTACGATGTCTCATGATCTCTCCACCAAACCTACACACTGACACTTTCCCGATATACCGAAAATAGCTTATATATAGGGCTCACTCTCGCTGCCCACCACCGTTTCGGTACACCACGATCGTGCCCTTGCTAGCATTTGGCATTATGTTTGTACTGATTTCCAAGTGTGTTCCATTGATTAAGAATCCCATGATCTTTGATCAACTTGAACTATGATTGATTCCATGATTGAACTATGATTATGTTATGCGTGCACTTTCTAACAATCGTTAACATGTAGAGCTAAATCATACGTGTGCTCTACACTTTCCCGTTAATCTATGTTAGTAAGTACCAATGATGTAATCACTTAAGAATTTCACTTAAGGTTTACATTGAAGGAATGTTCACAACTTGAGTGATTCACCATAATGTCTGGTTCATCCAAGTTTGAATTCCAATATGATTTGATTCACCAATGATTGTTTCCCAAATGTTTGTATCCCATGTGTTTGACTAATGATCCATGTGTCTAGTTGATCCCGAATCCTCACTCCAAATACAAACGCCGGATTCCCCCTAACATACTGAAATAAGCTTATATATAGGGTAAGCTCTCACCGACCCACCACTTACCTCAACACATCATCGTTAATCCGTCGTCTATATTTGGGGCTAAGATTCCAACTGTTGATTGATTATGATTGTTTCATGATTTCTCTTGTTCTGTGACTATGATTATGATTATGTAAACCATGGTTCTTAATTTACTTTGAAATTAAAACCTTAGGTTTCTGTATATGTGTCCTAGGTTAATTAACCTAGGTTCTCAATACCTACAGTATCGAGTATAATGATCTCTTGTGAGAACTTCAACTAAAGAATACTGTTACACAGATTCTAAGTTATAAAGTTCCTATGATAATGAACACCTGATAATGATAACAATGATAACAATGACAAGGATTTCAAATCAAGATTCTAATATCAATAGATCTTGACCTTTGAATTCCTATAGTGAATATGACAAGGATTTCAAATCAAGAATCTAAATTAATAGATCTTGACCTTTGAATTCCTATACTGAATGTGACAAGGACTTTAGATCAAAGATAACAATCTTTGCCTCTAAATCCCATAATGAATATGACAAGAAATTCATATCAAAGATACTGAAACTACAGATCTTTGCCTTTGAATTTCTATAATGATCTCTGTGTGAGAATTCCAGATCAAGGATACTAAGAATACAGATCCTTGCCTCTGAAATCCTTAATGCATATGTGTGAGAATTTAATTCGGTTTCTAAAATTATAGAAGTCCGATTCAAATTCTTTGACTCGATGTCTAATCTTAGTAAAATGTCCTAAGATCTTTCAAGCTTGATGTAGACTTAATGCTCACTTAAGTTACTTAGATCCTAAGTATCCTCAAGCCTATAGCACTTAGTCCTATTGGGTAGCTTAGGTTATAGTCTAGGTCATTAAACATTGGGTTTTTCCTAGTTCTCTACAACCTTGGCTCTGATACCAACCTGTCACACCCCTGCGCCGCGTGCGGAATCCACGGCGCGGTGACGTATGATCAGTTGAATCATGCACAAGTATTGAATAAGAACAACCACAATGGATTACTAAGTTGCATAATGTTTAGACAATTGTTTAGTTACAGACAATCTATCTACCAAAAGAAAGACAACTACAGACCCAAAATATAGTTACAAAATAAGACTCCAAACAAGACAATTAAACATTTAGGATTTAATGTGTTTCTAATCCATCCTAGCATGTTTCTTCATCTTGTTCTATCTTAGAATGGTCTCCTTAGTTGTCCCTGAGATTGTCTTAAACCTGATTTCCTGAAACACGTGAAAAGTAACTGTCAACTACAGACGTAGTTGGTGAGAACAATAGGTTTAAACATTTGTAAACATGAGTTATATGATATAAGACATAGGTAAGTTAAAGCATCATAAGATTCACACGGATGAGCTGCAACCCAAACTAACATCAAGTAAGAAAATGAGTGTAAACAGTCCAATCACTGTTTGCACATGAGTCAACATCTAATATCAAGTCCCAAACCACGTTTGGAGTTAGATAATATGTCAACAGTTTTGAATAAACCATATGTAACCGAAATCTGCAGTTAGTTTATAAAACAGATTTAAAAACTAACTGCAGCAATCGGCCTGCCCCAATGTATGTGTCCGCTTTCCCTTGTTGTGATCACCCGGTACTAACGCTAATGAATATGATACTTGATGGGTTTATAAGTTTGTTTACAACAAATGACACCATGTTTTCTGAATCTTACTTTAACCGGATGTGTTAATGTCTTATTGAAAACCTGGATTTAACTCCACGAGTTGAATCCTTTGTTTATGTAACATGAAATGAGTCTCTTGATTTGAATACCATGATGTGAACAACTTGACTTGAATACCATGTTTTGAACCAATGAGTTTGAATACCATGTTTTGAACCATTGAATTTGAATACCATGTTGTGAACCACTTGTTTTGAATATCATGATGTGATGACCTTGTATAACAACAAGGTTTATAGCAAAAGAAAGGTTGATGAAATCATTTGTTTAAAATGTTTATCCTTTAAAAGATCATTTGAGTAAAACTGTTAATAAACCTTTCAAGAAAACATTTTTAAAATCCTTTTTAGTAATAAGGGTTTAATAGTAAATAATTCCTTTAAAACAGTTGACAATTTCCTTAAACAGTTGAAGAATCACTTGGATTCATAGGATAAACCTGTAATGTTTATGAATGCACATACACTGTGCAATGAAACAAGATTGAAATAGCGGTTTTGATCACGTGTTCCACCCCAAAACAGTTATAAAACAGTAAAAGAGGGCTAAAGTTCTCACCTGTCTGCAGTAGACTCTGAACTAAACAGTTAGCAAGTAGCAAACAGGACTTCTAATTGTTTCCTATAACATTGTAATCATACATAAGATATAGGATTTATAATTGTATAACTTGATTCATTGATTGACTTGTGTTCTCTTGAAAATGATTATTGTGAAAACTTGAATGTTATGATTTGAATCTCTTGATTGATCATGGGTACAAGAAACTTATGAAATGTTCTTTGATGCATAATTCATATGCATAAAATGATAAATGTTCTTGAGTTTGATAGCCATTGATTACCATTTGTTGTGAAAAGATGTTCAATTGATTTCAAGCCTTGTGATTGTGAATTTATCTTCATGATTGTTATTAAGTTATAACTTAACCAATTCATGATCAATTCACAAGTATTATAAGTCGAGCCCACACAATTGGCCTTAGTCCATGTAACCATGAGACTTAGCAAAAGCCATGGGCCAATTTAGAGCTCTTAATGTGTCGATGTACTAAATTGGGCTTTGTTAAATCTTTGGGCCGATTGAAACTAAGTTGGGCCGATTCGACAAAGGCTTGGACCAAATGGGATTGAATTGGGCCGGATAGTTTTGAATTTGGGTCAACACAACCGTGGTTAACACACCATGGCAGCGAGCCTATGGCTGCCATGGTCGAAGGTTCGGTTCTCCTAGGGTTCGGCCAAAGATTCGACAATTAGGGTTCGTGAGTCGATCATGAGGGTTCGGCAATTGATCATCCACAATGAGGTTCGTCTGGGTTAGCCTTTGCATAGAGACTCGCAGCAACAATGAAGGTTCGTAGCTTAGTTGATGGTTCGGCTGCTAAAGCTGAAAGTCCAAAGGTTCGTTACCCAGAATGGGTTCGGCCACCCCCTAGGGTTTGCTATGGTTCGCGACTGATCAGAAAAGTTCGTGGCATCATAATGGTTCGTGAATGCTCGTGGGGGACTCCCTAAGATTCAGCTGTGCATGCAACGAACCATACAAGGTTCGTTTAGGATTAGAGTTCGGCCGAGTCCTAATAGGTTCGGCCAAGGTAGAGGTTTCAGCTTGCATGGGGTTCGGCTAAGATTCGTGAGACCATACAGGGTTCGTTGATGGCTTGGAAGGGTTCGTGATGGGCTGGATGATTAGGCACAGGTTCGTGATATCCTCCTAAGGTTTGAGCTGCATGTCAACGAACCATACAGGTTCGTGATTCCTCCATAGGGTTCGGCCGGCTAGAGGAAAAGGTTTGGCCGCCGAACCTGTTACCATCCTCATCACCATCGTTGAACACCTTCATCCAAGCTTCGATCTAAGTCAGACCAGCATCTGGGAATGTTTCTACAGTCTCGAAATTGGGTGTGGTTGCCTGGATTCGGCTATGGACCGGTTTTAAACGAATCTATGGCCGAAAACCCTAATCTCAACACCATTCAAACATCAATACCTTGTTTTTGGCTGGACAAATCCGTGGTTTTCTTGTACTTTCGTGTAGAGTTTGTCGAGAGCTTCGCGTGGACACCAAGAACGTCGAGATCCGTTGAGAAATAAGCGAGTTACGCGCGTTTAATGCTCGGTTTCTAGAGAGAGAGATAGGTAGCCGGAAATTGTAGAGAGAGAAAGTGGTGTAGGTGGAATAAATGAGATAAATGACCTCATTCAAGGCTTTTATAGCCCGTGTGGTATTCGGGTCCGTTTCGGTCGCTCGGTTCGCGTTTCCGGAACGTAACGCGTAATTTACGCGGTTTTAAATAAAAATAAATGCTAAACTCATTTAAATGATGAGTTTCAAAATTGTAAAAATATAAAATAATTAATATAATTATTTTTACTCTTCGTGTGTTGTCGGATCGTTAAACATTCACAATTTACGTGTATACCCGCAATCGCGTACGTTTTCCGATCGTATTAAAATATTTAAAGATGTTTAATCGTAATTATAAGTTCAACATTCGTACTATTATGGATCGTCACCCATAACTATACTCAGTCTCGCTTACAGATTACGATCTTGGTTGAATTTATAAAATGTCATAGTATTCGTCTCGACACTACGCACTAACACTAACCTGTTACACCGAACGCAGTATATGTATAGGGCTCACTCTCGCTGCCCACCACTGTTTCGATATAACAAGTTACTGTTCTTGCTTAGTGAAATCGACTGTAAATAATAATACATACTTGTTTTCTGACTACTAAGATCCTGTAACACACAAGCACACATTATGAACATACTGAAACACACTGATTGAACTGAAACTGAACAGACACTGTACTAACACTGTTTACAACTACATGACTATATGCACAAATGTTACATGATGATGATGATGACAACAATGATGATAAAGCTCCTCCCACTTCCGAGATCAGGTCTAAGAAGGCAAATGACAAGAAAGCTCAGGCTCCTCCTCCTTCGTCTCCATCAAAGACTGCAGAGCCAGAAGCTACTGAGGAAGTCCAAGCTGTGCCTTTGAGACGTCAACTTGACAAGACACTTACCATGATCTTAGACGCTCAAGGCATCATACAGCACTCAGTGAGCTACGACAAGGAGGAGGGTGAGATCATACATTGCTTATCTAAGGAGCAGATAGCCGAGCTGTTCAGGTTGAATCCTGACGAGGTGGTCACTGATGACACATCTGTACCCAGTAATGAAGAGCCCGAACCAGAACTTTTTGATGATGTAGATGAGGTCATTCTGGAAGACATCACCGATGAAGAATACCCAAAGTATACATCGGCTGAAGACGAGCTGCCTACATTCACTGAGCCATTTGATCAGGAAACAGAGGATCTCTTGGTCAGATATCTTGAAGAACAAGTAGAGGCAAGCAAGGCTGAAGCTGATGATCTAAAGAAAAGAAAAGAGGAATGGGCTGCATACTGGGAGGTATTGAAGAAACAAAGCACAGAGAAGATGCCAGCCACGCACAAGAAAGTTTACAGGACCAAAGGCTATAAAGCTGGAGGCCAGATACTTAGCTGGGCATACTTCCATGATCTTGGGTGCTATGCAGTGAAGAGGGAGAAAGGGATCGACTACTTCAAACACCCACATGATTTCAAGACGTTGCCTGGATTCGAAGTCAATCAGCTAGCACGTCTGAACATGCTATACAGTGGTGACTCTGGGATGTCTGCTTGGTTTTCTCGACAGATCAAGTACGAATACCGGAAGAGATGGGTGAACTTTCAGCCACAGCAACCAGAGAGGTACTACTTGCCAGAGATAGATGGGGATACCCGGAAGCATAAAGTGATCCTGAAGTGGCTTCCCCCTAAAGTCTTGAAGAAGATTCCCCTGCGGAAGATGCGACAAGACTTTATGGATGGCTTCCGATGGTGGTATTATGATGGGCGCACAGGTGAGGCTGTGATAGTTTTGTGCAAAGACAAACAGTGGGAGACTGTTAGGATTTTTGATCCTATGTGGCTGACTAACTTGTCTCACAAGGATGTTCAAGCTTTGTTCAGAAACCAGATTTTCTTCGACGTTCCAGACATGGTGCAAGCTTTGCAATTTATGAGAGTGATCCGTCTCTGCAGCATTTTCAAGATCCACGCTGGAGCAGACTGGAAAGCTATTTCAGAAAAGTATTTCAAGAAAGACACTTCCAAGAGTTGAACTAGGTCCAAAGGGGAGTTTGTTGATGCATGTTTATTGTCCCTAGTTCAGTTTTGTAACTCTTATCATGTAAATGTTCAAAGTATTAATGGAAGTTGTCTTTATATCTATTTCATAATGTTTATTTCTATTGATTATTGTCTATTAATGTTTATCTAGTTGTTTGATTTGATTATAAACTGTTTGAGTATGAAGTGTACTCATTCGGCCGAATGACTCTAGAATGAAGTCATTCGGCGAATGAAGGTTATAGCGAATGTCTGAGTTCAGAATAAGTCATTCGCCGAATGACTCATTCGAATGACTGCTCATTCGAGCTTAGTCATTCGCCGAATGAGCTGCTTCGGCCACTCATTCGGCCGAATGACTACAGCCTATATATAGATGTTCAAATCATTTCAAACCTAACTTTTCCGAGCCTTCCTTCTTCCCTAGCACTCCAGTGTCAAAACCCTTGAAGATTTGAGCGGTTCTTGATCATCCAAGTTCGATTCTCAACCCGTGGTGTTCGATCGTTGCTTCCAAGTCGTTTCTACAGCCTCGGATCACCACGGTTTCTGTTGGTTTCGATTGGAAAACCCTGGAATAGGATTCCGCACTATCCCAGAGGTTGTCGAGTAGTTTTTCATTGGATTCGGATTGTTTCCGAGCTCCAAATCGGTCCAACATTTTTGTATGTATTTGATTATGTAAAGTTCATATTATTAATGAAATAGACTTTTTTGTATTGTTCGTATATGTTAAATTGAGTTTAATATGTTTATATATGTTTGACTTTGACTATTTCTATGTTACAGACCCATTCGTGCGAATAATACCTATGAATGAGTTCATTCGGACGAATGAACTCCTAGAGAATGACTGAGGCGAACGATTGAGGCATTCGCATGACTCATTCGGTTGTTTAAGCTCATTCAGCTGAGCCATTCACCGAATGTGTGTTCGTACTACTCATTCGGCCGAATGAGTACAACTTATATATAGGGCTGCAAACAGAATGTTTCATAACTTTTCCGAGCCTCCTCTCTCCCTGAGCATTCCTCTGTCATATTTCTAGGGTTTTGAGCCGCTCCTTATTCACCAACTTCGATTCTCACCCTGTGGTGTTCGATTTCGATCAAAATGTCGGGTCCTCATCGTCGGATTGCCACGGGGATTAGTGGTTTGGATTGGAAAACCCTTGAGTAGGATTCCGCACTATTCAAGGGCTTGTCAAGCAGATCTCTCAAGGAACTGAGCTGTTTACAAGGGTTTCTTAGTTCCTACATTTATTAACTAGTATCATTCAAATTAAAGTATTCAAGTTTTTCAAAATTTCAAATTCAACTATTCACTCAAATCAAACATTACTTATATAGTTTAATACACCAATTAAATATTATCAAATTCATATGTATAACTGTTGACAAATTTGAAACTTTAATTATTCAGAAATATTAATTCAAATAAGTCAAAAATTCTATAATTTTGCCATAAATTTGAATACTATTTTCAAATATTTTAAATTTTTCAAAAAAAATTAAAAAATAAAACTAAAAATTAAAACAAACTTTCAAGTGTTATTTTTCAAAATCTTTCATTCAAAATTGATCATCCCGAGTCCTTCTACAAGAGAAGAAAAACGAGTTGAATCAAAAACTTTTGTAAAAATGTCAACAATGTTGTCAACTATATTAATTTTCACAAGTTGGATTAACTTTTTCTCTAACAATCTCGAATAAAATGATGACGAATATCAATGTGTTTTGTTCTCTTATGTGAAACAAGATTTTCAGTAACGGCTATTGCAGCTGTATTATCAACAAAAATAGGAGTTGTTGTATATTTTAAACCGTAATCTCGCATTTGTTGTTGAATCCACAAAACTTGTGAACAACAACTCGAAGCAGCAATATACTCAGCCTCACATGTAGAAATGGCTACAGTAAGTTACTTCTTACATTGCCAGGTTACTAGTTTATTTCCAAAGAATTGACAACCCCTAGTTGTTGACTTCCTGTCAAGGTTACAGCCACCATAATCAGAATCTGAAAAAGCAATAAAGTTCATGCAATCATCATAAGGGTACCAAAGTCCAAGACTTGGTTTTCCCTTCAAATAGCGAAAAATTCGTTTCACATCCTTAATATGTGAATCCTTAGGCTTTGCCTGAAATCCGGAACACAAACAAATAGAAAACATGATGTCAGGTCGAGAAGCAGTTAAATACATTAGGGAATCAATCATTGAACGATATAGATGTTGATCAACATCTATACCATTCTCATCATTCCCTAAATTATGACGAGTACAAATAGGAGTATAAATAGATGTACAATCATTCATCTTGAACTTGTTCAAGATGTCATGTACATATTTACTCTGATGAATGAATAAGCCATCTTTCTTCTGATCCACTTGAATTCCCAGAAAGAAAGCTAATTCTCCCATAGCGCTCATTTCAAATTTCTGCTTCATAACTCCAAAATCTTTGCATAATTTTTCATTTGTAGCTCCAAAGATAATATCATCCACATATATCTACACAATCAAAATGTCATCATCCTTCTTCAATATAAACAAAGTGCTGTCAATCTTTCCTCTTGAAAAACCATTGTTCAACAAATGAGTTGACAATGTCTCATACCACGCCCTTGGTGCTTGATGTAATCCATACAAATTCTTATCAAGACGATAACACTTTGTAAGATTATTTGGATCTTCAAAACCAGGTGGTTGAGCAACATATACTTCTTCTTTCACTTTGCCATACAAAAAGGCACTCTTGACATCTAATTGAAAAACTTTGAATTTTTTAAAACTAGCATACGCAAGAAACAAACGAATTGCTTCAATTCTTGCAACAGGTGCATATACTTCATCATAATCAGTGCCCTCCTGTTGACTAAAACCGTGAACCACCAATCTAGCTTTATTTCTCACCATGATTCCTTTATCATCCTTTTTATATTCAAACACCCATTTGGTACCAATTGGAATAACATCTTCAGGACAATATAATAGCCTCCAAACACCAAGCTTCTCAAATTGACTTAGTTCTTCTTCCATTGTTGTTATCCAAGAAGACTCCTTTAATGCTTCTTTAACATTCTTTGGCTCTATCTGACTTATAAAGCATGAATCTAAGCATGAATGCATTGTCTCCTGAATATTTGATAATAAAAACCCATCTCCTTCATCTTGAACATGCTGACTCCTTGTCTTGACTCTAGAATTTAAATCACCTATGATGTTTTCAATCGGATGATTTATAATAACTCTATGAGTTACAATCTCTTCCACAACTATTTCTTCTTCAAGATTTGTAATATGAGTATCTTCTTGTAAATTCTCCCCCTGAATTTCATATTCAACAATAACATATGGATCATTAATTGAATCATGAAATTTATCTTCAGAATGCAACTCTTTAGAACTTTCATTTTTTTGATGAACAAATGAAGAAAAAGAATGTTCAGTAAAATCCGGAGAAACCCCTTCAGAAGATTAAAAAATAAAACTTGGAAACAAAGAACCATGAAGATTAATTGTATCACTTAAAGATTCAGCAAGCTCATTTGAAGAAGAAGAAAACAAGTAATGAAAATAGTCAAAAACTGAATCATAAACAAACAACCATTTTGGACCCTTTCCAGGCAATGTTTCAATAAATCTGCATACAGTGGCTTCATATGCCTCTTCAATCACCCTTGTAGCCATATTAAGAACTCTTTTGTTCAAGGAGTTAGCAGAATATCCCAAAAATATTCCTTCCACAGCCTTAGGCTCAAATTTTGGAGAAGTCATCTTCAAATATGTACAAGTTGCTCCAAAAGGTTTCAAATGAGCAAGATTTGGCTTTCTGCCTTTCACCAATTGATACGAAGTCTTTCCATGCTTCTTTACAGTTAGAACGCCGTTTAGTGTATAACATGATGTATTAACCGCTTCAACCCAAAAAGTAATTGGATGATGAGTATCTGCAAGCATAGTTCTTGCTGTTTCTATCAAAGTACGATTCTTCCGTTTTGCCACACCATTTTGTTGAGCAGTATAAGGAGCACTAAACTGATGAGAAATCCCCTTCTAAATACAGAACATCTCCAGATTATGATTTTTAAATTCAGTCCCATTATCACTTCTCAAAAATTTAACATGTGTAGAAAATTCATTCTCAATCTTGACAATCAGATTCTTAAAAATCTCTGGAGTCTCCGATTTAGCTGCTAAAAATAAAACCCAATAAAATATGGAAAAATCATCAATAACTACTAAAGAAAAAGATTTTCCACCAACACTCTTAACTGACACTGGACCAAACAGATTCATATGTAACATATTTAGAAGAGTGTTGATAGTATTTTCAATCTTAGGCTTATGGAATTGCCTTCATTCTTTTCCCTTGTTACAGGAAATAAAGTGATCAGACATCACAAATGACTGAGATGGAACACCTTCAACAAGATCATTTCTTATCAAAAAATTCGTTTTTTTTAAATGAACATGTCCCATCCGTCTGTGCCATAATATTGAATCTTTTTCAGTAGCCTTTGAAAAGAAACATGTAAGTTGAGAAGATAAAGAGACAGAAGACATATCCAGTTGATATGTATTGTTGTGTCTTGGAGCTGTTACAAGTATACAATCATCAGGGATCGTCACTCAAGGCTTCAATATATAGCATGCTTTGTTATCAAAGATGACAGAATAATCTTTATCACATACTTATGAAACACTCAACAAATTATGGTTGAATTGTTCCACAAAACTGAGATGATCAAAAGATATCATGTCATTTGATAACACTCCTTCTTTCGTGATATATCCATCAGTGTTTCCCACAAATTTAACAAAACCACCATTTGTTCTTCTAACTTGAGAAAGCAACTCCATGTTTCTAGTCATGTGTCTAGAACAGCCACTGTCAACATACCAAATATTTTTCTAAGCACCTGACAATGTGTCATGCACACATAAACAAAAATTAATGAGAAACATAAGTCCATGTCTTAGGCACATAACCTTTAATATGAACTAGATAAGATGTAGAAGAACAAAAATTAACAGGAACAGATGAAACAGATGACTTTACAGTCCATATTCGATTAGGAATCGGTCTGTAAGGAATAGTTTCATTAAGATGTGTTACTCTTTGTTTAACATTTTTAATCATTGTTTTTGGAAAAACCTTTGATTTAAAAACATTATTAGATAATTGATATTTTCCAAAATTTAATTTGGGTGTAACAACAAATTTTTTACCACATTTCTTTTCCACTACAGACTTCACTGATTTGGACTTATGCGAGATTGTTGAATGTGCAGTGAAAGCTGTAGGTATAAAATCAATCAAATTAATTAGTTCAGTAGGGTTTTTTTTCCTATTGATGATTGATTTGCATCTTCTAGTAGACTTAAATCCAGAATTTTAGTCTTTGAATTAGACTCAAGTGAAAGTGATACTAAAGGTCCTTTGCTACCTATTTGTTTGACTTCAAAAGTTTTACCACATTGTACAATAGGTTTTGCATATGGAAACTTTTGAACAATAGAAGAAGTTTCTGACGAAGAATATGACTCTTTCTTCCTGAAAAAAACAGCATTTGATTGACACATTAAATTTTCAAAATCCTTTTGAACAGTTTGTGTTTTAACAAAATTATGATTTCCCGTTATTTCCGAATCATGTTGACACACCTGATTAGGTTTTTGAAAATTTTATCAATAGGTTTCTTAAAAACTTTGTCAATCAATGTCGGTTTAACCAGATTCAAAGGATGAATATCATTCCAAAAAACTTCATCCTTTCCTTTAAGTGTATAATAAATGATATTATAAGGCTCAGCAAACAAACATCTATCCCTAGGAATATCAGATTCCTTTTCCACAACTTTATCACTAATGTCTACATCCTCAATCACGAAAAATTCAGAATCTTTGTTATTATTAACCAAGTTTGTTACATCAGTTTTCTTGTTTACATCAAAACCCAAACCAGACACATTCTCAAACTCCTTTTATAAACATCACAAACTTCTTTCTTGAATCCTTAATCGTCTATCTGTGATCCTACATGTTTAATACTGACAGAAGTAAACAAGTTAGATAAATCATTTGAAAACAAGTCAAAGTTCTTTGAGGATTTTGGATAATAAGGAATAACATTTGACACATCAGGAAGAAACCCATAATTAAGAGGAGGAACCAACTTAAAACCAATCCCATTATTACCTGGGTTTCTCACATTAT
This sequence comes from Mikania micrantha, assembly GCA_009363875.1. Lineage (NCBI taxonomy): Eukaryota > Viridiplantae > Streptophyta > Magnoliopsida > Asterales > Asteraceae > Mikania > Mikania micrantha. The sequence continues at coordinate 34,920,591 of CM018694.1, read as the reverse complement.
TAGCCACAATGTTACTCAAAATCAATTGAGAATTCTTCAAACATTCGATTGGTTTACATTTCTTGTTTTATCATTCATTTCGGCAATCATATGATCAATGATGTCATTTTTGTTAGCCAATTTTAATGTCAAAGTTTTAGTATTAGCTTTGTATTCTTCCAGGTTATACTTATATTTTAATTCATTTACTAAATATTGTTTAGCATTATCTTCTAAACATCTCATATCATCAATCAATGAATGACCATACTTAACCAACATATCAAGTTTGGCTACATAACCACAACACTTCAGACACTTTGGTTTTAGATTAACACATTTTATTAATGATAAATTGTCCCACCCCGAGCCGGCGGGGTTGGATCGGATTCCCCTTCGGGCGGAAGGTTTCCAGGGCGCGATATCGGGGATGATAATCGAGATGATCAGATTGTTTACATTGCACATGATATAAATGAGAAATGCTAAAAAGAATAGAATTACAAAGTTAAATTACATCAGTATCTGTTCATAATTTAACAATGTAAATCTACCATCAACATCATAAATTCTCTATCTTGTATCTGCACAAGATATACAAAATGAAATGTATAATGATGTTCCAAAAGTATGCAGGTCCAAAAACACTTGGTCCTCTATCTGAAGTCCTAGTCCAAAAGCATTAACTTCTTAATTGACCTGTTTGTCATCTGAGAAGTCATGCAAAAGATCAAGTCAACACATGGTTGGTGAGTTCATATAGTTTATTGTTTGAAAAATAGCTTTGTAAACCCTCTTTAGGTAACAACCCTAACCTCATTAACATCACCTGTATCATCCGACTCGGTATGCTTATATATAGGGCATATGCAAGGATCGAGCCTACAACCCGCCCCGACACTGTCCCACCACATACTAAGCCACATAGGACATTGCTGTTAATGATAATTAGGCATTTTACCTACCCTTTTGATGCCATCTTCATCATAGTTCTAACATGCACATAAAACATTTGATAACCCCTGGGTACCAACCTTAACCTCATTAACATCACCCGCGATATCCGATTCGGTATGCTTATATATAGGGCATATGCAAGGGTCAAGCCTGCAACCCGCCCAGACACCGTCCCATCACATACTAAACCACATATGACATTGTTGTTAATGAAAGTTAAGCATTTTACCCACACCATTAACACATAAGTTCTGCTGTTCTTTGTTCCTGTAACTATACAAAGTTGAAATCTCAATTGATTTCTTTAGTTCATCACTCAATTATGATCAACCATAACATTTGTAGAGACAGTTAATAAATGCTTAGATAAGTAAATAAATAAACATTTAATTAAAATCTAAGACTTAATGATTGGGCCTTGGTCATACTCGAGTAGACTAGTCTAGCAATCTAAGTTCTTAGTAGTGGAGGAAAATCTGTAAATATCATCAAGCATGCGACCTATACTCAATCAGTCTAGCTAGGACATCTTTTGACATACAGGATTTTATTGACCGTTCTTGACCGTTATTACATGCTATCTTTGAATATTTCCCAGATATTCCTTTGAAAAATAGTTCTTTGCTTATAGTTCTTGAAGTAGACCGTTAGTTCTTTGAAATAGATCGTTAGTTCTTTGAAACAGATCTTTAGTTTTTGAAATAGTTCATTAGTTCTTTGAAATAGATCGTTCGTTAGTTCTTTGAAATAGATCTTTAGTTCTTTGAAATAGTTCGTTAGTTCTTTGATTTGAAATAGTTGTCTACTCATAATGAACAAACAACTTGCCTTGAATTTCTGTATATTGTCTACCTAAACAGAATCTAGAATGACAATTATACATATAAACATTCGTTAAGTAAAAGCATTAAAGTAAATATAATCTTACGAAAATAATTTACGCATGTTTCTCAGCCCCGCGTTTGAAAACAATATGTTTTGAAAAGGGGCAATGAACTCACCTTTGTTGCTGTGAAATGTACTACCACAAAATGCGCGCTCTTTGTTTGTAGAATATGTATCTTCAGCTCCTGAGTTTGTTTTAAAAGAATTCAAATACGATGAGTATTTATAACATACGCAACTAGGGTGTTGGTCTCTGTGTGCAACTAAGTGTCCTAGGTTACTAGTGTGTTTCTAGAATTCCTTCGATCTAAGCTAACTTATTACCCGTTAATAACCCGTATCCCATGATTATTCATAAAAAGTCTTTAATTAACATCTTTAAGTTATTCCATTTTTTTATTAAAGGTTTAGAAAACATCATTTATTGTAATTTAATAAAGTTTATAAATCATTTCTTTTATTAAAAGCATAACTTATTTCAATGAAAGATAGCTTACATGATTAGACTTAGGTTATCTCATTCGATTAACTCTAAGCCCTCGTTGATATGTTTTCGTTTCCCATGGTTCTATGATCGTTCATGCGTATAACCCATACTAAATAGTTCCATTGAACGAATCCAATGTAGTTATATGCTTGCACTAGGTGTTAGCCACATTGTTGCATCCAAACATAGTTCATATGTTTGATCCTTAATGGATTTTCGAAAGTGTTAGACTTCATAATATCCACCATTCATGTTGAGATGTCAACATAAGTTTAGAAAACTCTTGCTCTTGAAAACTCTAGTTCATATTTTTTCTCAAATGAACCCATACATCTTGGGCTAAACCCACATGCAATCACCCATAATTAAATCCCATCATTACCCATGAGTTCTTAGCATTAAACCCTAATAGATTTCCTTCTCATGTCGTAACCCAATTATCATGCCCATGCGACCATTCTACGTATACCACATGCATCGCATTCACTCCGAATTTCCATGCATAGTCCAATCCGGTTCATCCATGTGAATGGTCGTGCTTCATTCGACTGGATGTGTCCATGTGAACGAACCATAATCGAACAAGGTGGCCATGCTTGGTGGGGGTTCGGCAGAAGGAAGGCAGCCGCATGGGGCTTGGCCGCATGAGGGAGTGGCCGACTGAACTAAGCCGAGCGAATGGGACCTTGGTCCGGTTGAATGACAGCTGACCGAATGGGGTCCGAATGGGTTGTTAGTCGAATGGGCTAGTAGCGAAGGAGATCGAGCGAATGAATCCTGGCCGACCGAATGAGGGGTGACCGAATGGGGCCTCTCAGTTGTGGGTCATTCGGCGAATGGGCAGGCCATTCGGCCAAGCTGTGTTCAGCCAATCGGACGATCGAATAACCCAGGTGCAGCCATGGTTTCTCAAGGTAAACGACCAGGGTTTAAACCAAGACTTGTTCCTAACATGTTCTAGAGGTGTCGTGAGTGATTTCCCTAAAGATTTGAGGTGTTTTGGCCGGTTAAATAGTGAGATCGAGTTAGGGTTTTGAAAACCATAAAATCGCTACAAAAATCGTGGTTTTACCTCGAATCAGACGGTGTAAAGCTTGGATTTCTTGTACTTTCGTGGTCTATGTGTTGTGGTGGACGTTTAGACACCAAAATGGGTCTATTTGGTTAAGAAACAAGGATTCTAGGGCTTGAACTTTTAGAGAGAGAAAGTAGATAGAGAAAGGGCCGAATTCTAGTGAGAGAGAGGGGGTGTTGGCTGCTTGGTGGGGGTGGGTTTGGCATTAAAAGCCATCTTAAATGGCTTGGTTTTACCCGGGTATGTTCGGGTTCCTTCGGTTTCGCACGGTTTCGCGTAAAGCGTCGGTTTCTCGTTGTTTTCGTAACGAAACGACTCGGTTTTAAAATAGAATTTATAAAATTATTTTAAGTGATTATTCCTAGTAAATTAACTAATATCTTTTATTTATTTTAAATTTTCAGAATTATTTAATTAATTTTTTAATATCGAATCGTACAGTCGTCGCGCGTATTCGTTGGAATCGTCACCCGTGCTAACATTGCGATAACTAAACTTTTCAATATGGTTTTCTAATTATTGGACATCATTCAGAACGTTAAACTTTCAGATATTTTTGTACAGATCGTCACCTATACGAATAATCCGTCGGTTTAGCATTCACTTAACGACATTCGTTGTTGTTTCGTTCTGTAAAGCCTCACATACGTTTATACATAATAAAATCCTAACACATAATCAAATGATGGTTCTGTATCACCAGATAATTATCTGACTGATGAACCTTAGTTCTGAACCTCGTTTTCTGAACAGAATCTGGTTTTGCTCTTTGATAACACAAAATGATAATGAAACATGATCTGAATATGAAAACACACTGAAACACTTAGGTGGTGTTTGTTTTTTGAAAAAACGTCTGCGAAGGTCTGCGAAACCTCTTTTGTCTGTGCCCTGCAGACCAAGGACAGATGTAGGGTGTTTGTTTTTTCGCAGACGTTTCATTAAAAAACGTATGCGAAAGCTCTTTTCCTTGCAGACATGGCTCAACCTCTTTTTAAACCTCTTCTAAAATCCCAAACCTCTTCTAGGTTTTCTTTACCAAGGACAGATGCTTCCCGATCGGCCTCTCCCTATACCGCATCACCATCATCGGTCTCCACCACCGCGCTTCCAGATTACTGTTCATGTTACTGTTGAGAACACTGTTCCGGTGACGTTTCCGGCACTTATGTTACAGTCTCCCTCTGTTAGAGAAATTTCGTCCCGAAATTTAAGAATCATTATCAGGTTCGGCTTCCTCTGTAAACAGTTGTGTCACACCCCGAGTCGGCGGGGTTGGATCGAAGTCCCCGTCGGGCGGAAGGTTCCCGGGGCGCGATATCGTGAGTGATAATCGAAATGATCAGATTGTTTACATTGCGCATGATATATAAATGAGAAACTTGCTAAAATAAAATAGAATTACAAAGTTAAATTACATCAGTTAAGTTTATAATTTAACAATGTAAATCTACTATAACATCATAAATCTTCAATCTTGTATCTGCACAAGATATACAAAATAACTGTGTATGATGTCCAAAAGTATGCAGGTCCAAAAAGCTAGGTCCTCTATCTGTAACCTAGTCCAAAAGAAACAACTCTTCAGTTGACCTGTTCGTCACCTGAGAAGTCATGCAAAAATAAAGTCAACACATGGTTGGTGAGTTCATATAGTTTAGTAATTGAAAATGATTTGAAAACCTCTTTCGGTAAAGACCCTAACCTCATTAACTTCACATGTAATATCCATATCGGTATGCTTATATATAGGGCATACCCCTGATTCGAGCCTACAAACCCACCCAGACGCCATCCCACCACATACTAATACGCATATGACACTGTTGTTAATGATAATTAAGCATTTTTACCCTACACACCTCTGATTTAGATTATGCTTTCCAAAATTTAATTTACCTTTGATTCTCTTGAGTTCATCATAGATACATGATTTCTCAAAAGTCAGTGATAGAACTAAAATGTTAAATATTTAATTAAATAAATAAATAACCATTTAATTACAACTAAGACATGATGATTGGGCCTTATTTGACTCAATCAATTAGACTTAGTTGTTGGTGGTTGTCCAAGTTGTAACCTCTCACACGTGACCCATGTCAGGCATAACTCACAAGGAGTACACCTGAACTGACCGGGATTTTAATGTTTTGCCCTTACAGCTTGACCCAATGGTCTTCTGTACATGCGGGGACTTTAAGGATATCCTTTGATTCTTGATCTCTTTGATTCTCTTGATATGACTTTGATATTGATTTCCTTTGATAGTTTATGTTATTGCCCGTATAGCCTGACTACAAGAGTCTTCTATACCTGAAGGGGACTTTATATGTGTGTTACACGTGGTCTTGATTCCCTATACAACTGACATCTACCTTAACTCAAATATTAATGATTTCATTAGATTGTAATGATTTCATTATTTCAATGATTCACACACATTTATGATTTCTGATTCCTTGAGTCTCTTGATCTTGATCTTTAGAATTCCCATGATTCACAATGATAATCGATTCTTGATTATGATTCTTTGTTCTCAGATCCCACACTGAAGTTAGATTTCCTTTGAATATGATCTTTTGTTTTAGTTCCTTTGATTTCACTTTGAATTTAGGTTCTTGAATTTGAGCTTGATGGACTAAGTGTTTATTTAGAGTTCAAATTAAAGTATTACTCATAAGAGTACTTTAATTAACTTAATAATTTGGTCTGTTTAATAGTTACCTAGACAGGAGTCTAGGAGTATCTACAAACACATATATGTAAAACATATAATAAATAAAAGCATTTAAATAAACAGTTCAAATAAACAGTTTACGCATGCTTCTCAGCCCCGCGTTTTAAAAAAAATGTTAGAAAAGGGGCAATGAACTCACCTGTGCTGCTATGTAAATGATCTAACACAAACGCGCGCTCTTGTTGTAGCTTAGATTTCTTCAGTTCCTGAGTTATTTTATAAGAATTCGAATATAATAAGTACGCGTAATAGTCGTTGTGCCTAAGGTTTGATCTTGTTATGTGTGCAACTAAGTGTCTTAGTACTAAGTGTATCTAAGATCTAATCTATCTTAGTTACCCTTTTATGATCCCAAACCCATGTTTAGTTACAACACTTATAATTAATTTTACAAAATTTGGGCTGAGTCTCCTTTGTTTTCTGTTAAATCCAGACAATTATATTGTCTCTTTACAATCAAATCCCAACAATTTAAATCACAATAAATCTATAACCAAAACATTACAATTAACTTAATAAACTAAAAAGGAAACCAATAACATTTATAAATAAATTCCATTTCATTTTGATTTAACAAGATTTTAGAAAATTATCAAATTAAATTGTTAATACTTTATAACACCTTTGTTTTAATTAAGAAAAAACATCATTACTTGAATTTTAAATACATCTAATGTATAATGGGCTTAATGAAGCCTCATTAGGCCCACTTAAGCCCACTTGAGGATCTTTGGTTTCTAATTGATCGTTGCTTCATGAACCTTGAAAACTTTGTATAACTGATCCAATTAAATTGTTTGAGTTTAGAAAATCTCATTCCATCCTATAATGCTCATGTTGAGATCTTCCCGATTTAATAGTAAATTAATAAGATGTCAATTTATCTTATTAAATATGAATACTCCTATTGACTCGTTATAATGTCTCAACTAACACCCGTCATATCCTTCGAGGACCATATAACTCGTTTAATAAGAATAGTAAGTTTTCTTGAGTTTAGATACCCTAGATCATTCCCATGCACTCACACATGATATTTATCCATGCATGCCACTTATGGGATCCATCCCTCGTAAAAACTTAGGTTAATGACCAACAATTCATTTCTTATGTTCTTTACACTAGTTATGAGAATGCTAACCCCCACATTAACCAAATTAAGCAACCATAGGTTTCGGACCCTGGTTAGGGCAGCGAACCTATTGCCCTAACCCTTAGGTTCGGCTAAGACATCATCTCTCACAACCTTTTAGGTTCGGCCATAGTAGGGCTGAACGAACCCTTAGGGTTCGGCCTTTAAGGTTCGTGGTTCTAGGGTTTTATCCAAGGGTTTGGCAGCTATAGTTCGGCTAAGAAATAAATGGTTCGTGGATCAACTGGTTCGGCTCACTGGTGAAGGTTCGCGGCTTATTTGGTTTTAAAGGTTCGACAGATAATAGCTTTGCATGGCCTTGGTTCGGCCATGCAGGTTCGTTGCAGGTTCATCTGTTGATCGTCACGGGCTCGTGTCAGGGTTCGGTGCAGGCCTTAGTCAGAACCAACAGGTTTGTGGCTCAGGGGTGCAGGGTTCGTTGCAGTGAAACGAAGGTTCGTCTGAATTATTTGGTTCGGCCGGCTGTTGTGAGAAAGGTTCGGCCAAGTGTAGGGGGTGCGGCCGACTAGCTGATGGCGAACCTGTAGCACCACCGTCATTCCATCTTGTTTAACCTGCTTCAATCGATTTATATAACTAACTAGTTGTCTACCCCTATCTATGTTAGTGTGTTTAAGTGTTTTAAGTCGGCTAAATCAACAAAAATACGTGGGTCACCATATTCATACCAAACCGAGTTAAATTTCGAATATTACCTCAAAATCAGTGGACAAACGACTAGATTCTTTGTACTTTCGTGTTCTTCATGAAGAGAGGGTCGTCTTGATGCCTATCTTGCTTGAATCCGTCCAAAATCGAGCTTCAAATCTTAGAAATACATGGGTTTTTCTCGAAAGCGAGTTAGAGTGAGAGAGAGAGAACGAGCTAGAGGGAGAGAGAGAGGAAATGAGGTGGTTGTGGCATTAAATGGCCACATTAAATGTGCTGAAAAATACCCCGTTGATCGATCTCGTTCGGTTTCGCGTAACATGCCGGTTCGCGTAGTTTTCGCGACGAAAAGACACGGTTTTAAAATTAGATATCATTTAATTATTCTAAGTTGTGATTCCTAATAAATTAACTAATATCTTCTATTTATTTTAAATTTAAAATATTAATTTACTGTTTAAATCGAAACGTACGGTCGTCGCGCGTATTCGTTCGAATCGTCACCCGTACGAACACGGTGATAACTATACTTTTCAATCTTGTTTTCTAATTATAGAATATCATTTAGAACGTTAAACTTTCAGATATATTCGTACAGATCGTCACCTATACGAATAACCCGTCAATTTAGCATTCACGTAACAATACTCATGTGTTTTGTTCTTTAAAGCCTCACATACGTTTTTACATAATAAATCCTAATAAATAAACCCATGATGGTTCTGTGTTGTCAGATAATTATCTGACTCAAGAACCATTGTTCTGAACTGTGTTTTTCTGAATTGAATCCGAACTGTGCTATGATAAAATGAAATGAAAATGATATACAATTGATAACTGAATATGTACCTGATTTATTGTTCATGTACTGTAGAGATCACTGTTCCGGCGACGGTTCCGGCACTGATGTTACAGTCTCCCCTTGTTAGAGAAATTTCGTCCCGTAATTTAAGAGTTGTTATCGGGTACGGCTTCCTCTTCAAACAGTTGGGGATACTTTGACTTCATGTGATCTTCACGTTCCCAAGTAAACTCGGGTCCGCGTCTTGAGTTCCATCGAACCTTTACAATCGGAATACGGCTTCGCCTTAGTTGTTTAACCTTGCGATTCATAATCTCCAAAGGTTCTTCAATGAAGTGTAATTGTTCATCCACTTGAATTTCTTCAATTGGAATGACGAGAGACTCGTCAGCAAGACATTTCTTTAGGTTTGAGACGTGAAACACATCATGCACCCCACTGAGTTCATCCGGTAATCTTAGTCGATAAGCTACAGGACCAATACGCTCGATGATCTCGAACGGTCCCACGTATCGTGGTGCTAATTTGCCTTTCTTTCCAAAGCGTACAACGCCTTTCCATGGGGATACCTTCAACATTACACGGTCTCCCACTTGGAATTCCAACGGCTTGCGCCGTTTGTCGGCGTAACTCTTTTGTCTGCTCCTTGTAGCTTGTAGTCTTCTTTGAATCTGAGCTATTTTGTCAGTGGTCTCCTGAATAAGTTCTGGCCCAGTTATCCGATTGTCTCCAACTTCAGTCCAACAGATCGGTGACCGACATTTCTGACCATAGAGAGCCTCGAATGGTGCACATCCGATACTACTGTGATAACTATTATTGTAGGAGAATTCGATCAGCGGCAAATGGGAGTCCCAGTTCCCACCGAAGTCCAATACACATGTTCTCAACATGTCCTCTAGGGTTTGAATAGTACGTTCTCTTTGACCATCCGTTTATGGATGATAAGCTGTACTCAGATTTAACTGTGTCCCTAGAGATTTCTGCAGTGATTGCCAGAACCTTGATGTAAATCTGCTGTCTCGATCAGAAATAATGGACAATGGCACACCGTGGCGTACCACTATCTCATTGATGTACAATCTTGCCAGTCTACCCATCGTGAAAGTCTCACGCATCGGCAAGAAATGAGCAAATTTTGTTAAACGGTCAATGATCACCCAAATCGTATCGTGACCACTGGAAGTGCGGGGTAGCTTGGTAATGAAATCCATAACTATTTGTTCCCACTTCCAGAGCGGAATCTCAGGCTGTTCCAGCAGACCAGACGGTCTCTGGTGTTCCGCCTTTACCTTCGCACACGTTAGACATTGGCCGACGTACTCGGCTATGTCTTTCTTCATTCCAGGCCACCAATAAAGTCCACGCAAGTCCTGGTACATTTTATCAGCACCTAGATGAACAGAGTATTTAGTCTTGTGTGCTTCATCGAAGATAAGTCTTCTCAATGTGTCTACCGCCGGGATCCATATACGATCCTGGTAGTAGATCATTCCATCAGGCTTAGTCTCAAGGTGTTTCTCTGCTCCACAGTCAAGTTCTTTCTTCAAGTTTCCTCGATCAACTGATTCTTGTTGTGCCTGAATGATCTTGTCTCGTAAACTCGTCTGCACAATCATTCCCATTGCTCTAACGCGCAAGGGTTTGACCCGTTCCTTCCGGCTCAAGGCATCAGCTACAACGTTCGCCTTTCCCGGATGGTACTTGATCACACAATCGTAATCATTCAGAAGTTCAACCCAACGGCGTTGTCGCATGTTGAGCTCCTTCTGATCAAAGATGTGTTGCAGACTCTTGTGATCAGTGAATATGGTACACTTGGTGCCATATAAGTAATGTCTCCAAATCTTCAATGCGAAAATTACAGCCCCCAGTTCAAAATCATGAGTAGTGTAATTCTTCTCATGTATCTTTAACTGTCTTGATGCATAGGCTATGACTTTATCCCGTTGCATTAACACACAACCGAGTCCCTGATGGGAAGCATCGCAGTATACAACGAAATCATCACAGCCTTCTGGGAGAGATAGAATTGGAGCATTACATAAATTCTGTTTCAGGGTCTGGAATGCATCTTCTTGTTTTTGCTCCCAGACAAACGGTTCACTTTTCTGGGTTAACTTGGTGAGTGGCAAGGCTAACTTAGAAAAGTTTGAGATAAACCTTCTGTAATAACCTGCCAATCCTAGAAAAGACCGTATCTCCGTCGGTGTCTTCGGAGTGTCCCAATTCTTTATCGCCTCGATCTTGGCAGAATCTACGTGTATTCCCTCGCTGTTGACCACATGACCAAGAAACTGAACTTCTCTTAGCCAAAATTCACACTTGGAAAATTTGGCATAGAGTTTCTTTTCCTTTAACAGTTCCAAGATCTTCCTGAGGTGTTGCTTGTGTTCTGTCTTGGTCTTGGAATAAATCAGTATGTCATCAATGAAAATAATGACAAACTGATCCAAGTACGGCTTGCACACTCGGTTCATGAGGTCCATGAAAACCGCGGGTGCATTTGTCAATTCGAAAGGCATCACCAGAAATTCGTAATGCCCATATCTGGTTCGGAAGGCCGTTTTCGGTATGTCTTCGTCTTGAACTCTAAGCTGATGGTATCCAGACCGCAAGTCAATCTTTGAGAAGTATTGAGCTCCTTGCAGTTGGTCAAACAAATCATCAATCCTCGGCAACGGATACCGATTCGTGATGGTTAGTTTGTTCAGCTCCCTGTAATCTATGCACATTCTGAACGATCCATCTTTCTTCTTCACGAATAAGACCGGAGCTCCCCAAGGTGAGTAGCTCGGTCTGATGAAACCCTTGTCAAGTAGCTCCTGTAACTGATTAGACAATTCCTGCATCTCTGAAGGTGCTAACCTGTAAGGAGATTTAGAAACAGGAGTTGCTCCAGGAATTAAGTCAATACGAAACTCTACCGGTCGCACAGGTGGCAAACCTGGTAGGTCTTCGGGAAATATTTCAGGATACTCTTTCACTACCGGTACATCTTGAATCTTCTTTTTATCCTTCTCCTTTTCCACCACATGAGCTAAGAATGCCACGCACTGCTTCTGTAGACACTTACGCGCCTTTATGCAAGAGATGATTTTGACACTGCGTTTTGCTTGATCCCCTTTCACTTCCAACACACAATCACTCGGCACTGGAATACGAAGCAGCTTTTCAGAACAGATAACTTCCACTCGATTAGAGGAAAGCCAATACATTCCAACAATGATGTCGAAACTACCCAACTCCATTGGTATCAAATCGATGGTGAATGTATGACCATTAAGTGTCAATGGGCAGTTCTTATAAACTATACTAACTGTAATCTGTTTCCCGTTAGCTACTTCTATAATGTAAGGGGAATCTAACTGTTCCTCTATAGAATCTAATTGACATGCAAAATCGGTAGAGATGAAACTCTGGTCTGCACCAGTATCAAATAGAACAGATGCATAAAAGTCATGTAAGAGAAACGTACCAGTGACCACATTCGGGTCCTGGCGCGCAGCTGGTGCTCCAATGGCAAAGGCTCGTCCACGAGGAGCTTGAACTGTCTGTTGAGCCTTCTTCGGGCAGTTCTTTGCAAAGTGGCCTTGTTCGCCACAGTTGAAGCATCCACCATTGTTCTGATTGGCTGGGGGAGTAAGAGCCAAAGCAGCATTGTTGACCGCTTGGTTAGGTGTCATCCGGCAGTGTTGGACCCAATGGCCCTTTCTTCCACATCCCGTACATTGCTTGCAGGGAGTGTTAGCAATGTGATGATACTGACACTTGGTACACAAAGGATGTGGGCCAGTATACTGTTTCTTGGGCACATTTTGTTGTGCCACCGCTACTTGGTTGAGGGGAGTAGCCACAGTGTAGTTCTTGATGAATTTCTGTTTCTTCTTCGGATGTTGCTGGTGATGAGGTTTCTTTGAAGACTCTTCCTTGCGTTTGCCGGTGTCAGCCTCTTTCTTTAAAACTCCAGAGGCAACCATCAGATCAGTGAGTTTTCCAGACAATCTCACTGCTGATTCAACAGTAGTAGGGTTGGCTGAAACAACCATGCCCTGAATGCAGGCGGGAAGTCCACCCACATATTTGTCTATCCTTTTCTCCAAAGTTGGTACCATGTCTGGCACCAATGCAACTAACTCGTGGTAACGAGTAGTGTAACCCATGTGATCAGCCCCCTTCATCACATGGTTGGATAGTTCAACCTCCAATTTCTACAGTTCATTCTTGGGGCAGAATTCTGTTCGCAGCAGTGTCTTGAAATCTTCCCATGGCATGGCCATGGCTTCTTCTCTTCCCCGGGCATTGATCTGACCGTTCCACCAGGTCAGAGCCCGTTTGTTGAATGTTCCAGCTGAGTAACGGACCTTGTGGTGTTCGGGCAGCTGCAGAGATCCAAGGTTGTCTCGATCTTCTCAATCCATTGGATCAATCCAACGGCGCCTTCAGACCCACTGAAGCTGGGTGGTTTACATCCTACAAAAGACTTGTAGGAGTAACGAGATGATCCTCCAGTATTTCCACTGGCTTCTCCTGATGAGTTGCCAGTGTTGTTGATCTCATTGCGGAGACGAAGGAACATTTCCGGTATTGCCTCTTTCATCTGGTTTGTCATCTGGCTACTTAGTAACGTCACCAGAGCGATAGTTGCAGGATCCAAGGTAGGTGTTGTGCCTAAACCAGATGCCTGGGTTAGTAGTAGAGGATGAGGAGGTGGCGGTGGTGAATCATTTGGTGACGGTGTGGAGGAGTGTGGAGCCAAACCATGAGGTGGTAACGAGGGGTTCTGTTTTCTCAGCGGCATTCTGATTATAATAAAAAGAATATTGGTTAGTGCAATGATCGAATGCAGAAGACATAATGCAATAAAGTCTTAAATCCTGTGTTCTCTACATGCAGGGTCCCGAGGTTATAGTCTAGGTCAAACCGTTTAATTAAGTGACCTATATTTAACCATGGCTCTGATACCAATCTGTCACACCCCGAGCCGGCGGGGTTGGATCGAAGTCCCCGTCGGGCGGAAGGTTCCCGGGGCGCAATATCGTGAGTGATAATCGAAATGATCAGATTGTTTACATTGCGCATGATATATAAATGAGAAACTTGCTAAAATAAAATAGAATTACAAAGTTAAATTACATCAGTTAAGTTTATAATTTAACAATGTAAATCTACTATAACATCATAAATTTTCAATCTTGTATCTGCACAAGATATACAAAATAACTATGTATGATGTCAAAAAGTATGTAGGTCCAAAAAGCTAGGTCCTCTATCTGTAACCTAGTTCAAAAGAAACAACTCTTCAGTTGACCTGTTCGTCTCCTGAGAAGTCATGCAAAAATAAAGTCAACACATGGTTGGTGAGTTCATATAGTTTAGTAATTGAAAATGATTTGAAAACCTCTTTCGGTAAAGACCCTAACCTCATTAACTTCACATGTAATATCCATATCGGTATGCTTATATGTGGGGCATACCCCTGAGTCGAGCCTACAAACCCACCCAAACGCCATCCCACCACATACTAATACGCATATGACACTGTTGTTAATGATAATTAAGCATTTTTACCCTACACACCTCTGATTTAGATTATGCTTTCCAAAATTTAATTTACCTTTGATTCTCTTGAGTTCATCATAGATACATGATTTCTCAAAAGTCAGTGATAGAACTAAAATGTTAAATATTTAATTAAATAAATAAATAACCATTTAATTACAACTAAGACATGATGATTGGGCCTTATTTGACTCAATCAATTAGACTTAGTTGTTGGTGGTTGTCCAAGTTGTAACATCATTAAGAAAAAACATCATTACTTGAATTTTAAATACATCTAATGTATAATGGGCTTAATGAAGCCTCATTGGGCCCACTTAAGCCCACTTAAGGATCTTTGGTTTCTAATTGATCGTTGCTTCATGAACCTTGAAAACTTTGTATAACTGATCCAATTAAATTGTTTGAGTTTAGAAAATCTCATTCCATCCTATAATGCTCGCGTTAAGATCTTCCCGATTTAATAGTAAATTAATAAGATGTCAATTTATCTTATAAAATATGAATACTCCTATTGACTCGTTATAATGTCTCAACTAACACCCGTCATATCCTTCGAGGACCATATAACTCGTTTAATAAGAATGGTAAGTTTTCTTGAGTTTAGATACCCTAGATCATTCCCATGCACTCGCACATGATATTTATCCATGCATGCCACTTATGGGATCCATCCCTCGTAAAAACTTAGGTTAATGACCAACAATTCATTTCTTATGTTCTTTACACTAGTTATGAGAATGCTAACCCCCACATTAACCAAATTAAGCAACCATAGGTTTCGGACCCTGGTTAGGGCAGCGAACCTATTGCCCTAACCCTTAGGTTCGGCTAAGACATCATCTCTCACAACCTTTTAGGTTCGGCCATAGTAGGGCTGAACGAACCCTTAGGGTTCGGCCTTTAAGGTTCGTGGTTCTAGGGTTTTATCCAAGGGTTCGGCAACTATAGTTCGCCTAAGAAATAAATGGTTCGTGGATCAACTGGTTCGGCTCGCTGGTGAAGGTTCGCGGCTTATTTGGTTTTAAAGGTTCGGCAGATAATAGCTTTGCATGGCCTCGGTTCGGCCATGTAGGTTCGTTGCAGGTTCATCTGTTGATCGTCACAGGCTCGTGTCAGGGTTCGGTGCAGGCCTTAGTCAGAACCAACAGGTTCGTGGCTTAGGGGTGCAGGGTTCGTTGCGGTGAAACGAAGGTTCGTCTGGATTATTTGGTTCGGCCGGCTGTTGTGAGAAAGGTTCAGCCAAGTGTAGGGGGTTCGGCCGACTAGCTGATGGCGAACCTGTAGCACCACCATCATTTCATCTTGTTTAACCTGCTTCAATCGATTTATATAACTAACTAGTTGTCTACTCGTATCTATGTTAGTGTGTTTAAGTGTTTTAAGTCGGCTAAATCAACAAAAATACGTGGGTCACCATATTCATACTAAACCGAGTTAAATTTCGAATATTACCTCAAAATCAGTGGACAAACGACTAGATTCTTTGTACTTTCGTGTTCTTCGTGAAGAGAGGGCCGTCTTGATGCCTATCTTGCTTGAATCCGTCCAAAATCGAGATTCAAATCATAGAAATACATGGGTTTTTCTCGAAAGTGAGTTAGAGTGAGAAAGAGAGAACGAGCTAGAGGGAGAGAGAGAGAGAGAGAGAGGAAATGAGGTGGTTGTGGCATTAAATGGCCACATTAAATGTGCTGAAAAATACCCCGTTGATTGATCTCGTTCGGTTTCGCGTAACATGCCGGTTCGCGTAGTTTTCGCGACGAAAAGACACGGTTTTAAAATTAGATATCATTTAATTATTCTAAGTTGTGATTCCTAATAAATTAACTAATATCTTCTATTTATTTTAAATTTAAAATATTAATTTACTGTTTAAATCGAAACGTACGGTCGTCGCGCGTATTCGTTCGAATCGTCACCCGTACGAACACGGCGATAACTATACGTTTCAATCTTGTTTTCTAATTATAGAATATCATTCAGAGCGTTAAACTTTCAGATATATTCGTACAGATCGTCACCTATACGAATAACCCGTCAATTTAGCATTCACGTAACAATACTCATGTGTTTTGTTCTTTAAACCCTCACATACGTTTTTACATAATAAATCCTAATAAATAAACCCATGATGGTTCTGTGTTGTCAAATAATTATCTGACTCAGGAACCATTGTTCTGAACTGTGTTTTTCTGAATTGAATCCGAACTGTGCTATGATAACATGAAATGAAAATGATATACAATTGATAACTGAATATGTACCTGATTTATTGTTCATGTACTGTAGAGATCACTGTTCCGGCGACGGTTCCGGAACTGATGTTACAAGTTGGGGGTACTTTGACTTCATGTGATCTTCGCGTTCCCAAGTAAACTCAGGTCCGCGCTTTGAGTTCCAACGAACCTTCACTATTGGAATACGGCTTCGCCTCAGTTGTTTAACCTTGCGATCCATAATCTCCAAAGGTTCTTCAATAAAATGCAATTGTTCATCCACTTGAATTTCTTCGATTGGAATGACGAGTCAAGGCATTTCTTTAAGTTCGAAACGTGGAACACGTCATGCACACCACTGAGTTCATCCGGTAATCTCAGTCTATACGCCACAGGACCAATACGTCCGATGATCTCGAACGGTCCCACCTATCGTGGTGCTAACTTGCCTTTCTTTCCAAAACGGACTACACCTTTCCATGGGGATACCTTCAACATGACACGGTCTCCCACTTGGAATTCCAACGGCTTGCGCCGTTTGTCGGCGTATCTCTTTTGTCTGCTCCTAGTAGCCTGTAGCCTTCGTTGAATCTGAGCAATCTTATCAGTGGTTTCCTGAATAAGTTCTGGCCCAGTTAGTCGGTTGTCTCCCACCACAGTCCAACAGATCGGTGACCGACATTTCCGACCATAAAAAGCCTCGAATGGGGCACATCCAATACTGCTGTTGTAACTGTTATTGTAGGAGAATTCAATCAGTGGCAAATGGGAATCCCAATTCCCACCGAAATCCAACATGCAAGTTCTCAACATGTCTTCCAGGGTCTGAATTGTACGTTCGCTTTGCCCGTCCGTTTGTGGATAGTATGCTGTACTCAGGTTTAACTGCGTCCCTAGAGATTTCTGTAATGATTGCCAGAACCTTGACGTAAACCTACTGTCTCTGTCAGAAATAATAGACAATGGAACACCGTGGCGTACCACTATCTCATTGATGTACAGTCTCGCCAGTTTATCCATCGTGAAAGTTTCACGCATTGGCAAAAAGTGAGCAGATTTTGTCAAACGATCGATGATAACCCAAATCGTATCATGACCACTGGAAGTGCGGGGTAGCTTGGTAATGAAGTCCATAGCTATTTGTTCCCACTTCCAGAGCGGAATCTCAGGCTGTTTCAGTAAACCTGACGGCTTATGGTGTTCCGCCTTAACCTTTGCACACGTAAGACATCGGCCGACATACTCGGCTGCGTCTTTCTTCATTCCTGGCCACCAATAACATTCACGCAAATCTTCGTACATTTTATCAGTGCCTGGATGCACAGAGTATTTTGTTTTGTGTGCTTCATCCAAGATAAGCCTTCTTAATTCATCCACTGCAGGAATCCATACACGATCCTTATAGTAGATGACACCATCAGGCTTTGTCTCGAATTGCTTTTCTGCTCCGCATTCAAGTTCTTTCTTCAAATTTCCTCTATCAACTGATTCTTTTTGTGCCTGAATAATCCTGTTTCGTAAGCTCGTCTGCACAGTCATCCCCATTGCTCTGATGCGCAAGGGTTTGATCCGTTCCTTCCGGCTCAAGGCATCAGCTACAACGTTTCGCCTTTCCCGGATGGTACTTGATCACGCAATAGTAATCATTCAAAAGTTCAACCCAGTGACGATGTTGCATGTGGAGCTCCTTCTGATCAAAGATATGTTGCAGACTCTTGTGATCAGTAAATATGGTACACTTAATGCCATATAAGTAATGTCTCCAAATCTTCAAAGCGAAGATTACGGCTCCTAGTTCAAGATCATGAGTAGTGTAGTTCTTCTCATGAATTTTTAACTGTCTTGATGCATAAGCTATGACTTTGTCCCGTTGCATTAGTACGCAACCAAGTCCCTGATGGGAGGCATCACAATAAACAACAAAGTCATCACAGCCTTCTGGGAGAGATAGGATTGGAGCATCACATAACTTCTGTTTCAGCGTCTGAAAAGCATCTTCTTGTTTCTGTTCCTAGACAAACGGTTCACTCTTCTGAGTCAACTTAGTGAGAGGCAAGGCTATCTCAAAAAAGTTTGAGATAAACTTTCTATAATAACCTGCCAATCCCAGAAAAGACCGTATCTCCGTCGGTGTCTTCGGAGTATCCCAGTTCTTTATCGCTTCAATCTTGGCGGGATCTACGTGTATTCCCTCGCTGTTGACTACATGACCCAGAAATTGAACTTCTCTTAGCCAAAATTCACACTTGGAGAATTTGGCATAAAGTTTCTCTTCCTTCAACAGCTCCAAGATCTTCCTGAGATGTTGCTCGTGCTCTGTCTTGTTCTTGGAATAAATTAGTATGTCATCAATAAAGACAATGACAAACTGATCTAGATACGGCTTGCACACTCGGTTCATGAGGTCCATGAAAACCGCTGGTGCATTCGTCAATCCGAAAGGCATCACCATGAATTCGTAATGCCCGTATCTCGTTCGGAATGCCGTCTTTGGTATGTCTTCGTCTTCAACTCGGAGTTGATGATATCCGGACCGTAGATCGATACGAGTGACTCATCAGCAAGGCATTTTCTTTAAGTTTGAGACGTGAAACACGTCATGTACACCACTGAGTTCATCTGGTAATCTCAGTCTATACGCTACAGGACCAATACGTCTGATGATCTCGAACGGTCCCACATAACGTGGTCCTAACTTGCCTTTCTTTCCAAAACAGACTACACTTTTCCATGGGGATACCTTCAACAGGACACGGTCTCTCACATGGAATTCCAACGGCTTGCGCCGTTTGTCGGCGTAGCTCTTTCGTCTGCTACTAGTAGCTTGTAGTCTTCGATGAATCTGGGCAATTTTGTCAGTGGTTTCCTGAATAAGCTCTGGCCCAGTTATTTGATTGTCTCCCACTTCAGTCCAACAGATCGGTGACCGACATTTTCAACCATACAGAGCCTCGAATGGGGCACGTCCAATACTACTGTGGTAAGTGTTGTTGTAGGAGAATTCAATCAATGGCAAATGGGAATCCTAATTCCCACCGAAATCCAACACGCAAGTTCTCAACATGTCTTCCAGGGTCTGAATTGTACGTTCACTTTGTCCATCCGTTTGTGGATGGTAAGCTGTACTCAGGTATAACTGCGTCCCTAGAGATTTCTGTAGTGATTGCCAGAACCTTGATGTGAATCTGCTGTCTCTATCAGAAATAATGGACAATGGTACACCGTGGCGTACCACTATCTCCTTGATGTATAATCTCGCCAGTCTATCCATCGTGAAAGTTTCACGCATTGGCAAGAAGTGAGCAGATTTGGTTAAACGATCGATGATCACCCAAATTGTATCATGACCACTAGAAGTGCAGGGTAGCTTGGTAATGAAGTCCATAGCTATTTGTTCCCACTTCCAGAGCGGAATTTCAGACTGTTCCAGTAAACCGGACGGTTTCTAGTGTTCCGCCGTTACCTTCGCAGTCAAGTTCTTTCTTCAAGTTTCCTCTATCAACTGATTCCTGTTGTGCCTGAATGATCTTGTCACATAAGCTCGTCTGCACAGTCATTCCCATTGCCCTAACGCGCAAAGGTTTGACCCGTTCCTTCCGGCTCAAAGCATCAGCTATAACGTTCGCCTTTCCCGAATGGTACTTGATCACACAATCGTAATCATTCAGAAGTTCAACCCAACAACGCTGTCGCATTTTGAGTTCCTTTTGATCAAAGATATGTTGCAGACTCTTGAGATCAGTAAATAAGGTACACTTGGTGCCATATAAATAATGTCTCCAAATCTTCAATGCGAGGATTACAGCTCTCTGTTCAAGATCATGAGTAGTGTAGTTCTTCTCATGAATCTTCAACTATCTTGATGCATACGCGATAACTTTGTTCCGTTGCATTAATACACAACCAAGTCCCTGATGGGAGGCATCACAATAAACAACAAAGTCATCATAGCCTTCTGGGAGAGATAGAATTGGAGCATCACATAACTTCTGTTTCAGCGTGTGAAAAGCATCTTCTTGTTTCTGTTCCCAGACAAACGGTTCACTTTTCTAAGTTAGCTTAATGAGAGGCAAAGCTATCTTAGAAAAGTTTGAAATAAACCTTCTATAATAACCTGCTAATCCCATAAAAGACCATATCTCCGTCGGTGTCTTCGGAGTATCCCAGTTCTTTATCGCTTCAACCTTGGCGGGATCTACGTGTATTCCCTCGCTGTTGACTACATGACCCAGAAATTGAACTTCTCTTAGCCAAAATTCACACTTGGAGAATTTGGCATAAAGTTTCTCTTCCTTCAACAGCTCCAAGATCTTCCTGAGATGTTGCTCGTGCTCTGTCTTGTTCTTGGAATAAATTAGTATGTCATCAATAAAGACAATGACAAACTGATCTAGATACGGCTTGCACACTCGGTTCATGAGGTCCATGAAAACCGCTGGTGCATTCGTCAATCCGAAAGGCATCACCATGAATTCGTAATGCCCGTATCTCGTTCGGAATGCCGTCTTTGGTATGTCTTCGTCTTCAACTCGGAGTTGATGATATCCGGACCGTAGATCGATCTTCGAGAAATACTGAGCTCTTTGAAACTGATCGAACAAATCATCAATCCTCGGCAATGGATACCGATTCTTGATAGTCAACTTGTTCAGCTCTCTATAATCTATGCACATCCGAAATGATCCGTCCTTCTTCTTCACGAACAATACTGGAGCTACCCAAGGTGAGTAGCTCGGTCTGATAAAACCCTTGTCAAGTAGCTCCTGTAACTGGTTTGACAATTCCTGCATCTCTGAAGGTGCTAACCTGTAAGGAGATTTAGCAATAGGAGTTGCTCCAGGAACTAAGTCAATTCGAAACTCTACTGGTCGCACAGGTGGCAAACCTGGTAGGTCTTCAGGAAATACTTCCGGATACTCTTTCACTACCGGCATGTCCTGAATCTTTTTCTTGTCTCTCTCCTTTTCCACCACTTGAGCCAGGAAAGCTACGCACTACTTCCGTAAACACTTACGCGCCTTTATGCAAGAAATGATTTTGACACTTCGTTTTGCTGAATCCCCTCTAACTTCCAATACCCGATCATTCGGCAATGGAACTCGAAGCAGCTTTTCAAAACAGGTGACTTCCACTCGGTTATAAGAAAGCCAATCCATTCCAACAATGATGTCGAAACTACCCAACTCCATCGGTATCAAATCGATGGTGAATGTATGACCATTAAGTGTCAATGGGCAATTCCTATAGACCGTACTGATTGTGATCTGTTTCCCGTTAGCTACTTCTATAATGTACGGGGAATCTAACTGTTCCTCTACAGAATCTAGTTGGCATGCAAAATCGGTAGAGATAAAACTCTAATCCGCACCAGTGTAAAATAGAACAGATGCATAAAAGTCATGTAGGAGAAATGTACCAGTGACCACGTTCGGGTCTTGGCGAGCAGCTGGAGCTCCTATGACGAAAGCTCTTCCACGAGGTGCTGGAACTGCCTGTTGAGCCTTCTTCAGACAGTTCTTTGCAAAGTGGCCCTGTTCCACACAGTTGTAGCATCCACCGTTATTCTGATTGGCTGGTGGAGGGAGAGCCATAGCAGCATTGTTGACTGCTTGGCTAGGTGTCATCCAGCAGTGTTGGACCGAATGGCCCTTTCGTCAACACCTAGTGCATTGCTTGCAAAAGGTGTTAACGTCATGATTAGATTGACACTTGGCATACAAAGGATATGCACCAGTGTAGGGCCTTTTGTTGGGGTTCTGTGGTGCAGCTGCTACTTGTTGGAGAGGAGTGGCCATCGTGTAGTTCTTGATGACCTTTTGCTTCTTCTTGGGATGATGATGGGGTTTCTTTGACGACTCTTCTTTGTTCTTGCCGGAGTCAGCCTCTTTCTTCAAAACTCCAGAGGCTACCATCAGATCCGTGAGTTTCCCAGACAAACTCACAGTAGACTCCAATATGACAGGATTTGCAGCAACCACTAATCCTTGTATGCAAGAAGGTAGCCCGCATACATACCTGTCAATGCGTTTCTCCAGAGTTGGTACCATATTCGACACCAAAACAACCAACTCGTGGTAACGAGTGGTATATCCCATGTGGTCTGCCCCTTTCATCACATGCTTAGACAACTCCACCTCTAGTCTCTGCAACTCGTTCTTCGGGCAAAATTCAGTTCTCAGCAATGTCTTGAACTCTTCCCATGGCATCGCCATAACTTCATCTCTTCCCTTGGCATTGATTTGAAAGTTCCTCCAGGTCAAGGCTCGCTTGTTGAACATCCCAGCAGAGTAGTGAACCTTGTGATGTTTTGGACAACTGCAGAGGTCCAGAGTAGTTTCAACCTTCTCTATCCATTGGATCAGACCAACGGCTCCTTCAGTCCCGGTAAAAGTAGGCGGCTTACATCCTACAAATGACCTGTAGGAGTAATGAGATGTACCGCCTGTATTACCACTGGCTTCCCCAGAAGAATTCCCAGTATTGGTGCTGTCATTACGGAGACGGTTTAGAATCTCCGGTATCACCTCTTTCAGCTGGTTAGTCAGCTAAATGCACAATAGTGTCGCCAGGGAGATAGTAGCAGGATCCAGTATCTGGGTCGTGCTTGGACCTGGAGGTGGGTTAAGTGGAGGAGGAGGTGGTGGTGGTGAATCAGGTGGTGAAGGTGTAGATGCATCTGGAGCTAGGTCTTGTGGTGGTGGAGGTAACGAGGGAGTCTGTCTTCTCGGCGGCATTCTGATCATAACCAAAAGAATATTGGTTGGTGCTGCGATCGAATGCAGGAGACACAATGCAAGTATGGTCTTAAGTCCTATGTTCTCTACATGCAGGGCCCCTAGGTTATAGTCTAGGCGAAACCATTTAAATAAGTGACCTATATTTGTCTATAACCATGGCTCTGATACCAAACTGTCACACCCCGAGCCGGCGGGGTTGGATCGGATTCCCCGTCGGGCGGAAGGTTCCCGGGGCGCGATATCGGGGATGATAATCGAGATAATCAGATTGTTTACATTGCACATGATATAAATGAGAAATGCTAAATAGAATAGAATTACTAAGTTAAATTACATCAGTATCTGTTCACAATTTAACAATGTAAATCTACCATCAACATCATAAATTCTGTATCTTGTATCTGCACAAGATATACAAAATGAAATGTATAATGATGTTCCAAAAGTATGCAGGTCCAAAAACACTAGGTCCTCTATCTGAAGTCCTAATCCAAAAGCATTAACTTCTTAATTGACCTGTTCGTCACCTAAGAAGTCATGCAAAAGATCAAGTCAACACATGGTTGGTGAGTTCATATAGTTTAATGTTTGAAAAATAGCTTCGTAAACCCTCTTTAGGTAACAACCCTAACCTCATTAACATCACCTGTATCATCCGACTCGGTATGCTTATATAGGGCATATGCAAGGGTCGAGCCTACAACCCACGCCGACACCGTCCCACCACATACTAAACCACATAGGACATTGCTGTTAATGATAATTAGGCATTTTACCTACCCTTTTGATTACATCTTCATCATAGTTCTAACATGCACATAAAACATTTGATAACCCCTGGGTACCAACCTTAACCTCATTAACATCACCTGCGATATCCGATTCGGTATGCTTATATATAGGGCATATGCAAGGGTCGAGCCTACAACCCGCCCAGATACTGTCCTACCACATACTAAACCACAT
The DNA here is from genome assembly GCA_009363875.1 of Mikania micrantha. Lineage (NCBI taxonomy): Eukaryota > Viridiplantae > Streptophyta > Magnoliopsida > Asterales > Asteraceae > Mikania > Mikania micrantha. Next base: position 34,896,384 of record CM018694.1, on the reverse strand, counting down.
ATGACATTGTTGTTAATGAAAGTTAAGCATTTTACCCACACCATTAACACATAAGTTATGTTGTTCTTTGTTCTTGTAAGTATACAAAGTTGAAATCTCAATTGATTTCTTTAGTTCATCACTCAATTATGATCAACCATAACATTTGTAGAGACAGTTAATAAATGCTTAGATAAGTAAATAAATAAACATTTAATTAAATTCTAAAACTTAATGATTGGGCCATGGTCATACTCGAGTAGACTATTCTAGCAATCTAAGTTCTTAGTAGTGGAGGAAAATCTGTAAATATCATCAAGCATGCGACCTATACTCAATCAGTCTAGCTAGGACATCTTTTGAGATACAGGATTTTATTGACCGTTCTTGACCATTATAGACCGTTCTTGATCGTTATTGACCGTTCTTGACCGTTCACATGCTATCTTTGAATATTTCCCAGATATTCCTTTGAAAAATAGTTCTTTGCTCATAGTTCTTGAAATAGACCGTTAGTTCTTTGAAATAGATCGTTAGTTCTTTGAAATAGATCTTTAGTTCTTTGAAATAGTTCGTTAGTTCTTTGAAATAGATCGTTCGTTAGTTCTTTGAAATAGATCTTTAGTTCTTTGAAATAGTTCGTTAGTTCTTTGATTTGAAATAGTTGTCTACTCATAATGAACAAACAACTTGCCTTGAATTTCTGTATATTGTCTACCTAAACAGAATCTAGAATGACAATTATACATATAAACATTCGTTAAGTAAAAGAATTAAAGTAAATATAATCTTACGAAAATAATTTACGCATGCTTCTCAGCCCCGTGTTTGAAAACAAAATGTTTTGAAAAGGGGCAATGAACTCACCTGTGTTGCTGTGAAATGTACTACCACAAAATGCGCTCTCTTTGTTTGTAGACTATGTATCTTCAGTTCGTGAGTTTGTTTTAAAATAATTCGAATACGATGAGTATTTATAACATACGCAACTAGGGTGTTGGTCTCGGTGTGCAACTAAGTGTCCTAGGTTACTAGTATGTTTCTAGAATTCCTTCTATCTAAGCTAACTTATTACCCGTTAATAACCCGTATCCCACGATTATTCATAACAAGTCTTTAATTAACATCTTTAAGTTATTCCATTTTTTCTGTTAAAGGTTTAGAAAACATCATTTATTGTAATTTAATAAAGTTTATAAATCATTTCTTTTATTAAAAACATAACTTATTTCAATGAAAGATAGCTTACATGATTAGACTTAGGTTATCTCATTCGATTAACTCTAAGCCCTCGTTGATATGTTTTCGTTTCCCATGGTTCTATGATCGTTCATGCGTATAACCCATACTAAATAGTTCCATTGAACGAATCCAATGTAGTTATATGCTTGCACTAGGTTTTAGCCACATTGTTGCATCCAAACTTAGTTCATATGTTTGATCCTTAATAGATTTTCGAAAGTGTAAGACTTCATAATATCCACCATTCATGTTGAGATGTCAACATAAGTTTAGAAAACTCTTGCTCTTGAAAACTCTAGTTCATATTTTTCCTCAAATGAACCCATACATCTTGGGCTAAACCCACATGCAATCACCCATAATTAAATCCCATCATTACCCATGAGTTCTTAGCATTAAACCCTAATAGATTTCCTTCTCATGTTGTAACCCAATTATCATGCCCATGCGACCAACCTACGTATACCACATGTATACCATTCACTCCCAATTTCCATGCATAGTCCAATCCGGTTCATCCATGTGAATGGTCGTGCTTCATTCGACTGGAGGTGTCCATGGGAACGAACCATAATCGAACAAGGTGGCCATGCTTGGTGGGGGTTCGGCCGAAGAAAGGCAGCCGCATGGGGCTTGGCTGCATGAGGGAGTGGCCGACTGAACTAAGCCGAGCGAATGGGACCTTGGTCCAGTCGAATGACAGCTGACCGAATGGGGTCCGAATGGGTGCTTAGTCGAATGGGCTAGTAGCGAAGGAGATCGAGCGAATGAATCCTAGCCAACCGAATGAGGGGTGACCGAATGGGCCTCTCAGTTGTGGGTCATTCGGCGAATGGGCAGGCCATTCGGCCAAGCTGTGTTTAGCCATTCGGCCGATCGAATAACCAAGGTGCAGCCATGGTTTCTCGAGGTAATCGACCAGGGTTTAAACCAAGACTTGTTCCTAACATGTTCTAGAGGTGTCGTGAGTGATTTCCCTAGATATTTGAAGTGTTTTTGTCAGACCCTGAGCCGGCGGGGTTGGATCGAAGTCCCCGTCGGTCGGAAGGTTCCTGGGGCGCGATATCGTGAGTGATAATTGAGATGATCAGATTGTTTACATTGCACATGATATAAATGAGAAATGATAAATAGAATAGAATTACAAAGTTAAATTACATCAGTATCTGTTCATAATTTAACAATGTAAATCTACCATCAACATCAAAAATTCTCTATCTTGTATCTGCACAAGATATACAAAATAAAATGTATAATGATGTTCCAAAAGTATGCAGGTCCAAAAAATACTAGGTCCTCTATCTGGCATCCTAGTCCAAAAGCATTAACTTCTTAATTGACATGTTCGTCACCTGAGAAGTCATGCAAAAAGATCAAGTCAACACATGGTTGGTGAGTTCATATAGTTTATTGTTTGAAAAATTGCTTTGTAAACCCACTTTAGGTAACAGCCCTAACCTCATTAACATCACCTGTATCATCCGACTCGGTATGCTTATATATAGGGCATATGCAAGGGTAGAGCCTACAACCCGCCCCGACACCGTCCCACCACATACTAAGCCACATAGGACATTGTGTTAATGATAATTAGGCATTTTACCTACCCTTTTGATTCCATCTTCATCATATTTCTAACATGCAATAAAACATTTGATAACCCCTGGGTAACAACCTTAACCTCATTAACATCACCTGCGATATCCGATTCTGTATGCTTATATATAAGGCATATGCAAGGGTCGAGCCTACAACCCGCCCCGACACCGTCCCACCACATACTAAACCACATATGACATTGTTGTTAATGAAAGTGAAGCATTTTACCCACACCCTTTATACACAAGTTCTGCTGTTCCTTGTTCCTGTAACTATACAAAGTTGAAATCTCAATTGATTCCTTAAGTTTATCACTCAATTATGATCAACCATAACATTTCTAGTGACAGTTAATAAATGCTTAGATAAGTAATTAAATAAACATTTAAATAAAATATAAGACTTAATGATTGGGCCTTGGTCATACTCGAGTAGACTAGTCTAGCAATCTAAGTTCTTAGTAGTAGAGGAAAATCTGTAAATATCATCAAGCATGCGACCTATACTCAATCAGTCTAGCTAGGACATCTTTTGAGATACAGGATTTTATTGACCATTCTTGACCGTTCTTGACCGTACTTGACCGTACTTGACCGTTCTTGACCATTATTGACCGTTCACATGCTATCTTTGAATATTTCCTAGATATTCCTTTGAAATAGTTCTTTGTTCATATTCTTTGAAACAGACCGTTAGTTCTTTGAAAATAGATCGGTAGTTCTTTGAAAATAGATCGTTAGTACTTTGAAAATAGATCTTTGAAATTAGTTCTTTGATTTGAAAGAGTTGTCTACTCTTAATGAACAAACAAATTGCCTTGAATTTCTGTATATTGTATACCTAAATAGAAGCTAGGATAACAATTATACATATAAACGTTCGTTAAATAAAAGCATTTAAGTAAATATAATCTGACGAAAATAATTTACGCATGCTTCTTAGCCCCGCGTTTGAAAACAAAAATGTTTAGAAAATGGGCAATGAACTCACCTGTGTTGCTCTGTACTATACTACCATAAAATGTGCGCTCTTTGTTTATACGCTATGTATCTTCAGTTCCTGAGTTGTTTTAAGAGAATTCGAATACGATAAGTAGTTATAATAAACGTCGTAACTAGGGTTTGGTCTCGGTGTGCAACTAAGTGTCATAGGTTACTATTGTGTTTCTAGAACTCCTTCTATCTAAACTATCTTATTACCCGTTGATAACCCTCATCCCACACTAATTATTACCAGTCTTTAGGTAGAATATTTTTAGTTAATACATTTTAAGTTAAACATTTATTTAGAACTCATTTAATGCATTTTTATAAAGTTTACAATTTACTTTCTCTTTATTAAAACGTAATTAGTTTCTTAAAGGATTAAACTTCAACATGATGAGCTTGTGTTAATCCAATTGGATCAACCTTGGGCCCATTTGTAGCTTTATGAGATTCAATGGTTCTTGATTTGCTCCTTAGATAACCCATCATAGACAATTCGAGAGAATCATCTAATTTGATTACAAGTTCTTATGAAATTTCCTAAGGTTTGAGTGTTAATAATTAAATCAACCCTCAACCCTATTTATCATTAAAATGGTTCTTTGTATGCATCACATGTACACATAATAATTTCCCATGATTCTTGTTTACCCGTTTCACATGATTCTATGTAAACCTTTATTAGAAAACCCTAACAATCCTTTGTTAGTCTCCATGCACACACATACACGTATTCCCCATGAAAATCATGCGCACACATGATTACCTCCCATGCATGCAAGCTCATCACTCGATCCCATGCATAACCAACTCAACCCAAATTAGTTTGGACCGAACCATGGTTCGTGCAAACCTGGGCCAAAATCAATTGGATGGACCTAACAATGGGCCGAATAAGTGTTGGGCCGAGCGAATAACATCTGGGCCGAAAGGGTGCCGACCGAATGGCCATGATCGAATGGAATCCACCGAATGAAGGTGCTGGGTCGACGAATGGCGCATGGCCAAAGGACATGGGCCGAACGAATGGGACATGGCCGAATGAGTCCTGGTTCGGGAGAAGCAGCCTGGCCGATTAAGCCTAGACATTCGGCCGAATGTGATCAGGTGGTCATTCGTCGAGTTGTTGGGTCTGTCATTCAGCCTAGGTGAGTTCAACATATGAGCAGCCATGGTTTTCAAGGAAATCGATCAAGGGGTGTAGGGAGGTTTGTTCCTACGCTATCCTAAGTGGTTGTGGTGGAGTGTGCCGAAGTATTAGAAGGGTTTTAGTCGGTTTCAAAGAGGTTTCGAAGTTATGGTTTTCAAGACCCTAAATTGAGCAAAAATCATCAGTTTAACTCGAATCTGTTGGATGGAAACTCCGATCTATTGTACTTTCGGGTTCAACGTGGTGTGGTGGTTGTTTAGACACCAAAATGGGTTGATTTGATGAAGAAATGAAGAAGATGAGATGTGGGTTTCTAGAGAGAAAAAGAAGAGAGAGAGTGGGACGAATTTGAGGTTTAAAATTTGGTAGGTGAAGGTGGAAGATGGCATTCAATGCCATCATAAATGAGGGTAAAATACCCGGGTTCGTTCGGTTTCGCGTAAAATCGTCGGTTTTCGTTATTTTCGGAACGAAACGACTCGGTTTCTAAAATAGAATTTATAAAATCATTTTGGGTTGTGATTCCTAATAAATTAGCTAAATACTTTTTATTTATTTTAAATTTACAAAATTATTTAATTTACGGTTTAAAATCGAATCGAACGGTCGTCGCGCGTATTCGTTTGAATCGTCACCCGTACGAACACGGCGATAACTATACTTTTCAATATGGTTTTCTAATTATTGGACATCATTCAGAACGTTAAACTTTCAGATATATTCGTACAGATCGTCACCTATACGAATAATCCGTCGGTTTAGCATTCACATAACGACATCCGTTGTTGTTTTGTTCTGTAAAGCCTTACATACGGTTGTACGTAATAAAATCCTAACACATAATCACATGATGGTTCTGTACTGCCAGATAATTATCTGACTGATGAACCATAGTTCTGAACTGATTCTGAATTTGTTCATTGATGACATTAGATGACAATGAAACATGAAATGAAAATAACATACAATTAAACACATATAGTTCGTACCTGATTACTATTCGTTTTACTGTAGAGATCACTGTTCCGGTGAAGTTTCCGGCACTGATGTTACAGTCTCCCCTTGTTAGAGAAAGTTCGTCCCGAAATTTAAGAATCATTATCAGGTACAGCTTCCTCTGTAAACAGTTGGGGATACTTTGACTTAATGTGATCTTCGCGTTCCCAAGTAAACTCAGGTCCGCGCTTTGAATTCCAGCGAACCTTTACAATCGGAATACGGTTTCGCCTCTGTTGCTTAACTTTGCGATCCATAATCTCTAAAGGTTGTTCAACAAAATGTAATTGTTCGTCCACTTGAATTTCTTCGATCGGTATGACGAGTGACTCATCAGCAAGGCATTTCTTTAAGTTTGAGACGTGAAACACGTCATGTACACCACTGAGTTCATCTGGTAATCTCAGTCTATACGCTACAGGACCAATACGTCTGATGATCTCGAACGGTCCCACATAACGTGGTCCTAACTTGCCTTTCTTTCCAAAACAGACTACACTTTTCCATGGGGATACCTTCAACAGGACACGGTCTCTCACATGGAATTCCAACGGCTTGCGCTGTTTGTCGGCGTAGCTCTTTCGTCTGCTTCTAGTAGCTTGTAGTCTTCGATGAATCTGGGCAATTTTGTCAGTGGTTTCCTGAATAAGCTCTGGCCCAGTTATTTGATTGTCTCCCACTTCAGTCCAACAGATCGGTGACCGACATTTTCAACCATACAGAGCCTCGAATGGGGCACGTCCAATACTACTGTGGTAAGTGTTGTTGTAGGAGAATTCAATCAATGGCAAATGGGAATCCTAATTCCCACCGAAATCCAACACGCAAGTTCTCAACATGTCTTCCAGGGTCTGAATTGTACGTTCACTTTGTCCATCCGTTTGTGGATGGTAAGCTGTACTCAGGTATAACTGCGTCCCTAGAGAGTTCTGTAGTGATTGCCAGAACCTTGATGTGAATCTGCTGTCTCTATCAGAAATAATGGACAATGGTACACCGTGGCGTACCACTATCTCCTTGATGTATAATCTCGCCAGTCTATCCATCGTGAAAGTTTCACGCATTGGCAAGAAGTGAGCAGATTTGGTTAAACGATCGATGATCACCCAAATTGTATCATGACCACTAGAAGTGCAGGGTAGCTTGGTAATGAAGTCCATAGCTATTTGTTCCCACTTCCAGAGCGGAATTTCAGACTGTTCCAGTAAACCGGACGGTTTCTAGTGTTCCGCCGTTACCTTCGCAGTCAAGTTCTTTCTTCAAGTTTCCTCTATCAACTGATTCCTGTTGTGCCTGAATGATCTTGTCACATAAGCTTGTCTGCACAGTCATTCCCATTGCCCTAACGCGCAAAGGTTTGACCCGTTCCTTCCGGCTCAAAGCATCAGCTATAGCGTTCGCCTTTCCCGAATGGTACTTGATCACACAATCGTAATCATTCAGAAGTTCAACCCAACAACGCTGTCGCATTTTGAGTTCCTTTTGATCAAAGATATGTTGCAGACTCTTGAGATCAGTAAATATAGTACACTTGGTGCCATATAAATAATGTCTCCAAATCTTCAATGCGAGGATTACAGCTCTCTGTTCAAGATCATGAGTAGTGTAGTTCTTCTCATGAATCTTCAACTATCTTGATGCATACGCGATAACTTTGTTCCGTTGCATTAATACACAACCAAGTCCCTGATGGGAGGCATCACAATAAACAACAAAGTCATCATAGCCTTCTGGGAGAGATAGAATTGGAGCATCACATAACTTCTGTTTCAGCGTGTGAAAAGCATCTTCTTGTTTCTGTTCCTAGACAAACGGTTCACTTTTCTAAGTTAGCTTAATGAGAGGCAAAGCTATCTTAGAAAAGTTTGAAATAAACCTTCTATAATAACCTGCCAATCCCATAAAAGACCATATCTCCGTCGGTGTCTTCGGAGTATCCCAGTTCTTTATCGCTTCAATCTTGGCGGGATCTACGTGTATTCCCTCGCTGTTCACTACATGACCCAGAAATTGAACTTCTCTTAGCCAAAATTCACACTTGGAGAATTTGGCATAAAGTTTCTCTTCCTTCAACAGCTCCAAGATCTTCCTGAGATGTTGCTCGTGCTCTGTCTTGTTCTTGGAATAAATTAGTATGTCATCAATAAAGACAATGACAAACTGATCTAGATACGGCTTGCACACTCGGTTCATGAGGTCCATGAAAACCGCTGGTGCATTCGTCAATCCGAAAGGCATCACCATAAACTCGTAATGCCCATATCTGGTTCGGAATGCCGTCTTCGGTATGTCTTCGTCTTGAACTCTAAGCTGATGATACCCGGACCGTAGATCGATCTTTGAGAAATACTGAGCTCCTTGCAACTGATCAAACAAGTCATCAATCCTCGGTAATGGATACCGATTCTTGATAGTCAACTTTTTCAGCTCTCGATAATCGATGCACATTCGAAACGATCCGTCTTTCTTCTTCACGAACAAGACCGGAGCTCCCCAAGGTGAGTAGCTCAGTCTGATGAAACCTTTATCCAATAGCTCTTGTAACTGATTTGACAATTCCTGCATCTCTGAAGGTGCTAACCTGTAAGGAGATTTAGCAACAGGAGTTGCTCCAGGAACTAAGTCAATTCGGAACTCTACCGGTCGCACAGGTGGCAAACCTGGTAGGTCTTCAGGAAATACTTCCGGATACTCTTTCACTACCGGCATGTCCTGAATATTTTTCTTGTCTCTCTCCTTTTCCACCACATGAGCCAGGAAAGCTATGCACTGTTTCCGTAAACACTTACGCGCCTTTATGCAAGAAATGATTTTGACACTTCGTTTTGCTGAATCCCCTCTAACTTCCAATACCCGATCATTCGGCAATGGAACTCGAAGCAGCTTTTCAGAACAAATGACTTCCACTCGGTTAGAAGAAAGCCAATCAATTCCAACAATGATGTCGAAACTACCCAACTCCATCGGTATCAAATCGATGGTGAATGTATGACCATTAAGTGTCAATGGGCAATTCCTATAGACCGTACTGATTGTGATCTGTTTCCTGTTAGCTACTTCTATAATGTACGGGGAATCTAACTGTTCCTCTACAGAATCTAGTTGGCATGCAAAATCGGTAGAGATAAAAATCTGATCCGCACCAGTGTCAAATAGAACAGATGCATAAAAGTCATGTAAGAGAAATGTACCAGTGACCATGTTCGGGTCTTGGCGTGCAGCTGGAGCTCCTTTGACAAAAGCTCTTCCACGGGGTGCTTGAACTGCTTGTTGTGTCTTCTGTGGGCAGTTCTTCACAAAGTGGCCCTGTTCACCACAGTTATAGCATCCACAACAGTTATAGCATCCACCGTTGTTCTGGTTGTTTGGTGGAGGGAGAGCTAAAGCAGTATTGTTGACTGCTTGATTAGGTGTCATCTGGCAGTGTTGGACCCAATGGCCCTTTCGTCCACACCCAGTGCATTGCTTGCAAAGGGTGTTAGCAGCATGCTGGTATTGACACCTGGCACACAAAGGATATGCCCCAATTTTAGGGCCGTTTGTTAGGGTTCTGTGGTGCAGCTGCTACTTGTTGGAGAGGGGTGGCCATTGTGTAGTTGTTGATAACCTTCTGTTTCTTCTTCGGATGAGAGTGGGGTTTCTTTGACGACTCTACTTTGTTCTTTCCGGAGTCAGCCTCTTTCTTCAAAACTCCAGAGGCTACCATCAGATCCTTGAGTTTCCCAGACAATCTCACAGCAGACTCCACTGTGACAGGATTTGCAGCAACCACTAATCCTTGTATGCAAGCAGGTAGCCCACATACATACATGTCAATGCGTTTCTCCAGAGTTGGTACCATATCCGGCACCAAAGCAACCAACTTATGGTAACGAGTGGTATATCCCATGTGGTCTGCCCCTTTCATCACATGGTTAGACAACTCCACCTCTAGTCTCTGTAGCTCGTTCTTCGGGAAAAACTCAGTTCTCAGCAACGTCTTGAACTCTTCCCATGGCAACGCCATTGTAATACCCCAACCCGGCTAGGGCTGACATGTCACTTTTACAGATATCAGAACAAAACATAATCCCATGTCTAAATAAATCCATAGTTTGACAAACACATACAATTAGCTAACTACATTATTCATTTTTTTTATTCTAATCTCTTTTTTATCTTCACTCATCCCTTGATTTCTTCGAGTACCTGATGTATACAAAAGAAAATACGGCTGAGCCAAAGAATGCACAGTGACGGAAGGAACAATAGTAATAATGATAGGGAAATCGAAACTATATAACGAAATGATGTTTTGATTACCATGTGAATAACAAAAGAAAACCATAACAACAATTGTAATAATGGTGCCACAATAGCAATGTGCAGCTGAAAAAATATGGTCAAAACAATCAATACAAGCATATAATCAGATAAGCCACACCATGTGGAGAGATACCCATTGAGCACAATACAATACAATAGGTGTGAGTAAAGATGTTGGCACCCACCTTTAACTCACCAATACAATACAATAAGTGTGCATGAAATCCATAGACCCAAATGCACTAGTGTGAATTAGGATGGTTTCCACATTACAAATCCACTAATACAATTCAATACAATACAATACAATTAGGTCTCCTGTAGGAGGCTTTGCTCGGGTATCGGAATAGAAACAAACATAGGTTCAATGTATAGCAAATTTCTAATAATAAGATGTATAACAATAAATTTTCTATCAGAAATCGGAACATGTGATAACGAGTACAATTAATTAACAATATCACATGCATAACAAAGTTGAATCAATAAAAGCAAGAGCGAGGCAAATAACTATGATGAAAGATATGAAGTCCGTGCAAGAAAAATCCGTACCACAAACGAATCAAAAATATACTATCATAGAAAAGAAGTGAAATCCGTACCTTAGTTTTGTAGATTGAAATTTATGAAGCTCTATTGTATTTCATAGAGGTCTTTGTAGTCCTAACATAAGTTTATATGAAGTTAAAAAATATGAATTGATTTCATGGTTTGGTATTCAGTAATTAGAAAGATACTTATGTTCTCATGAACCACATGATTTGTTCACATTTTTATCAATATCTTCCTATTTAAATTAATCTTTTATTTTAGATAAACTCATCTCTTCCATTTCAAAACAGAATGTAAAATAAAGTCGATCACATATAGGATGGGGTTATTGAGAAAATAAAATTTAGTTCTATCTTTAGACACTTTAGAAATGTATATTGTACATGTGTGTGTATACATGTTTCACAGAATTTGAGCTTTGTCTACATATTATATTAGTGGTTAAGATCATGAGTTCTAAATGATCATTATAACCAGAAAACTTGATCATCTTCTTCCTTTAACACCCGCTTCGTTGAACCCTACAGAAACAACAATTCTATATTTCCAATGTATGGTTGCGGGTCATTAGCAATCGATTATGAACTAGTAATAAGCCAATCGGTTATGTGATAGTACCTTTGCAACTTAACAATTAGTCTTGATCCAATCCCGAGGAAAACTTCGGTCTTGCAAGTGTGAACGAGTACGGGACAAACATTAATGGTAGATAAAGGTACGGTTATTGCTGTGGCGAAAGAAAATCGAATTGAGACCTTCGTTGTGGTGATAGCTCCGTGATTTACTACTGAAATGATGACGACGAAACTAATTAGTTAAAAAAGGGGTGTCTCGATAGAATTAGATGAATAAAACACTCATCGAAAAAGGCCGGCAGCGGCGTCGTCCGTGAATCTGTATCCGGGCATCGTCCAAGAATTTTTATCCGTGCGACTCAAATAAACAAGTTAATTGCTATATTGAGAAAACAAAATGGATCTATCATGACCTTTATCTTTTATTTGTAGACAAGTACGTGAGTTATATGAAACGTCTGATGTATTAAAGATCATTGAAATCCAATAGTTTCAAAACAAATAGGTCGGTTACATAACAAAAAGAGTTGAATAGTCATAAATTTATATATAATTGATTGGACGATTGTGCTTATTTAGTTTCAATTAATAGCAAGTTCAAAACCTTCTAATTATTATAACCTTATTTCTCATTTTAAACAACATGATCTACAATTACGTTCATGATTAGCTTTAATACACACACATACACAGATATATATATATATATATATATATATATATATATATATATATATATATATATATGAATCAGATGTTAACCTAACTGATTGTTAATTCGTCATAACTTGAAAGTAATTAAATTTTATCGGAAGACTTTTAATTCATATTTAGCGTTCGATCTCTTTTATTTACTTTTAATTTATCATATATATATGTATATATATATTTAATTATTCAATATATATATATATATATATATATATTTACAGATATTATAGCCATAGCTTCATCTCTTCCCCTGGCATTGATCTGTGAGTTCCACCATGTCAAAGCTTGCTTGTTGAAAGATCCAGCAGAATAGCGAACTTTATGATGCTCTGGACAGCTGCTAATGGCCAGAGTAGTCTCCATCTTTTCAATCCATTGGATTAATCCAACGGCTCCTTCAGTACCGCTAGAGCTAGGCGGCTTGCAACCTATAAATGATTTGTAGGAGTAATGCGATGTACCGCTAGTGTTCCCACTAGCTTCTCCTGATGAATTTCTAGTGTTGGGGTTCCTGTCGTTACGGAGACGGTTGAGCATTTCTGGTATGACTTCTTTCATCTGGTTAGTCATCTGACGGCTCAGTAAAGTTACCAGAGCAATGGTAGCAGGATCCAGTATGGGGATCGTGCTCGAACCCGGTGGTGGGTTAAGTGGAGGAGGAGGAGGTGGCGGTGGAGGAGGTGGAGGTGGTGAGTCAGCCGGTGATGTTGTGGATAAGTGTGGAGCCAAATTGTGCGGTGGTGGTAATAGAGGAGGTTGTCTTTGTGGCAGCATTCTGATCATAACCAAAAGAATATTGGTTAGTGCAGTGATCGAATGCAGAAGACAATATGCAAAGAAAGTCTTAAGTCCTATGTTCTCTACATGCGGGATCCCTAGGTTATAGTCTAGGCCAAACCGTTTAAATAAGTGACATATATTTCTGTATAACCATGGCTCTGATACCAATCTGTCACACCCCGAGCCGGCGGGGTTGGATCGGAGTCCCCGTCTGGCGGAAGGTTTCCGGGGCGCGATATCGTGAGTGATAATCGAGATGATCAGATTGTTTACATTGCACATGATATAAATGAGAAATGCTAAATAGAATAGAATTACAAAGTTAAATTACATCAATATTTGTTCATAATTTAACAATGTAAATCTACCATCAACATCATAAATTCTCTATCTTGTATCCGCACAAGATATACAAAATAAAATGTATAATGATGTTCCAAAAGTATGCAGGTCCAAAAAATACTAGGTCCTCTATCTGGTATCCTAGTCCAAAAGCATTAACTTCTTAATTGACTTGTTCGTCACCTGAGAAGTCATGCAAAAAGATCAAGTCAACACATGGTTGGTGAGTTCATATAGTTTAATGTTTGAAAAATAGCTTTGTAAACCCAATTTAGGTAACAACCCTAACCTCATTAACATCACCTGTATCATCCCACTCAGTATGCTTATATATAGGGCATATGCAAGGGTCGAGCCTACAACCCACGCCGACACCGTCCCACCACATACTAAACCACATAGGACATTGCTGTTAATGATAATTAGGCATTTTACCTACCCTTTTAATTCCATCTTCAACATAGTTCTAGCATGCAATAAAACATTTGATAACCCCTGGGTAACAACCTTAACCTCATTAACATCACCTACGATATCCGATTCGGTATGCTTATATATAAGGCATATGCAAGGGTCGAGCCTACAACCCGCCCCGACACCGTCCCACCACATACTAAACCACATATGACATTGTTGTTAATGAAAGTGAAGCATTTTGCCCACACACTTTACACACAAGTTCTGCTGTTCCTTGTTCCTGTAACTATACAAAGTTGAAATCTCAATTGATTCCATAAGTTCATCACTCAATTATGATCAACCATAACATTTGTAGTGACAGTTAATAAATGCTTAGAAAAGTAATTAAATAAACATTTAAATAAAATCTAAGACTTAATGACTGGGCCTTGGTCATACTCGAGTAGACTAGTCTAGCAATCTAAGTTCTTAGTAGTGGAGGAAAATCTGTAAATATCATCAAGCATGCGACCTATACTCAATCAGTCTAGCTAGGACATCTTTTGAGATACAGGATTTTATTGACCATTCTTGACCGTTCTTGACCGTACTTGACCGTTCTTGACCGTACTGGACCGTTCTTGACCGTACTTGACCGTTCTTGACCATTATTGACCGTTCACATGCTATCTTTGAATATTTCCCAGATATTCCTTTGAAATAGTTCTTTGTTCATAGTTCTTTGAAATAGACCGTTAGTTCTTTGAAAATAGATCGGTAGTTCTTTGAAAATAGATCGTCAGTACTTTGAAAATAGATCTTTGAAATTAGTTCTTTCATTTGAAATAGTTGTCTATTCATAATGAACAAACAACTTGCCTTGAATTTTGTATATTGTATACCTAAACAGAAGCTAGGATAACAATTATACATATAAACGTTTGTTAAATAAAAGCATTTAAGTAAATATAATCTTACGAAAATAATTTACGCATGCTTCTCAGCCCCGCGTTTGAAAACAAAAATGTTTAGAAAAGGGGCAATGAACTCACCTGTGTTGTTCTGTACTGTATTACCATAAAATGCGCGCTCTTTGTTTATAGACTATGTATCTTCAGTTCCTGAGTTGTTTTAAGAGAATTCGAATACGATAAGTAGTTATAATAAACGTCGTAACTAGGGTTAGGTCTCGGTGTGCAACTAAGTGTCATAGGTTACTGTTGTGTTTCTAGAACTCCTTCTATCTAAACTAACTTATTACCCGTTGATAACCCTCATCCCACACTAATTATTACCAGTCTTTAGGTAGAATATTTTTAGTTAATACATTTTAAGTTAAACATTTATTTAGAACTCATTTAATGCATTTTAATAAAGTTTACAATTTACTTTCTCTTTATTAAAATGTAATTAGTTTCTTAAAGGATTAAATTCAACATGATGGGCTTGTGTTAATCCAATTGGATCAACCTTGGGCCCATTTGTAGCTTTTGGAGATTCAATGGTTCTTGGTTTGCTCCTTAGATAACCCATCATAGATAATTCGAGAGAATCATCTAATTTGATTACAAGTTCTTATGAAATTTTCTAAGGCTTGAGTGTTAATAATTAAATCAACCCTCAACCCTATTTATCAATAAAATGGTTCTTTGTATGCATCACATGTACACATAATAATTTCCCATGATTCTTGTTTACCCGTTTCACATGACTCTATGTAAACCTTTATTAGAAAACCCTAACTATCCTTTGTTAGTCTCCATGCACACACATGCACGTATTCCCCATGCAAATCATGCACACACATGATCAACTCCCATGCATGCAAGCTCATCACTCGATCCCATGCATAACCAACTCAACCCGAGTTAGTTTGGACCGAACAATGGGTGGTGCAAACCTGGGCCGAAATCAATTGGATGGACCTAACAATGGGCCGAATAAGTGTTGGGCCGAGCGAATAACATCTGGGCCGAAAGGGTGCCGACCGAATGGCCATGATCGAATGAAATCCACCGAATGAAGGTGTTGGGTCGACGAATGGAGAATGGCCGAAGGACATGGGCCGAACGAATGGGACATGGTCGAATGAGTCCTGGTTCGGGCGAAGCAGGCTGGCCGACTAAGCCTAGACATTCGGCCGAATGTGATCAGGTGGTCATTTGCCGAGTTGTTGGGTCTGTCATTCGGCCTAGGCGAGTTCAACACATGAGCAGCCATGGTTTTTGAAGGAAATCGATCAAGGGGTGTAGGGAGGTTTGTTCCTACGCTATCCTAAGTGGTTGTGGTGGAGTTTGCCTAAGTATTAGAAGGGTTTTAGTCGGTTTCAAAGAGAGTTCGAAGTTAGGGTTTTCAAGACCCTAAATCGAGTAAAAATCATCAGTTTACCTCGAATCTGTTGGATGGAAGCTCCGATCTGTTGTACTTTCGAGTTCTACGTGGTGTGGTGGTCGTTTAGACACCAAAATGGGTTGATTTGAAGAAGAAATGAAGAAGATGAGATGTGGTTTCTAGAGAGAGAAAGAAGAGAGAGAGTGGGACGAATTTGAGGTTTAAAATCTGGTAGGTGAAGGTGGAAGATGGCATTCAATGCCATCATAAATGAGGGTAAAATACCCGGGTTCGTTCGGTTTCGCGTAAAATTGTCGGTTTTCGTTATTTTCGGAACAAAACGACTCGGTTTCTAAAATAGAATTTATAAAATCATTTTGAGTTGTGATTCCTAATAAATTAGCTAAATACTTTTTATTTATTTTAAATTTACAAAATTATTTAATTTACGGTTTAAAATCGAATCGTACGGTCGTCGCGCGTATTCGTTCGAATCGTCACCCGTACGAACACGGCGATAACTATACTTTTCAATATGGTTTTCAAATTATTGGACATCATTCAGAACGTTAAACTTTCAAATATATCCGTACAGATCGTCACATATACGAATAATCCGTCGGTTTAGCATTCACATAACGACATCCGTTGTTGTTTTGTTCTGTAAAGCCTCACATACGGTTATACGTCATAAAATCCTAACACATAATCACATGATGGTTCTGTACTGCCAGATAATTATCTGACTGATGAACCATAGTTTTGAACTTTGTTTTCTGAATTGATTCAGAATTTGTTCGTTGATGACATGAGATGACAATGAAACATGAAATGAACATAACATACAATGAAACACATATAGTTCGTACCTGATTACTATTCGTTTTACTGTAGAGATCATTGTTCCGGTGAAGTTTCAGGCACTGATGTTACAGTTTCGACCGGTTAATAGTGAGATCGAGTTAGGGTTTTGAAAACCCTAAAATCGCTACAAAAATCGTGGTTTTACCTCAAATCAGACGGTGTAAAGCTTGGATTTCTTGTACTTTCGTGGTCTATGTGTTGTGGTGGTCGTTTAGACACAAAAATGGGTCGATTTGGTTAAGAAACAAGGATTATAGGGCTTGAACTTTTAGAGAGAGAAAGTACAGAGATAAAGGGCCGAATTCTAGTGAGACAGAGGGGGTTTTGGCTGGTTGGTCGGGGTGGGATTGGCATTGAAAGCCATCTTAAATGGCTTGGTTTTACCCGGGTATGTTCGGGTTCGTTCGGTTTCGCACGGTTTCGCGTAAAGCGTCGGTTTCTCGTTGTTTTCGTAATGAAACGACTCAGTTTTAAAATAGAATTTATAAAATTATTTTAAGTTATTATTCCTAGTAAATTAACTAATATCTTTTATTTATTTTAAATTTTCAGAAATATTTAATTAATTTTTTAATATCGAATCGTACAGTCGTCGCGCGTATTCGTTCGAATTGTCACCCGTACGAACAGTGCGATAACTACACTTTTCAATAAGGTTTTCTAATTATTGGACATCATTCAGAACGTTAAACTTTCAGATATATTCGTACAGATCGTCACCTATACGAATAATCCGTCGGTTTAGCATTCACATAACGACATCCGTTGTGGTTATGTTCTGTAAAGCCTCACATACGGTTATACGTAATAAAATCCTAACACATAATCACATGATAGTTCTGTACTGCCAGATAATTATCTGACTGATGAACCATTGTTCTGAACTTTGTTTTCTGAATTGATTATGAATTTGTTCGTTGATGACATGAGATGACAATGAAACATGAAATGAACATAACATACAATGAAACGCATATAGTTCGTACCTGATTAGTGTTCGTTTTACTGTACAGATCACTGTTCCGGTGAAGTTTCCGGCACTGATGTTACAGTTTCGGCCGGTTAAAAGTGAGATCGCTACAAAAATCATGGTTTTACCTCAAAATTGTAACACCCCGACCGATGGCGGAAACGCCGGAATGCCACTAGGGATGTGTAGATTGTTCAAAAGCTCGTGGGCATCTAAATATATACCATCACATATCAATCCAACCAAATAAATGTTTACACAAAAATCATGTTCATCATGAATTAAATACATCAATTACACAAAAGATTTAGCTAAACTAACTAAACTCTAATCGCCAGAATTTCAGTTAATTAGCTAAGTCCAAGAATCCTATGTGATGATGTCCAAAATAGAAGAGATCATCCTCCTCAACCTACTTGCCTTCATTACCTGAAACATGTAGAAAATCAAGTGTCAACTACGAAGTACTTGGTGAGTAATCATAAGTTTTTATACTTAAAAGTATTTTATAAAATGAGTATAAAAGTTTATGTTTAAAAGGTTTTATAAAAAGTTTTGATTAAAATGAGTATAAAAGCTTATGGTTTTTCTGAGAAAATCCACAAGAGTACCTGCGTGAAAATCCAACACAATCATCCCAACACAAAATCGAAACACATAACCAACACATTATCACATAATCAATTTAATCATAGATAATCCTAGATAATCATAGACAATAATAGATAATCAACCACATAACCATTCAACACATCTCCAACATCAATATTCTCAAATAGAGTCTGTGACAATACATGGAATTTATGTAATTAACATAAGTTAAAGACATGATCCATGGAGTGGTGGCTAACCACGTGACAATACATGAAACTAATGCTATTAACCGAAGTCAAAGGAAATAATTCATGGAGTTGTGATAATCCAAGTGGCAATACATGTAATCTTTGTTATTGACCGAAGTCAATGACAATGTTACACGGATATATGATAATAAGTGATAATCCATAAGAAATGATAATTCTATAATGTGAATATCATATTGATAAACAGGTATCATCCTTGTGTTATCAAAATAGTATTTAAAATTGGTATACATGTTTCACCTCCGAGTTTTAAAACAAAACTGTTTAAAAAGGAGGTTATGAGAACTCACCTGAGTCCTTAGAGTTGATGTTTTCGTGAAATGCGCGCTCACGTATACAAAATCTGAAACACTTCAACGACATGTATTTATCGCGTGTTTTATAATTATAAGTATCTATGTTTTGATAACCATTAAGCTTTTTATCTCCGTTTATCCTTAAATTATAGAGTGTGCGAGCTTCGTAGGTTTATTACCTAAGCTAGAGTGGTAAGTAGTTTAAGGTCTCCTATTTTCGTCATAACAAATAGGTGTATTACAATTTCGTTTACTCAATCCATTTATAAGAGTCTCATTACGAGTATACAAGTTACATCCATTGTAGAGGTGATAGATTCCACACCCTATAATAACCCTTAATGTGCATGCATGCATAACCATGTGAGCCAACTAGTACCTTTGTAGTTTGTTATCATATCATTGTGTTTAGATAATTTATACTTAGGTTATCTTCACAAAATTATTCAATGTTTATAAACCCATAATTTAAACATCATATTTTTTTAAAGAAAGAAAAGCAATGGTTAGTATAATCTTTCTAGCATGCATGATTCCATATGTTTTCCCATAATTTTTGACTTCCCATTAACCCTAATTAATCACTTATATGTTATTACTCAAGAGGGCAGTGAACCTCCTGACCGAAGGGGTAGGTTCGGCTCGAATACATCAAGGTTCGGCCCCCCAATGGTTCTAGGGTCGTGGCTTGTGCGGGTGGGTAGCTACTTGAAGGTTCGCAGCACAAGGGTTCCCTACTCATTGGAGGTTCGGTCCCCTACATGTTCGGCTAACAGGTGCAAAGGTTCGGCCTAGGGTTCGCCACCCTTAGGTTTGCGGTATTAGAAAACTCAGCCATAGAAGACAAAGGTTCGTTTCCCATGGTTTGGCAGTGGCCAAGAAGGTTCGGTGTCCATGCAGGTTTGCCAAGGGTTCGCTGGCCAAGAAGGTTCGGCCCTCAAGGTTCGTTCCCTCCCATGGTTCGCCCAAAGGTCCGGCTGTCCTTAGGGTTCGGCTAAACCCCTCCCTAGGCGAACCTAATAGGTTCGTGAGACGCTAACCATCGAAGGTTCGCTGTTAAAGGGGAAGGTTCGGCCACCCTTACAGGTTCGCCAACCTGCAATGGGGTTCGGCCATGGCTCAAATTTGTTGTTCATCATCTTCCTCATCGATCTGCAACTGTTGCAGTCGGTTACACTAGTTTACTTAAGTCCATACACGATCGGTTTAGTGTTCCTAAGGTGTAAAACTTATTTGAAGACAAGAACTCAAACCGGTTGATGTTTAGTGTAAGAAACCGAAAAGAAAAATCAAGATTTACCTCGTTTTCTTGATTAAACTCTAGGTTTCTTCGTATATTTCTGTTCCCCTCGATCACACGAACGTGTGGACACCAAGATCTTGCAATTCCGTTGAGTAACGAGAGAGAAATCGTAGAGAGAAGTTTCTAGAGAGAGAAAGTGGCATGGGTGTGTGTTTAGAGAGAGAGAGAGAGAGAGAGTTCTTTCAAGATATGAGGAAGAAGAAGAACAAATGGGCTTTTATATCCCGGTCGATCCCTGCGTGCTCGGTCTCGTTTTTATCGCGATAAATCCCGTTAATTGTTCGGTTTTTAACGTAAAACATATTCAAACCATACAACATTTAACTAAATAAGTTTCGTTTTAGCGAAATGATTTTAAATAAAAATTGTTTAAATAAAATACTTCCATTTACTTCCATTAAATTAATTAATTAAATAAATTATTTCATTCATTTTCGTTTAAGGTCATGATTCCTAATAAATATTTTTAGTTTTTATTTATAAATTTAATATCGTGAGATATTATTTAATTATCTCGTCGAAACGCGTTACTTACGTACATATTCGTAAAGATCGTAACCTTTGCGAATCCGACGCCCGTATCATATTTCGATTTGATTTGTAATTTAGGGAATATCGTTTCAGAATTTTATTCTTAACAATTATATTCGTGTGAATTGTCACCCACGCGAATACATTATTAAGTTAATATTTCTGAAATAACATTCGCGTTTTAAGTTAAGTTTGTAACCTCACCACCGTCTTATCCTTTCCAATTATACTTCCATTACTTTATTAACTTTAATACTAAGATCCCAATCCCAAAACCCTCTAAACCAAGTCACTGACACATCCGTGATAGACCGAAATATGCATATGTATAGGGCCTATGTAGGGGTCAGTCGTAACTGCCCCAGCCACCGTCCCACCGCTATTTCGATAAACCATGACCATGTGTCCTTGACTATGTTTAACAACCAAACTATAACCAGTAACAAACTCCAATCCCTTTCCATTCTAAACCATAACCCATAATCCGTGTATTCATCTGCGATAAACTCTCTGGTTCTGTTTAGTTGGGTTACAACTAAACTTCCCAGGGTTTACGCGTATAATAATATGTTCTCAATATGTATACCAATAACAGTGATAATCATCAAATAATACATCTTCATTAATAATTATAAATCTCAGGTCGTAACAGTACAATTGTACGGATGTACGGACGACCGGAAGTACAGTGATGTTACAAAATCAGACTGTGTAAAGCTTGGATTTCTTGTACTTTCATGGTCTATCTATTGTGGTGGTCGTTTAGACACCAAAATGGGTCGATTTGGTTAAGAAACAAGGATTCTAGGACTTGAACTTTTAGAGAGAGAAAGTACAGAGAGAAAGGGCCGAATTCTAGTGTGAGAGAGGGGGTGTTGGCTGGTTGGTCGGGGTGGGTTTGATGAAGCTTATCCCCCATCGTCTCACTGGCCGACCTTGACCCCTGCACTGAAAGTCATCATAAATGGCTTGGTTTTACCCGGGTATGTTCGGGTTCGTTCGGTTTCGCACGGTTTCGCGTAAAGCGTCGGTTTCTCGTTGTTTTCGTAACGAAACGACTCGGTTTTAAAATAGAATTTATAAAATTATTTTAAGTTATTATTCCTAGTGTAGAATTCGATCTGCCCAAGATTCATATTAATTTGATGTGGCTAATGTGATATGATCCAAGTCGGGTCATACCCAATAACAAGCTAGACAAACACCTACTTATTTGTTTATTGATTTGATCAATTAAATAAATAATAACACTTAAGACATTTAGAAAGTGGTTTTCTAAATAGATGCACTTGAGAAATTAATATTCAACATGGGTTTATTTATTTATGAGAGATTACTTTATAATTGTTATTTAATGGTTAAGTAACATTATTAAAGTTTATAAAATGTAACATGACTTGTAATGTGTTACAAGTTTTTAATTAAAAGGGGTTTTAATTAAAATCTTGTTAAATAAATCAAGTGGGAAAATTTGAAAGGGAGCCACCCCATTGGACCATTATTTTCGGCCATTAAGTGGTCTTGGGAGACCACACCCACATTGATTTATGCAAGCTACATTTGACCATTAAACATACATGCAATTCTTACTCTCCCTCTCAAGAACATCTAAGTGTTTTTCTCCTTTTCTTCCTCTCTATTTTTCAGCAGAAAAGGTGGGTTTTAGAGGCTGATTTTCAGCTTAAATCAAGTGTGTTTTAAGGCTGAAATCAAGTGTTAAGAACCTAGCATTCAAGGTGTTTGTTGGTGGCTTGGGGTATCACGGATTTGAGGTCTTCTTGCTTGAAGATTAAGCTCTCAAACATCATCATCTTCAACTTATATTACACGAGTTCAAAGAGGTATTATATGATGTTTTGAATGGTTATTTGATAGCATGTTATTTCATATTTAGATCCATTGTTCTTGGGTTTTTGTTTTAACAAGTGTATATGACACAAAAAACTCACTAATCTTAAAATGTTTAAGAATAAACTCCGCTGCGTTTTCATATAAAAATGGTTAATATGACTTTGATAAACATCACAAAAACCCTTCAATGGCATCAAGATCCGGTTATATGGATACATGCTTCAAAAATCGAAATTTTCGGGTCTTTTTTTTTAATAAAAGTGGGCTGAAAATTTCACACATGGAAATTTCTTTATTTTTCAAGATATTATTTTATATGCATGTAAGAATCTTGAAAAATTAAAATCATGAGATGGTTTGTTTGTTTAGACAAAAACCCACTTGGATTTGGTTTATGTTGGCCGAAATTTTGGGTTAGAAAAGGGACCATGTTTATATTTTTTTTGTATATGCATTTGGATGTATTTTAGTGCATAAACCTAGCCATGACCTTGTGTTTGAATATTTGTGGTTGTGATTTTATTTGGTTGAAATAAAGGCATGTAATTTATTTGTTTCATTTGGCATGTAATAAATAGATTAGTTGCACTTTATTTTTCTAGAAAAATGTATTAGGATTTTTCTATGTAATTGTACTTTTGGGGCTGATTTGGATGACCAAGAAGGTGCCTAAAGAAGATGGAGAAATCACAACACAAAAGGGTCACTTGAAGCATTTCGATGCAAGTTCAAGTGGGAGTTCATCAACACAACATTGTGTCATGTTTTACCCTTAGGAATGACCTTTTGACACACTTGTTATGGCAAGCAAGTGTGGTCAAAATAGTTGGCTATGGTTATGCACTTATATTTTATGTTTGGTTGATTATTTGGTTGTTTAGATGAGTTTGATTTTTTGAAAATGCATAAACTAGTTAAACAACCAAAAATAAAACAAGCACAAAATTGGTTCTATAAAAATCATTAAAGGAATTAATAAAATGGTTTATTAAAGGTTAATGATTTAATAAAAATGAGTTTTATTAAAAGGAATCAAAAACAAATTTTTTTTATATAAATACCATGTATTTGAATGCATACAAATAGTATGGTATAAAAGGTTTTTCTAAAAACTAGAATTTTAGAAACTATAAAGACCCTTTACAAAACAAGTTTTAACACCATCCTTTTAAACAACACTCAATTCACTTGCAACTTATTTATGGGATAAAGGTCACCTAACCATAAACTTAGAAACTTGTGAAGTTGAGGTGAAATTACCGTATTTGTGGGATAAAGGTCACCTAACCACTTGTATTTGTAAAATCAAACGTGTGTTTAAGTAGGACGACTTGATTTGGAAATCATGCATTAGGATCACCGAAGCATGACGTACAAAAGGTGTTGATGGGATAAACATGCCAAACAAAACATAAGATGTTTAACCGATCCCATACACTAGAAATTGTAATAGGTTACAATTGTCAAACCGTTGACTACCTTGTTAATTTAAATAAAGGGATAAAGATCACCTAACCAATATTTAAATGTAACGTTGGATTCTAGATTTTAATTATTAATTGTCTATGAGACATAAAAGGGTATTAGTAATTAAAATACATTGATATCAAAAATACTAAAATTGAACTTTGAAAAATTGTAGATGGCAGCTAACAACAACAACGCAAACCCGAACGTCCACAACCTATCACTAAGAACCATCCTCGAAAAGGAACGTCTTAACCATGGGAACTTCATGGATTGGTACCGAAACTTGAGAATTGTTCTCAAGCAAGAGAAGAAATCCTATGTGTTGGACGATCCTATTCCCGATCAACCCGATGAGAATGACTTGGAAGCCTTTAACGATTGGGTCAAGTACGTCGAGGACTCCGTGCAAGTCTCATGTCTAATGTTGGCGAGTATGACTTCCGATTTACAAAAGGACTTTGAGAACCACAGTGCTTATGAAATGATCACCCAGTTGAAGGAAATGTTCCAACAACAATCTAGGGTGGAACGGTTCGAAACGGTTCGAGCACTTCATGCATGTCGGATGGACAAGACCCAATCAGTTTCATCTTATGTTCTCAAGATGAAAAGCCACATTGATCGCCTCGAGAGACTTAACTGCCGTGTCTCAAATGAGTTAGCTACGGATTTGATCCTTAACTCCCTATCCAAAAGGTTTGAAACCTTTGTTATGAATTATAATATGAATGGATGGGACAAGAGCATTGGTGAGCTTCATGTAATGCTCAAAACGGCCAAGGCAGGTATGGGTAAAAAGGTTTTACCGGTCCTTACGATCAATGAGGGAGGTAGTAAGAAGAGGAACCACCCCGACCCCAAGGCAAGTGTTGCTAAAGGGAAAGGGCACGTCAAGGGGAAGGGTAAGGGAAAAGCTAAAATGGAACCAACCAAACCGAAAGAAAAGAAGCAAAAGGTTGCTAAAGATGACCCATGTTTTGAATGTGGTGAGATAGGCCATTGGAAACGCAATTGTCCGGTCTATCTCAAAGAGTTGAAAGCTAAGAGGGATGCGGGGCAAACCTCAGGTACAAATTTTATGATACAAGTTGAGCTAAATGTTATTTCTTCTAACACATGGGTACTAGATACCGGATGTGGAACTCATATTTGCAATTTGTTGCAGGGGTTCAAAAGAAGTGAACATTATGCAAAAGGGGAAATAAGTCTCTTCATGGGCAATGGTGCAAAGGTTCATGTTGAAGCCCAAGGAGACTATGTTTTGAAGCTTCCAAGTGGTTTGGAAGTTATTTTGAAAAATATTTTGTATGCTCCTAGTTTGACTAGGAATATTATTTCAGTTTCCCTTTTAAGACAATATGGTTATGATTTCAAGTTTGTTGACAATGATATTCATGTTTCTTTAAATCATATGTTTTATTTTAAGGCTATGCCTTGTAATGGTATTTATGAATTGGTTCATGATAACACAATATATCATAGCTCAATGTACCAAGCTACCACCAAAAGGCTCAAATTAGATTTGAGTGATTCCTATCTTTGGCATTGTCGCCTTGGACACATAAACAAAAATCGCATGCAAAAACTTCAAAAGAATGGTCTTTTAAAAACTAATGAAAATGATTCATTTGATGTATGCGAGTCTTGTTTACAAGGTAAAATGACAAAGGCCCCTTTTAGTGGGACTAATGAAAGGGCAAAGGATTTATTATGGATCATACATTCGGATGTATGTGGACCTTTTAATCCGATCACAAGGAATGGTGAAAGATACTTCATTACCTTTACCGATGACTATAGTCGTTATGGGTATGTGTACTTGTTAAGACACAAACATGAATCTTTTGAAATGTTCAAAATCTTCAAGAATGAAGTAGAAAATCAACTCAGCAAAACGGTCAAGATTCTTCGAACCGATAGAGGAGGTGAATACCTAAGTAGTGAATTTCAAGAGTATCTTAGAAGTTGTGGGATTGTCTCACAACTTACTCCACCTGGAACACCACAACATAATGGTGTGTCTGAGAGGAGGAATCGGACTCTATTGGATATGGTTCGATCTATGATGGCTAGAAGCACACTACCTCTATCATTTTGGGGTTTCGCTTTGCTCTCTGTGGCCCGTATTTTAAATATGGCCCCAACCAAGAAAGTGGAAAGGACACCTTTCGAAATATGGCATGGAAAGGTTCCATCATTGTCATATTTAAAAGTTTGGGGGTGTGAGGCTTATCCTAAGCAATACACTCAAAACAAACTGGAAGCCCGATCCACTAAGTGTATCTTTGTTGGATATCCTAGAGATTGTATGGGATATTATTTCTATGATCCAACAGAGCAGAAAGTGTTTATTGCTCGAAAGGCAGAGTTCTTGGAAACTAAGTTCCTTTCGGAAGGAACTAGTGGAAGAACAGTGGAACTTGAAGAGGTTCAAGATTCACAAGACGATACACATTTGGTTGATACTAGCAATCAACATGAGGATGTTGAGAATGATCATGTGGATGATCAAGATACACAAAACATTCGCAGATCTGGTAGAATTAGTGTTCCTCCTGAGAGATATGGATTTTTTATGGATGGATGCTATGTGGTGGATTCCGATGAACCAACCACATACCGTGATGCAATGTCAAAACCTGGTTTTGACAAATGGCAAGAATCCATGAACATTGAGATGCAATCCATGTATGATAACCAAGTTTGGGAATTGGTTACACCACCTCTTAAGTCCAAGGTAGTTGGAAGTAAGTGGGTTTTCAAGAAGAAAACCGATATGCATGGAAACTTGGATACTTATAAAGCTAGACTTGTAGCAAAAGGTTTCACTCAAACTCAAGGTGTTGATTATGATGAAACCTTTTCACCTGTTGCGATGCTAAAGTCTATTAGGATATAGTTTGCCATAGCTGCATATTATGACTATGAGATTTGGCAAATGGATGTCAAAACCGCTTTCCTTAATGGATATCTTGAGGAAGATGTCCATATGGAACAGCCTGAAGGTTTTGTCGATCCAAAACATCCTAATAAGGTATGTAAGTTAAAGAAGTCAATCTATGGATTGAAACAAGCATCGAGAAGTTGGAATCATCGTTTTGATGATGAAGTAAAGAAATTTGGCTTCATCAAAAACGCTGACGAAGCTTGTGTATATAAAAAGGCTAGTGGGAGCATCATTACTTTCCTTGTATTATATGTCGATGACATTCTACTATTTGGAAATGACATTCCAACCTTGCAAGGTGTAAAAGCCTGGCTTGGAAGCTGTTTTTCCATTAAGGATCTTGGTGAAGCCGCCTATATTTTAGGAATAAAGATCTATAGGGATAGATCAAGGCGGTTGATAGACTTAAACCAAAGTGCATATATTGACAAAGTCTTGAAAAGGTTCAAGATGGAGAATTCTAAGAAGGGTTTGGTACCTATTCAAAAGGGGACTATATTGAGTAGATCTCAATGCCCTAGTTCAAAAGTTGAGCAAGAAAGAATGAATGGAGTCCCATATGCGTCTGCTATAGGATCCATCATGTATGCAATGATATGCACTAGACCGGACGTGTCATGTGCTCTAAGCATGACAAGCAGATATCAACAGAATCCTGGAAATAGTCATTGGATGGCTGTTAAGAGTATTTTGAAATACCTTAGAAACACTAAGGATATGTTCTTAATATATGGATCTGGTGAGGAGGAACTCGTTGTAAAGGGTTACACGGATGCAAGTTTCCAAACTGATCGAGATGATTCACGATCACAGTCGGGATATGTCTTCATTATGAATGGAGGAGCGGTCTCTTGGAAAAGCTCAAAGCAAGATGTAGTGGCATTATCTACAACAGAATCAGAATACATCGCCGCTTCATTGGCAGCTCAAGAAGCTGCATGGATAAGGAAGTTCATTGCCGATCTAGGGGTTGTTGCTACCATTCAAGACCCCCTAGAGATCTTTTGTGATAACGAAGGGGCCATTGCTCAAATCAAGGAACCTTGTGCTCATCAAAAGACTAGGCACATCGAACGGAGGTTCAACTACATAAGGGATGAAGTTGAAAAGGGAAAGATTTGTATTCGCAAAGTTCACACCGATCAAAACATTGCGGATCCATTCACGAAGCTCCTTGAAAGGACAAAGCATGAAAGTCATACTTGTTCCTTAGGACTTCGATATTCTAGTGATTGGAGTTGATCAAATTTTGTATTTGGATATCGGAACTTAAGTAATTTGACTTGATTATATGGTTATAATTTTCATTTACTGTTCCATTTTAGCATGTTTAAATCCATGAATAAATAAGTTATTCTAAAAGTCCGTAGTCGGTCATATTTGTGGGAACAACTATGAATGTAAGACTATTATAAACTTGGATTGGTTGATATTCACAAGGTATGAATATAGAGCAAGAGGTTGCTGCCAAGGTTCATTGATATCTATGGGATATAGATATAGGACTGGCCCGCTCTCAAATATTTCTTCATGGAATCTTTGTGATTAGTCATAAGAAATATTGAGTAAAGGCGAATATCATTGTGTCCTCAGACCTGAGATACATATTGGGTCTTGATATTCACCAAGTATTGTACTTTGACTTAGTACTTTGCTGTTCTGAAACATGGCAGTACATAAGGCTGAGTTCAGGTATGATACAAGGTGATTGTGAGAGACGTATGTAGTCAAGATGGAATTTGTTCCTCTTATTCGTTGAGAGTAAGATGTCTAAGGCCTGTTAAAGTTAAATCGTCGGAGAATGACAACTCTATGTCTCCAGGATCTAACATGACATCTGTAATAAAAGGATAAATGATTAATTCACCTAAATCATATTCGAGTAAGGTACTTGAAGAGGATGATGTTATTGAATGGCACTTAGTCATATACATTAGGGGTAGCAAACCGTTGCTAGGCGTTATTTGCTGCTTGCATCAATCTTCTATGAATCTTGTGCAAGTGGGAGATTGTAGAATTCGATCTGCCCAAGATTCATATTAATTTGATGTGGCTAATGTGATATTAGTCGGGTCATACCCAATAACAAGCTAGACAAACACCTACTTATTTGTTTATTGATTTGATCAATTAAATAAATAATAACACTTAAGACATTTAGAAAGTGGTTTTCTAAATAGATGCACTTGAGAAATTAATATTCAACATGGGTTTATTTATTTATGAGAGATTACTTTATAATTGTTATTTAATGGTTAAGTAACATTATTAAAGTTTATAAAATGTAACATGACTTGTAATGTGTTACAAGTTTTTAATTAAAAGGGGTTTTAATTAAAATCTTGTTAAATAAATCAAGTGGGAAAATTTGAAAGGGAGCCACCCCATTGGACCATTATTTTCGGCCATTAAGTGGTCTTGGGAGACCACACCCACATTGATTTATGCAAGCTACATTTGACCATTAAACATACATGCAATTCTTACTCTCTCTCTCAAGAACATCTAAGTCTTTTTCTCCTTTTCTTCCTCTCTATTTTTCGGCAGAAAAGGTGGGTTTTAGAGGCTGATTTTCAGCTTAAATCAAGTGTGTTTTAAGGCTGAAATCAAGTGTTAAGAACCTAGCATTCAAGGTGTTTGTTGGTGGCTTGGGGTATCACGGATTTGAGGTCTTCTTGCTTGAAGATTAAGCTCTCAAACATCATCATCTTCAACTTATATTACACGAGTTCAAAGAGGTATTATATGATGTTTTGAATGGTTATTTGATAGCATGTTATTTCATATTTAGATCCATTGTTCTTGGGTTTTTGTTTTAACAAGTGTATATGACAAAACTCACTAATCTTAAAATGTTTAAGAATAAACTCCGCTGCGTTTTCATATAAAAATGGTTAATATGACTTTGATAAACATCACAAAAACCCTTCAATGGCATCAAGAGCCGGTTATATGGATACATGCTTCAAAAATCGAAATTTTCGGGTCTTTTTTTTAATAAAAGCGGGCTGAAAATTTCACACATGGAAATCCCTTTATTTTTCAAGATATTATTTTATATGCATGTAAGAATCTTGAAAAATTAAAATCATGAGATGGTTTGTTTGTTTAGACAAAAACCCACTTGGATTTGGTTTATGTTGGCCGAAATTTTGGGTTAGAAAAGGGACCATGTTTATATTTTTTTTGTATATGCATTTGGATGTATTTTAGTGCATAAACCTAGCCATGACCTTGTGTTTGAATATTTGTGGTTGTGATTTTATTTGGTTGAAATAAAGGCATGTAATTTATTTGTTTCATTTGGCATGTAATAAATAGATTAGTTGCACTTTATTTTTCTAGAAAAATGTATTAGGATTTTTCTATGTAATTGTACTTTTGGGGCTGATTTGGATGACCAAGAAGGTGCCTAAAGAAGATGGAGAAATCACAACACAAAAGGGTCACTTGAAGCATTTGGATGCAAGTTCAAGTGGGAGTTCATCAACACAACATTGTGTCATGTTTTACCCTTAGGAATGACCTTTTGACACACTTGTTATGGCAAGCAAGTGTGGTCAAAATAGTTGGCTATGGTTATGCACTTATATTTTATGTTTGGTTGATTATTTGGTTGTTTAGATGAGTTTGATTTTTTGAAAATGCATAAACTAGTTAAACAACTAAAAATAAAACAAGCATAAAATTGGTTCTATAAAAATCATTAAAGGAATTAATAAAATGGTTTATTAAAGGTTAATGATTTAATAAAAATGAGTTTTATTAAAAGGAATCAAAAACAAATTTTTTTATATAAATACCATGTATTTGAATGCATACAAATAGTATGGTATAAAAGGTTTTTCTAAAAACTAGAATTTTAGAAACTATAAAGACCCTTTACAAAACAAGTTTTAACACCATCCTTTTAAACAACACTCAATTCACTTGCAACTTATTTATGGGATAAAGGTCACCTAACCATAAACTTAGAAACTTGTGAAGTTGAGGTGAAATTACCGTATTTGTGGGATAAAGGTCACCTAACCACTTGTATTTGTAAAATCACACGTGTGTTTAAGTAGGACGACTTGATTTGGAAATCATGCATTAGGATCACCGAAGCATGACGTACAAAAGGTGTTGATGGGATAAACATGCCAAACAAAACATAAGATGTTTAAACCGATCCCATACACTAGAAATTGTAATAGGTTACAATTGTCAAAACGTTGACTACCTTGTTAATTTAAATAAAGGGATAAAGATCACCTAACCAATATTTAAATGTAACGTTGGATTCTAGATTTTAATTATTAATTGTCTATGAGACATAAAAGGGTATTAGTAATTAAAATACATTGATATTAAAAATACTAAAATTGAACTTTGAAAAATTGTAGATGGCAGCTAACAACAACAACGCAAACCCGAACGTCCACAACCTATCACTAAGAACCATCCTCGAAAAGGAACGTCTTAACCATGGGAACTTCATGGATTGGTACCGAAACTTGAGAATTGTTCTCAAGCAATAGAAGAAATCCTATTTGTTGGACGATCCTATTCCCGATCAACCCGATGAGAATGACGTGGAAGCCTTTAACGATTGGGTCAAGTACGTCGAGGACTCCGTGCAAGTCTCATGTCTAATGTTGGCGAGTATGACTTCCGATTTACAAAAGGACTTTGAGAACCACAATGCTTATGAATGATCACCCAGTTGAAGGAAATGTTCCAACAACAATCTAGGGTGGAACGGTTCGAAACGGTTCGAGCACTTCATGCATGTCGGATGGACGAGACCCAATCAGTTTCATCTTATGTTCTCAAGATGAAAAGCCACATTGATCGCCTCGAGAGACTTAACTGCCGTGTCTCAAATGAGTTAGCTACGGATTTGATCCTTAACTCCCTATCCAAAAGGTTTGAAACCTTTGTTATGAATTATAATATGAATGGATGGGACAAGAGCATTGGTGAGCTTCATGCAATGCTCAAAACGGCCGAGGCAGGTATGGGTAAAAAGGTTTTACCGGTCCTTACGATCAATGAGGGAGGTAGTAAGAAGAGGAACCACCCCGACCCCAAGGCAAGTGTTGCTAAAGGGAAAGGGCACGTCAAGGGGAAGGGTAAGGGAAAAGCTAAAATGGAACCAACCAAACCGAAAGAAAAGAAGCAAAAGGTTGCTAAAGATGACCCATGTTTTGAATGTGGTGAGATAGGCCATTGGAAACGCAATTGTCCGGTCTATCTCAAAGAGTTGAAAGCTAAGAGGGATGCGGGGCAAACCTCAGGTACAAATTTTATGATACAAGTTGAGCTAAATGTTATTTCTTCTAACACATGGGTACTAGATACCGGATGTGGAACTCATATTTGCAATTTGTTGCAGGGGTTCAAAAGAAGTGAACATTATGCAAAAGGGGAAATAAGTCTCTTCATGGGCAATGGTGCAAAGGTTCATGTTGAAGCCCAAGGAGACTATGTTTTGAAGCTTCCAAGTGGTTTGGAAGTTATTTTGAAAAATATTTTGTATGCTCCTAGTTTGACTAGGAATATTATTTCAGTTTCCCTTTTAAGACAATATGGTTATGATTTCAAGTTTGTTGACAATGATATTCATGTTTCTTTAAATCATATGTTTTATTTTAAGGCTATGCCTTGTAATGGTATTTATGAATTGGTTCATGATAACACAACATATCATAGCTCAATGTACCAAGCTACCACCAAAAGGCTCAAATTAGATTTGAGTGATTCCTATCTTTGGCATTGTCGCCTTGGACACATAAACAAAAATCGCATGCAAAAACTTCAAAAGAATGGTCTTTTAAAAACTAATGAAAATGATTCATTTGATGTATGCGAGTCTTGTTTACAAGGTAAAATGACAAAGGCCCCTTTTAGTGGGACTAATGAAAGGGCAAAGGATTTATTAGGGATCATACATTCGGATGTATGTGGACCTTTTAATCCGATCACAAGGAATGGTGAAAGATACTTCATTACCTTTACCGATGACTATAGTCGTTATGGGTATGTGTACTTGTTAAGACACAAACATGAATCTTTTGAAATGTTCAAAATCTTCAAGAATGAAGTAGAAAATCAACTCAGCAAAACGGTCAAGATTCTTCGAACCGATAGAGGAGGTGAATACCTAAGTAGTGAATTTCAAGAGTATCTTAGAAGTTGTGGGATTGTCTCACAACTTACTCCACCTGGAACACCACAACATAATGGTGTGTCTGAGAGGAGGAATCGGACTCTATTGGATATGGTTCGATCTATGATGGCTAGAAGCACACTACCTCTATCATTTTGGGGTTTCGCTTTGCTCTCTGTGGCCCGTATTTTAAATATGGCCCCAACCAAGAAAGTGGAAAGGACACCTTTCGAAATATGGCATGGAAAGGTTCCATCATTGTCATATTTAAAAGTTTGGGGGTGTGAGGCTTATCCTAAGCAATACACTCAAAACAAACTGGAAGCCCGATTCACTAAGTGTATCTTTGTTGGATATCCTAGAGATTGTATGGGATATTATTTCTATGATCCAACAGAGCAGAAAGTGTTTATTGCTCGAAAGGCAGAGTTCTTGGAAACTAAGTTCCTTTCGGAAGGAACTAGTGGAAGAACAGTGGAACTTGAAGAGGTTCAAGATTCACAAGACGATACACATTTGGTTGATACTAGCAATCAACATGAGGATGTTGAGAATGATCATGTGGATGATCAAGATACACAAAACATTCGCAGATCTGGTAGAATTAGTGTTCCTCCTGAGAGATATGGATTTTTTATGGATGGATGCTATGTGGTGGATTCCGATGAACCAACCACATACCGTGATGCAATGTCAAAACCTGATTTTGACAAATGGCAAGAAGCCATGAACATTGAGATGCAATCCATGTATGATAACCAAGTTTGGGAATTGGTTACACCACCTCTTAAGTCCAAGGTAGTTGGAAGTAAGTGGGTTTTCAAGAAGAAAACCGATATGCATGGAAACTTGGATACTTATAAAGCTAGACTTGTAGCAAAAGGTTTCACTCAAACTCAAGGTGTTGATTATGATGAAACCTTCTCACCTGTTGCGATGCTAAAGTCTATTAGGATATTGTTTGCCATAGCTGCATATTATGACTATGAGATTTGGCAAATGGATGTCAAAACCGCTTTCCTTAATGGATATCTTGAGGAAGATGTCCATATGGAACAACCTGAAGGTTTTGTCGATCCAAAACATCCTAATAAGGTATGTAAGTTAAAGAAGTCAATCTATTGATTGAAACAAGCATCGAGAAGTTGGAATCATCGTTTTGATGATGAAGTAAAGAAATTTGGCTTCATCAAAAACGCTGACGAAGCTTGTGTATATAAAAAGGCTAGTGGGAGCATCATTACTTTCCTTGTATTATATGTCGATGACATTCTACTATTTGGAAATGACATTCCAACCTTGCAAGGTGTAAAAGCCTGGCTTGGAAGCTGTTTTTCCATTAAGGATCTTGGTGAAGCCGCCTATATTTTAGGAATAAAGATCTATAGGGATAGATCAAGGCGGTTGATAGACTTAAACCAAAGTGCATATATTGACAAAGTCTTGAAAAGGTTCAAGATGGAGAATTCTAAGAAGGGTTTGGTACCTATTCAAAAGGGGACTATATTGAGTAGATCTCAATGCCCTAGTTCAAAAGTTGAGCAAGAAAGAATGAATGGAGTCCCATATGCGTCTGCTATAGGATCCATCATGTATGCAATGATATGCACTAGACCGGACGTGTCATGTGCTCTAAGCATGACAAGCAGATATCAACAGAATCCTGGAAATAGTCATTGGATGGCTGTTAAGAGTATTTTGAAATACCTTAGAAACACTAAGGATATGTTCTTAATATATGGATCTGGTGAGGAGGAACTCGTTGTAAAGGGTTACACGGATGCAAGTTTCCAAACTGATCGAGATGATTCACGATCACAGTCGGGATATGTCTTCATTATGAATGGAGGTGCGGTCTCTTGGAAAAGCTCAAAGCAAGATGTAGTGGCATTATCTACAACAGAATCAGAATACATCGCCGCTTCATTGGCAGCTCAAGAAGCTGCATGGATAAGGAAGTTCATTGCCGATCTAGGGGTTGTTGCTACCATTCAAGACCCCCTAGAGATCTTTTGTGATAACGAAGGGGCCATTGCTCAAATCAAGGAACCTTGTGCTCATCAAAAGACTAGGCACATCGAACGGAGGTTCAACTACATAAGGGATGAAGTTGAAAAGGGAAAGATTTGTATTCGCAAAGTTCACACCGATCAAAACATTGCGGATCCATTCACGAAGCTCCTTGAAAGGACAAAGCATGAAAGTCATACTTGTTCCTTAGGACTTCGATATTCTAGTGATTGGAGTTGATCAAATTTTGTATTTGGATATCGGAACATAAGTAATTTGACTTGATTATATGGTTATAATTTTCATTTACTGTTCCATTTTAGCATGTTTAAATCCATGAATAAATAAGTTATTCTAAAAGTCCGTAGTCGGTCATATTTGTGGGAACAACTATGAATGTAAGACTATTATAAACTTGGATTGGTTGATATTCACAAGGTATGAATATAGAGCAAGAGGTTGCTGCCAAGGTTCATTGATATCTATGGGATATAGATATAGGACTGGCCCGCTCTCAAATATTTCTTCATGGAATCTTTGTGATTAGTCATAAGAAATATTGATTAAAGGCGAATATCATTGTGTCCTCAGACCTGAGATACATATTGGGTCTTGATATTCACCAAGTATTGTACTTTGACTTAGTACTTTGCTGTTCTGAAACATGGCAGTACATAAGGCTGAGTTCAGGTATGATACAAGGCGATTGTGAGAGACGTATGTAGTCAAGATGGAATTTGTTCCTCTTATTCGTTGAGAGTAAGATGTCTAAGGCCTGTTAAAGTTAAATCGTCGGAGAATGACAACTCTATGTCTCCAGGATCTAACATGACATCTGTAATAAAAGGATAAATGATTAATTCACCTAAATCATATTCGAGTAAGGTACTTGAAGAGGATGATGTTATGGAATGGCACTTAGTCATATACATTAGGGGTAGAAAACCGTTGCTAGGCGTTATTTGCTGCTTGCATCAATCTTCTATGAATCTTGTGCAAGTGGGAGATTGTAGAATTCGATCTGCCCAAGATTCATATTAATTTGATGTGGCTAATGTGATATTAGTCGGGTCATACCCAATAACAAGCTAGACAAACACCTACTTATTTGTTTATTGATTTGATCAATTAAATAAATAATAACACTTAAGACATTTAGAAAGTGGTTTTCTAAATAGATGCACTTGAGAAATTAATATTCAACATGGGTTTATTTATTTATGAGAGATTACTTTATAATTGTTATTTAATGGTTAAGTAACATTATTAAAGTTTATAAAATGTAACATGACTTGTAATGTGTTACAAGTTTTTAATTAAAAGGGGTTTTAATTAAAATCTTGTTAAATAAATCAAGTGGGAAAATTTGAAAGGGAGCCACCCCATTGGACCATTATTTTCGGCCATTAAGTGGTCTTGGGAGACCACACCCACATTGATTTATGCAAGCTACATTTGACCATTAAACATACATGCAATTCTTACTCTCTCTCTCAAGAACATCTAAGTCTTTTTCTCCTTTTCTTCCTCTCTATTTTCGGCAGAAAAGGTGGGTTTTAGAGGCTGATTTTCAGCTTAAATCAAGTGTGTTTTAAGGCTGAAATCAAGTGTTAAGAACCTAGCATTCAAGGTGTTTGTTGGTGGCTTGGGGTATCACGGATTTGAGGTCTTCTTGCTTGAAGATTAAGCTCTCAAACATCATCATCTTCAACTTATATTACACGAGTTCAAAGAGGTATTATATGATGTTTTGAATGGTTATTTGATAGCATGTTATTTCATATTTAGATCCATTGTTCTTGGGTTTTTGTTTTAACAAGTGTATATGACACAAAAAACTCACTAATCTTAAAATGTTTAAGAATAAACTCCGCTGCGTTTTCATATAAAAATGGTTAATATGACTTTGATAAACATCACAAAAACCCTTCACCTAGTAAATTAACTAATATCTTTTATTTATTTTAAATTTTTAGAAATATTTAATTAATTGTTTAATATCGAATCGTCCAGTCGTCGCGCGTATTCGTTCGAATCGTCACCCGTACGAACAGTGCGATAACTACACTTTTCAATATGGTTTTCTAATTATTGGACATCATTCAGAATGTTAAACTTTCAGATATATTCGTAGAGATCGTCACCTATACGAATAATCCGTCGGTTTAGCATTCACGTAACGACATCCGTTGTTGTTTCATTCTGTAAAGCCTCACATACATTTATACATAATAAAATCCTAACACATAATCACACGATGGTTTTGTATCGCCAGATAATTATCTGACTGATGAACCATAGTTCTGAACCTCGTTTTCTTAACTGAATCTGGTTTTGCTCTTTGATAACACAAAATAATAATGAAACATGATCTGAATTTGAAAACACACTGAAACACATATAGTTCGTACCTGATTACTGTTCATGTTACTGTTGAGATCACTGTTCCGGTGACGTTTCCGGCACTGATGTTACATAAATCAACCTTTTTTTGATTTGTCTAAGCCATGAATGACACATGAGATTCATCATTTACTTGAACTTCTTCAGCATATGATGACTAGTCAGCTCCAAATTGATCTTTTACAAGTAATGCCTTATCTTTTGCTGGAGGAGTTGCCTTTGAAGTTGAAGGAACTGTAGATGAAGAAGTAATAGGAGCTCCTCTTCTAGGATCAAATTTGCCAGATTTATTTGCACCTTCAAATCTTGAGTTGTTTCTTACAGGCATCTCACATTCTCTGGCAAAATGTCCTTGTGACAATTCGACAATTCCGGATTAACACCGTTAATCCAAAACTAGCCGAAACGATACGAAATCACACGAAACCAAACAAAAAGTGCTAGAATTAAACAAAATCAATCACAAAGTGATTAAATTACAAGGGTTAAATTGTAATTATGTTAAAATTAAAATTTTGACTTTCACTAGTCAAAATTCGGCTAGAACATCAAATTGAATTCACCCGAATTAAATCAGTATTAATCATTAACTTAATGATGATTCATATATAGAATACGTTATTGAACCATTAAACAGCAATTTAAGTCCAAAATGAAACCAAAAGGTTGTAACCGTTCGAAATGGGTATCAAATTCATATAAGCCGGTCATAATCCATTCGATTAAACTCTAAAACATACAAGTCGGCATCCTTAGAGGTGCTTACAAACAACAATTCGATCTTAGAACCATCGGGAGACGGATTTGAATCAAGGGTCGGCCGAACATCAAGTCTATAGTCGAAATACACCAATCGGACATCAAAACAGGTAACAAATCACTCCTACACATTCTAAAATAGTCGATTAAGAGAAACCTTATCTCAATTTCGGCTGTTAACATCGAAAGATAGGATTTTAGATTCTTGGGTTCTTACTAGAAGACGATTTGGGGATTTCTACGAAATTGAAATTGATAATCAAATTGAAACCTATAAGCAGCTTTGGAATATCATTTTAAAGGAAATCCCTATGACCATTGTATCCCATTATAACGAATTCATCAAGTTCATATGCTAGGGTTCTTGAGTTAAAGTGTTTTGGGGGTTTTCAATCAAATGAGCTAAAAATTCAAATCAAATTACATCATATGGTTTGTATTGATCTAGTAAACGAAAAACCTATGAGTAATTCAGTAAACAACATTTAATTTCATATGAACCGATTTCAAATTTCAAAGAGGGAAACGATTTGGGGTTCTTGTTTTAATCGAATGTAAAAATCAAATTAAACATCACCATTAGATTCGAATCTCCTGTTTAACAAAAACCCCATGAATCTACAGTGAGATATAAACGAATTCAAGCCATTTGAATGATGGGTTTGAAGCTTATGTTCGAAATCGTGGGTACCCCATTATATTGTTTTGAATTGATGAATCCTCAAATTGGAAACGTGGATGAACTCGTTTGGGATCATGTAATCAAAGCCCTATGGTTTTTGGTTCAATCGGGTTCGAATTGGGGTTCGATTGAGGACCATTTGGTTCGGTTGGGTAACAAAAGGAAACAGGGGACTTGAAGCTTAAAAGAATTTATTTTGGGAATCAGATGCGAATCCCTAGCGGGCTTAAGTGGTAAGTTGGGCGTGTTGAGTATGAGGGGTCACGAGTTCGTGGACGAGTCCCACCGGTTTTTGGATTTAAAAACCAAGTTTTGTATTTTAATCGTAACTCATTCGTTTTAACTCCGTTTTAACCTGTTTCAGTTGCGTTGGAACCAGAATTTCATTCCGAACAAAATAAAATAATAAAATTTATATTTTAACCTGAAAACATGATCGCATATAATTACGTGTGTTTAAACGAAATCGCGTATACTTTTATGATTTAACTGAATGAACTAAAAATCGTGCAAACTTTCGTATGAACGTTTCTAACAACTTTATATAAGTGTGTTGACACTTATATGACTACAAACAAGTTTATGACATTTCAAATAACGACACGTTATTATAATTTCACAGATCCTTCGTAGAAGCTATTCTACGTACTCTCGCGAACACGTGATCATTCTGTTTGCTATCAAAGGTGCGTACACGGCCCCTTTTCTTATTTTAACTGTTTTGGGGGAGAAAACATGTGCAAACAAACATTTTAGATACATATCACTTGCATGAATTAGCTATTTACTATAAGTGCGAACATAACACTCTAAGTCCTTACATATCGAACCGTTTAGTTTCCCGTAGTGCAAAGCATGGTAGTTGAAGATAGATCTATTGGGTTTGACAAACCTCACTTGGTAGATTGTAGGTCTACGCAGGTGTTTAACTAGCCAATCAACATTACTATTGTTTTTGTTAGACAATAGTGGAAAGGCAAATTACATTCTAACAGTCAGCTTCGGTGTCGACCGCTTATGTAAATAGTACAATGACTAGCTATCATGACTATGCAATGTGTGATTATGTGATCTGCAAACATTTCTTACAAACAGCTTGTTCAAACATTTGGTTCAAACATTTGTGATTATTCATACAAACCTGTGTATGCCCCAACCTTTGTGTTGACTTGATTTACATGTTTTCTCAGGACATTAAGGTACAAGATCAAGCAAGCATGGACTAGGAGATCGAGTCCCATATAATTTACATTACAGTTGTTTTGACTTTGAACATTTAAGATTTTGATTTGTAATTTACAGTTTTCAAACCGTTATGTTTGTTATTGTTTTAAAAACGCTTCCGCAACGTTAGAACTTTGATATTACAGTTTTAGACCAAAGTTATGTTTGAAAAGCATATAGAGGTCTTCGTTATGTCTAATGATCTGAGATCCTGGTTTGTCACGTCCCAAACGGTATGATTTCGCTAGTTGAAAGTTGGGGGTGTGACAGATTGGTATCAGAGACATTGGTTATAGCGAACTAGGTTTGCATTAGTAGACTTAGACTATAACTAGTAGACATTAGACACTTGTTTACACAACTGCTTTTAGCATAATATTTACATAAGTGTTATGTAACAGATATGGCATCATCGTCTAAGCGTATTCTTGATGAGGAGTCACATGTGGAAATTGAAGCAGCTAAGAAGAGAAAACTGGAGCCAGTGGATGATACTATCCACTATGATGAGGATATTCACATTAGTCCCAAAGGGAGCACCCATTATTGGCAATGGTTCCCTAATCTTATCCGTAGCTAGGTATGTGAGGAGAGAGTGCCTCCTCCACCCGCTACTTCATCTACTACTGGCATTTGGACATTACCGGCTCTATGGTATCCGGTAGAGCAAGCGTTTGCTACATTCGTGGCACGTATGGATCGAGAGATCCGTAATATGTGCGAGGCAGCAGGGGAAATAACAGGATTGTTAAAAATCAACAATTGGATTATGGAGAAATGGAGGAGTCTTAAGGAGGAGCTGACTCATACAGACGAGTTACATGAGAATCTGGTGGAAGATGTGGAGATGATGCGAAATGCTATCGTTGAGCTCACCGACCGACTGCAAGATGCTGAATTTCGTGCAACTATGGCCGAGACACGACAACAAGAGACGGAACAACGTGCGGCTATGGCCGAGGCAAGGGCCGAAGACGCCATTGCACTATCTAATGCGGCTATAGATGGAACCAACATAGTTGGGGATTTGGCTGAGCAGGCATTGACACTTGTCACCGAACATATACAGTATGATCACGGTGCAGGGGGTGGTCCACCAGAGCAGGCTGATTCATCTCCTAGTGTTACACCACCAAATGGTGGAGTTTAGATATTTTTATGTTATTTATTTTTCAGTTAATAAACCTATATGAGTGGGATGTACTCATAACAAATAAAATATCATGTTTAGTTGATTACCTACAATTAATGAAAACAAATTATCTTTATGAGAACTAGTATTT
Organism: Mikania micrantha; assembly: GCA_009363875.1. Lineage (NCBI taxonomy): Eukaryota > Viridiplantae > Streptophyta > Magnoliopsida > Asterales > Asteraceae > Mikania > Mikania micrantha. The sequence goes on along the minus strand of CM018694.1, from coordinate 34,854,830 downwards.
CGATAACAATGATTGATTGTTGTGTTTGCATATGCATGAATGGTGATCATGTAATCTTATTACGTATATTTCTAAATGTTAAGATAATGGCCGGAGAGAACGTAAGTATGACAGTTGCTGAGCTCAATGAGCTGATCAATAACAGGGTCGCGGAGGCTATCGCGAACTACTCCCAGACACACACGACAGGACCACATGGTCCAACAGGGGGATTGGTGAACCCATAGGTGTGCACGTTCAAGACGTTCTTGGACTGCAAACCGCACAATTTCAAAGGATCGGAGGGAGCCATTGGACCCCTACGATGGATTGAAAAGGCAGAATCAGTGTTTGAGATGTGCAACTATCCTGAAGGGAGTAAAGTTAAGTACGCTACGGGAACTTTGGAAGGTCCAGCATTGACTTGGTGGAACTCCAATGTTCAAACTCTAGGATTGGGTGAGGCCAATGCCCTAACTTGGAATGGTTTCAAGACCTTACTGCAAGAGGAGTACTGCCCTCGCAGTGAAATACAAAAGCTGGAAGATGAGTACTGGCATCTTAAGATGGAGGGATCTAATATTGAGGAGTACACTACTGTCACACCCCGAGCCGGCGGGGTTGGATCGGAGTCCCCGTCGGGCGGAAGGTTCCCGGGGCGTGATATCGCGGGTGATAATCATGATGATCAGATTATTTACATAGCATCAATGTTTAAGAGTAACTAAGCACAATCAAATGATAACTAGGACTAAAAAGTTAAATTACAATATCAATGTTCTGCAATTTAACTAAGTAAACCTATCAAAAGAATAACATGTCTATATCTTGTATATGTACAAGATATCAAAAATAATGTGTATCATCAACAAAATATGTGCTTCACAAAAGTCTACTAGGTCCTCTATCTGGGCCGCCTAGTATGCAATCCAAAAGCCTTAGATTATACTTGTTCATCACCTGAGAATGCATGTAAGAAAACAAGGTCAACACAATGGTTGGTGAGTTCATAAAGTTTATAAGTTTAAAATAGTTTTAACAAACCTCTTTCGGTAAAACCATAACCTCATTAACTCCACATGTAATATCCAAATCGGTATGCTTATATATAGGGCATACCCATGGGTCGAGCCTACAACTCGCCCAGACGCCGTCCCACCACAAACTAATCCGGATATGACACTGTTGTTAATAATAATTAAGCATTTTACCTACCAATCAACCCATTCCTCATCAAAGCTTTTGTTGTCTGTTTCAAAGTTTACTAGTCTATATTGTTTACAACTGTTAGTTTCAATGTATGGTTATCAAGCATCAAGTTTCACACGCACATAATGTAGCTGTCCCTAATCCCATACGTGAGTACAAGCTCTGCACTAGCAGTAGTTTAGCAATTACGTAGCTCACAGATTAGTTAAGCTTAGTCTAGCAATTACGTGTCTCCTATACAAGATAAAAGCTCTGGTTTACCAGTAGTTTAACAATTACATATCTCATACATAGACACAAGCCATGCATACACAAGTCATTCAGCAATTACATATCTCATATAAGCAGACAAAAGCTCTGGATTACCAGTAGTTTAGCCATTACATGTCTCTTATATAGATAATAGCTTAGCATCGCAATATTTATGTTTAGCAATTACATACCTCATATAAGCAGACAAAAGCTCTGGATTACCAGTAGTTTAGCCATTACATGTCTCTTATATAGGTAATAGCTTAGTCTCGTTATGTTTATGTTTTACATATATCTCAATCCATAGGTACAAGCTCTGGATTACCAGTAGTTTAGCCATTACGTAGCCTATGATTAGATATATGTACCATGTTTCATGCGCAAGTAGTAGTTTCAAGCATAAAGTTTCATGTGTGCACACAATGTTTCATCATGAATCCCATAAGTTTACATCAAGTCTCAAGTTCATAGTATCAAGTTTCACAAGTATAAACATTCAAGTCTCATGTCTGAAGTATAAAGTCTCACAAGTCTAAGCATTTAAGTATCATGTTTGAAGTATAAGTCTCACAAGTTTAAGCATTCAAGTCTCATGGTTGAAGTATAAAGTCTCACAAGTTTAAGCATTCAAGTCTCATGTTTGAAGTATAAAGTCTCACTAGTTTAAGCATTCAAGTCTCATGGTTGAAGTATAAAGTCCCACAAGTTTAAGCATTCAAGTCTCATGTTTGAAGTATAAAGTCTCACAAGTTTAAGCATTCAAGTCTCATAAAACTCCAACAATGTTTTAAGTATAAAGTTCCACGAATATAAGTATTAAGTCTCATGTATATGTTTCAAGTCTAAGGCTTTTCAATGATTACTAAGTTCCACCAATAAGTTTCAACATAAGTATAAAGTTTATGTTTAAAGCATTAAATAAAATTTCAATGATTTTGTGAAAATGTTTAACATGCTTCTCAGTCCCGAAGTAAAACAAATCAGTTTGAAAAGGGACAAATGAACTCACCTTGTGTCCGTAGTGTTCAACTAAGTAGCAATAAGAATGCACACGCTCTTTTGTGTGCTCTTGTTATGATGTTCACGCTCCTGCGATGATTTCATAGTATATGTAATTTATGAGTATGTATTGTATTGGTTCATGTGCTTGTAAGTGTTAGTATTTAAGTTGACTAACACTCGCGAGTCTTGTTGATTATCCGGCCCGGGATTCCATATGTTTAAGTAATATTGTGCTAATTCTCGTTGATTGTTTGTAATACTTTGAATTAATGTTTTCTTATTCATCAAAGCTTTCTAGATGATATGTTTTAAGACTTTGCATCCTTGTATTACCCTTTTAACATCACTTTAATGAAAGTGATGTTCTATGCATATGATTATTACTATTTCCAAGTTCATTTAGTTGTTTGTCATCGTTTTAAAAATCCATTTGGGCCGGATATTGTTGAATTTCCCCCTTAAGCAACGGGCCAAGTAGGCCTAGACAATTGTATGTGGGTTTTAGAACTTGGGCCGAACAAGAAGTTATTGGGCCGAAAGGAATGTCTTGGGCCGTAAGGTTTTTATTGGGCCTAAAACGAAACTAGGCCGAATAATAATTTTATTCTGGGCCAGGGTATTAGAGTTGAGTCGTTGTAGTAGGCCATGGGCCAAAAGAATCTGAATGGGCTGGTTCCAGATCAGCGAACCCTTTGGTGATAAAATCTGGGTTCGGCCAACAGTGTAGGAGGTTCGGCACCCTATGGTTCGTCGGCCAAAAAGGGTTCGCAGCTACATGCATGGTTCGCCAGTGCTATAACAGGTTCGGTGGTGGTTGAAACTCAACAAGGTTCGTGGCCATGCAAAAGGGTTCGGCCCATGGTTAGGTGTGTGAAGCTTCGGCTGATAGGACTAGGCTCGGTGGTTTCTAGGGTTCGGGAGGCTGCACATAAGGTTAGGCCGTAACTTTGAACACAGGTTCGTCCCCTACATCCAGAAGGTTCACGAAAGAAGGTGATGGTTCGTCTTAACAGGGTTCGGCTACTGGACCTGCAAAGGCTCGGTGGTAGGTGGGTAGTACAGACGGAACAGGTTCGCCAGTCAGGGGAAGCAGCCAGGGTTCGTCACCCAAAGAAAGGTTCGGCCAGGTGGTAAGGTCCCGAACCTGTTCATCCTTCTTCAACCTCGACCTGTAGCCATGAAATCTCTACGTGCTATTCTGTCAAGACAAGTTTTCGAGGTTGTGTGATGGAAATATAAAGGTGGTTAGACGGTTGGGTGCATGATAAACAATAAGGTCACGAAAACCCTATTTTCCATGTTATTCCTAGCTTCATACCTTTAAATCAGTCGGCAAAACTCTCAGATCGATTGTACTTCTGCGTAGAAGGCTTCGAGATGGTCGTTTAGGCGCAAGAATCACGTGATTTCGTCAAGAATTGAGGGAGATCTCGTGGTTTGAAGTTGGGATCTTGAGTGAAGGTGGTGGTGACGGGTTGAGAGAATTTGTGAGGGAGAGATTGTATAAAAAAAGAAATAAATGAAGCATTTGGTGTTTATATACTCCAACGGGTATACGGGTTCGTTTCGATTGCTCGGTTCGCGTCTTCGTCGCGTATCCGGCACGTTACGCATTTTTCATAAATTAAAATAAAAAGAGTTTATTTTAACAAGTTAGAGGTTATTTATTTCTAGAAATTATTTTAATTATCCTTGTGTTAAATTATTTATCAAATATAATATTTTACGCGTTTTAGTAATTATTCGCGATTTAAATAAAATATTTTAGTTTATTTTATGATGAGTTTCAAAATTGTAAAATAGGAAATATTTTATTTCCTTAAAATTATGATCGTTCGTCTCTTCATTCGTTTTCGTTTTCGTTTCGTCAGATCGCGTCGCCATCGCGCGTATTCGTTCGAATCGTCATTCGAACGAACACGTCGATGGTTTGGCTTTCTGATTCTTGTTTTCTACTGTTAAGTCATTATTTCAGAACGTCAAACTATCAGAATCATTCGTACAGATCGTCACCTATACGAATAACACGTCGGTTTAGCATTCTGAAACTACAACCGTTAAGGTTTTGTTTTGTTGAACCTCACATACGTTTACACCAAATAATATCACGTCAAGTATTTATGTTTCAACACTGTGTTGTCTGACATGTTTTCTGACTGTTAAATCCTAAGATTTCAGTCAGATTCAGACAATCATTTAATAGTTTCATGTTAATCAAATGCATCAATAGTCTAAACATAGTTTCACGAAATGTGTACCTGAGTTACTGTACATGTTTACTGTTGCGATCATTGTTCCGGCAGGCGTCCGGCACTGGTGTTACAGTCTCCCCTTGTTAGAGAAATTTCGTCCCGAAATTTAAGACTCGTTATTCGGTACGACTTCCTCTGCAAAGAGTTGGGGATACTTGTTCTTCATGTGATCTTCACGTTCCCAAGTAAACTCGGGTCCGCGCCTTGAGTTCCAACGAACTTTAACGATAGGAATACGGCTTCGCCTCAGTTTCTTAACTTTGCGATGCATGATCTCTAACGGTTCTTCAACAAAACGTAAGCTTTCATCCAATTGTATTTCTTCAACTGGTATGATAAGAGTTTCATCAGCTAAGCATTTCTTCAAGTTTGAGACATGAAACACATCATGTACACCACTAAGTTCATTCGGTAAGCTCAATCTGTACGCCACAGGACCAATACGTTCAATGATCTCGAACGGTCCCACGTATCGAGGTGTTAATTTGCCTTTCTTTGCGAATCGAACTACGCCCTTCCATGGGGAAACCTTTAACATGACCCGGTCTCCCACTTGGAATTCCAACGGCTTGCGCCGTTTATCGGCATAGCTCTTTTGTCTACTTCGTGTTGCTTGTAGTCTCTGTTGTATCTGAGCAATCTTGTCTGTAGTTTCTTGAATAAGTTATGGCCCAGTGATACGAGTATCTCCTACTTCCGACCAACAGATCGGTGACCGACATTTTCGACCATAAAGGGCCTCGAATGGGGCACAACCGATGCTGTTGTGATAACTGTTGTTGTAGGAGAACTCGATTAGTGGCAAATGAGAGTCCCAGTTACCACCGAAGTCTAGAACACAAGTTCTCAACATGTCCTCCAGGGTCTGAATAGTACGTTCGCTTTGACCATCCATTTGTGGATGATAAGCTGTACTCAAGTTTAATTGTGTCCCCAGAGATTTCTGCAATGATTGCCAGAACCTTGATGTAAATCTGCTATCACGATCCGAAATGATAGACAATGGCACACCATGGCGTACCACTATGTCGTTGATGTAAAGCTTCGCCAGTTTATCCATTGAGTAAGTTTCTCGCATCGGCAAGAAATGAGCAGACTTGGTTAATCGATCAATGATAACTCAAATGTTATCATGTCCACTGGAAGTGCGGGGTAGCTTGGTGACAAAGTCCATAGCTATCTGTTCCCACTTCCAAAGTGGAATCTCAGGCTGTTCCAGTAAACCTGACGGTTTCTGGTGTTCTGCCTTTAATTTAGCACACGTAAGGCATCGACCAACATACTCAGCTATGTCTTTCTTCATACCCGCCCACCAATAAAATGCACGTAATTCTTGATACATCTTATCAGCACCGGGATCCATAGAGTATTTGGTTTTGTGTGCTTCATCAAAAATAAGTTCTCAACTCATCTACTGCAGGAATCCAGATATGATCCTTGAAGTAAACAAGTCCATTGGGTTTTGTTTCCAAATGTTTCTCCACACCGCAATCCAGTTCTTTCATCAAGTTTTTACGTTCAATAACCTCTTGTTGTGCTTGTATGATGTTGTCGTGTAAGCTTGTCTGCACAGTCATTCCCATTGCTCTGACTCGCAAGGGTTTGACTCGTTCCTTCCGACTCAAGGCATCAGCTACAACGTTTGCCTTGCCCGGATGGTACTTGATTACGCAGTCATAGTCATTCAGAAGCTCCACCCAACGTCGCTGCCGCATGTTGAGTTCCTTCTGATCAAATATGTGTTGCAGACTTTTGTGATCTGTGAATATGGTAAACTTGGTGCCATATAAGTAATGTCTCCAGATCTTCAGTGCAAATATCACAGCTCCCAGTTCCAGATCATGAGTAGTGTAGTTCTTCTCATGAATCTTAAGTTGTCTCGAGGCATACGCAATAACTTTGTCTCGCTGCATAAGTACACAGCCAAGTCCCTGATGGGATGCATCACAATACACAACAAAGTCATCACAACCATCTGGGAGAGATAAGATCGAAGCATCACATAACTTTTGTTTCAAAGTCTGAAAGGCTTCTTCTTGCTTTTGATCCCAAACAAACGGCTCGCTTTTCTGTGTTAGCTTCGTTAGTGGCAGAGCTATCTTAGAAAAGTTCGAGATGAACCTCCTGTAATAGCCTGCTAAGCCTAGAAAAGAGTGTATCTCTGTAGGTGTCTTTGGAGTGTCCCAATCTTTTATTGCCTCGATCTTGGCAGGATCAACGTGTATTCCCTCACTGTTAACAACATGGCCTAGGAATTGAACCTCTTTTAACCAAAACTCACACTTAGAGAATTTGGCATAGAGCTTCTCTTCCTTTAACAGTTCCAAGATCGTTCTAAGATGTTGCTCGTGTTCTGCTTTGCTTTTAGAATATATCAAGATGTCATCAATGAAAACAATAACAAATTGATCTAAGTACGGCTTACACACACGGTTCATGAGATCCATGAAAACCGCAGGTGCATTCGTCAAACCAAAAGGCATCACCATGAACTCGTAATGCCCGTATCTGGTACGAAACGCCGTCTTGGGTATGTCTTCGTCTTGCACTCTGAGTTGGTGGTATCCGGAATGTAGATCGATCTTCGAAAAGTATTGAGCTCCTTGCAATTGATCAAACAAATCATCAATCCTCGGTAATGGATACCGATTCTTGATGGTTAGTTTGTTTAACTCCCCGCAGTCTATGCACATGCGGAAAGATCCATCCTTCTTTTTCACGAACAGAACCGGAGCTCCCCAAGGCGAGTAGCTCGGTCAGATGAAACCTTTATCAAGTAGCTCCTGTAGTTGGTTAGATAGTTCCTGCATCTCCGAAGGTGCTAACCTGTAAGGAGATTTAGCAACATGTGTTGCTCCAGGAATCAGATCAATACGAAACTCCACCAGTCGCACAGGAGGCAAACCAGGTAGATCTTCTGGAAACACTTCAGGATATTCCTTCACAATCGGTACGTCTTGTATTGTTTTATTGTCTTTCTCTTTCTCCACCACGTGAGCCAAGAAAGTTATGCACTTCTTTTGCAGACACTTACGCGCTTTTATGCATGATATGATCTTTACGTTTCGCTTTGCTTGATTCCAACAAACTTCCAATACGCGATCTTCCGTTACTGGAATCCGAAGTAGCTTTTCTGAACAGATGACTTCAACTCTATTGAGTGATAGCCAATCCATCCCACGATGATATCGAAACTGCCCAACTCCATCGGCAATAAGTCGATGGTAAATGTGTGATCTACGAGTGTAAGTGGGCAGTTCCTAAGTATAGTGCTAACTGTAACTTCTTTCCCATTAGCTACTTCGATAATGTAAGGGGAGTCTAAAGTTTCCTCAGTAAGACTAAGTTGTCGTGCAAAATCAGATGAAATAAAACTCTGGTCTACACCAGTATCAAATAGTATAGATGCATAAGAGTCATGTAAAAGAAATGTACCAGTGACCACATTAGGGTCTTGGCGTGCTGCATTGGCTCCGATAACAAAGGCTCGTCCGCGAGGTGCTTGTGCTCCAGGTTGCACTCTCTTCGGACAGTTGCGGGAGAAATGACCCGTTTCCTCGCAGGTGTAGCATCCCCTGTTGTTGCTGTTGCCTGGATTATGTGGTGGTGGTGGTGGAGGTAGTGCTCTTGCTGCTGTGTTGGTAGCTTGATTTACAGCAATACGGCACTTAGTAACCCAGTGGACAAACCGACCACAATTAGTGCACTTCCTACATTGAGCAGCAGGAGGATGATGATATTTGCAATGAGTGCACTGGGGATGTTCTCCCCCATAGCCCCTAGTAGCAGGATTGACAGGTGCTGCAGGTGCCTGTCGCAGAGGGGTAACGACTACATAGTTCTTGATGACTTTTTGTTTCTTCTTTTGGTGGTACTCTGGTTTCTTCGATGTTGTTTCCTTGGCTTTTCTAGCATCATCTTTTAAGACTCCAGACTTTACCATTACCTTGGTAAGCTTAGCAGAGAGGGAAATGGCTGACTCCAAAGTAGCAGGATAGGAAGCCAGTACAACGCTTTGTATACATGAGGGTAATCCTGCCACATAGCGATCAATTAGTTTCTCCAAGGTTGGCACCATCTCGGGCACTAGAGCTACCAGTTCATGCTAGCGGTTGGTAAAAGTCATATGATCAGCTCCCTTCATCTCATGATTCGAGAGCTCAATCTCCAGTTGTTGCAGTTCAAGTTTCGGGCAAAACTCATTCCTCAGAAGAAGCTTAAATTCTGCCCAGGGCATTGCCATTGCCTCATCTCTTCCCTTTGCTCGGATCTGAGCATTCCACCGTGTCAGTGCTCGCTTTCTAAATGAACCGACTGCATAGCGAACTTTATGGTGTTCTGGACAACTGCTTATGTCCAGAGTGTTCTCCATTTTCTCGAGCCATTGGATCAGCCCAACAGCTCCCTCAACTCCAGTAAAGCTTGGAGGTTTGCATCCTACAAAGGATTTGTAGGTGCAGTCAGAAGTATGACCAGTGTTTCACTAGCCTCTCCGGTGGTATGGGCAGAGGTGTTGCCATGGCCTTGAATCCTGTTTATCATCTCTGGGATGACATCTTTCAGCTGGCTGGTCAATTGAGTACTTAGTAGTGTCGCCAAGGCGATGGTAGCAGGATCTAATGTCTGAGCAGTGCTTGAACCTGGTGGTGGAGAGTGTGGAGGAGGTGGAGGTGGCGGTGGTGAATCAGATGGTGTAGGAGTCGAAGAGTGAGGAGCAGAGACTTGCGGAGTCGGTTGTTTTCTCGGCGGCATTCTGATCATAACCAAAAGAATTTGGTTAGTGCAGTGATCAAACGCAGAAAACAAATGTAACTTAAGTCTTATGTTCTCTACATGAGGGTCCCTAAGTTATAGTCTAGGCCAAACCGTTTAAGTAAATGACCTATTATTCTCTATAACCTGGCTCTGATACCAATCTGTCACACCCCGAGCCGGCGGGGTTGGATCGGAGTCCCCGTCGGGTGGAAGGTTCCAGGGGCGTGATATCGCGGGTGATAATCATGATGATCAGATTGTTTACATAGCATCAATGTTTAAGAGTAACTAAGCACAATCAAATGATAACTAGGATTACAAAGTTAAATTACAATATCAATGTTCTGCAATTTAACTAAGTAAACCTATCAAAAGAATAACATGTCTATATCTTGTATATGTACAAGATATCAAAAATAATGTGTATCATCAACAAAAGATGTGCTTCACAAAAGTCTACTAGGTCCTCTTTCTGGGCCGCCTAGTATGCAATCCAAAAGCCTTAGATTATACATGTTCATCACCTGAGAATGCATGTAAGAAAACAAGGTCAACACAATTGTTGGTGAGTTCATAAAGTTTATAAGTTTAAAATAGTTTTAACAAACCTCTTTCGGTAAAACCATAACCTCATTAACTCCACATGTCATATCCAAATCGGTATGCTTATATATAGGGCATACCCCTGGGTCGAGCCTACAACTCGCCAAGACGCCGTCCCACCACATAGTAATCCGGATATGACACTGTTGTTAATAATAATTAAGCATTTTACCTACCAATCAACCCATTCCTCATCAAAGCTTTTGTTGTCTGTTTCAAAGTTTACAAGTCTATATTGTTTACAAGTGTTAGTTTCAATGTATGGTTATCAAGCATCAAGTTTCACACGCACATAATGTAGATGTCCCTAATCCCATACGTGAGTACAAGCTCTGCACTAGCAGTAGTTTAGCAATTACGTAGCTCACAGATTAGTTAAGCTTAGTCTAGCAATTACGTGTCTCCTATACAAGATAAAAGCTCTGGTTTACCAGTAGTTTAGCAATTACATATCTCATACATAGACACAAGCCATGCATACACAAGTCATTCAGCAATTACATATCTCATATAAGCAGACAAAAGCTCTGGATTACCAGTAGTTTAGCCATTACATGTCTCTTATATAGATAATAGCTTAGCATCGCAATGTTTATGTTTAGCAATTACATACCTCATATAAGCAGACAAAAGCTTTGGATTACCAGTAGTTTAGCCATTACATGTCTCTTATATAGGTAATAGCTTAGTCTCGTTATGTTTATGTTTTACATATATCTCAATCCATAGGTAGAAGCTCTGGATTACCAGTAGTTTAGCCATTACGTAGCCTATGATAAGATATATGTACCATGTTTCATGCGCAAGTAGTAGTTTCAAGCATATAGTTTCATGTGTGCACACAATGTTTCATCATGAATCCCATAAGTTTGCATCAAGTCTCAAGTTCATAGTATCAAGTTTCACAAGTATAAACATTCAAGTCTCATGTCTGAAGTATAAAGTCTCACAAGTCTAAGCATTTTAGTATCATTTTTGAAGTATAAGTCTCACAAGTTTAAGCATTCAAGTCTCATGGTTGAAGTATAAAGTCTCACAAGTTTAAGCATTCAAGTCTCATGTTTGAAGTATATAGTCTCACAAATTTAAGCATTCAAGTCTCATGGTTGAAGTATAAAGTCTCACAAGTTTAAGCATTCAAAGCTCATGTTTGAAGTATAAAGTCTCACAAGTTTAGGCATTCAAGTCTCATAAAACTCCAACAATGTTTTAAGTATAAAGTTCCACGAATATAAGTATTAAGTCTCATGTATATGTTTCAAGTCTAAGGCTTTTCAATGATTACTAAGTTCCACCAATAAGTTTCAACATAAGTATAAAGTTTATGTTTAAAGCATTAAATAACATTTCAATGATTTTGTGAAAATGTTTAACACGCTTCTCAGTCCCGAAGTAAAACAAATAAGTTTGAAAAGGGACAAATGAACTCACCTTGTGTCCGTAGTGTTCAACTAAGTAGCAATAAGAATGCACGCGCTCTTTTGTTTGCTCTTGTTATGATGTTCACGCTCATGCGGTGATTTCATAGTATATGTAATTTATGAGTATGTATTGTATTGGTTCATGTGCTTGTAAGTGTTAGTCTTTAAGTTGACTAACACTCGCGAGTCTTGTTGATTATCCGGCCCGGGATTCAATATGTTTAAGTAATATTGTGCTAATTCTCGTTGATTGTTTGTAATACTTTGAATTAATGTTTACTTATTCATCAAAGCTTTCTAGATGATATGTTTTAAGACTTTGCATCCTTGTATTACCCTTTTAACATCACTTTAATGAAAGTGATGTTCTATGCATATGATTATTACTATTTCCAAGTTCATTTAGTTGTTTGTCATCGTTTTAAAAATCCATTTGGGCCGGATATTGTTGAATTTCCCCCCTTAAGCCACGGGCCAAGTAGGCCTAGACAATTGTGTGTGGGTTTTAGAACTTGGGCCGAACAAGAAGTTATTGGGCCGAAAGGAATGTCTTGGGCCGTAAGGTTTTTATTGGGCCTAAAACGAAACTGGGCCGAATAATAAATTTATTCTGGGCCAGGGTATTAGAGTTTAGTCGTTGTAGTAGGCCATGGGCCAAAAGAATCTGAATGGACCGGTTCCAGATCAGCGAACCCTTTGGTGATAAAATATGGGTTCGGCCAACAGTGTAGGAGGTTCAGCACCCTATGGTTCGTCGGCCAAAAAGGGTTCGCAGCTACATGCATGGTTTGCCCTTGCTATAACAGGTTCGGTGGTGGTTGAAACTCAACAAGGTTCGTGGCCATGCAAAAGGGTTCGGCCCATGGTTAGATGTGTGAAGATTCGGCTGATAGGACTAGGCTCGGTGGTTTCTAGGGTTCGGGAGGCTGCACATAAGGTTCGGCCGTAACTTTGAACACAGGTTCGTCCCCTACATGCAGAAGGTTCGCGAAAGAAGGTGATGGTTCGTCTTAACAGGGTTCGGCTACTGGACCTGCAAAGGCTCGGTGGTAGGTGGGTAGTACAGACGCAACAGGTTCGCGTGTCAGGGGAAGCAGCTAGGGTTCGTCACCCAAAGAAAGGTTCGGCCAGGTGCTAAGATCCCGAACCTATTCATCCTTCTTCAACCTCGACATGTAGCCATGAAATCTCTACGTGGTATTCTGTCAAGACAACTTTTCGAGGTTGTGTGATGGAAATATAAAGGTGGTTAGACGGTTGGGTGCATGATAAACAATAAGGTCACGAAAACCCTATTTTCCATGTTATTCCTAGCTTCATACCTTTAAATCAGTAGCCAAACTCTCAGATCGATTGTACTTCTGCGTAGAGGGCTTCAAGATGGTCGTTTAGGCGCAAGAATCACGTGATTTCGTCAAGAATTGAGGGAGATCTCGTGGTTTGAAGTTGGGATCTTGAGTGAAGGTGGTGGTGACGGGTTGAGAGAATTTGTGAGGGAGAGATTGTATAAAAAAAGAAATAAATGAAGCATTTGGTGTTTATATACTCCAACGGGTATACGAGTTCGTTTCGGTTGCTCGGTTCGCGTCTTCGTCGCGTATCTGGCACGTTACACGTTTTTCATAAATTAAAATAAAAATAGTTTATTTTAACAAGTTAGAGGTTATTTATTTCTAGAAATTATTTTAATTATCGTTGTGTTAAATTATTTATCAAATTATAATATTTTAAGCGTTTTAGTAATTATTCGCGATTTAAATAAAATAGTTTAGTTTATTTTATGATGAGTTTCAAAATTGTAAAATAGGAAATATTTTATTTCCTTAAAATTATGATCGTTCGTCTCTTCATTCGTTTTCGTTTTCGTTTCGTCAGATCGCGTCGCCATCGCGCGTATTCGTTCGAATCGTCATTCGAACGAACACGTCGATGGTTTGACTTTCTGATTCTTGTTTTCTACTGTTAAGTCATTATTTCAGAACGTCAAACTATCAGAATCATTCGTACAGATCGTCACCTATATGAATAACACGTCGGTTTAGCATTCTGAAAGGAAAACCGTTAAGGTTTTGTTTTGTTTAACCTCACATACGTTTACACCAAATAATATCACATCAAGTATTTATGTTTCAACACTGTGTTGTCTGACATGTTTTCTGACTGTTAAATCCTAAGATTTCTGTCAGATTCAGACAATCGTTTAATAGTTTCATGTTAATCAAATTCATCAATAGTCTAAACATAGTTTCACGAAATGTGTACCTGAGTTACTGTACACGTTTACTGCTGCGATCACTGTTCCGGCACGCGTCCGGCACTGGTGTTACAACTACTCGGTCACATGAATTAGCCAGACTCTTACCTCACATGGCTACTCCACCGAGTAAGTGGATTGAGAGGTACATTGGGGGATTGGTACCTCAGATCCAGGGGCTAGTCACTTCTGTAAATCCCACAACGATTCAACAGGCTGTTTGGTTGGCGCATCAATTGACTGATCAGGCAGTGTTACAAGGAACTTTGCCTAAACGAACTTCAGCTACTAAGGTGGGAGACCACAAGCGGATGTGGTAAGGCAGCAATTCCAAGAATTTCAGCCAACAATCGTTTCAGCAGAACCGCAAGCACGATTCAAACAAGTCTTATCGCAATTCGAACAGTGGTCAGCAGTCATCATCAGCAGGAGGGTATATTGGCAAATACCCAAAATGCAACAAATGTGGATTCCATCATGTCGGGAATCAATGTGATAAGTACCGGTGCCAACGGTGCGGTAAAGGAGGGCATGCAGCCAAAGACTGCCGTGGGGAACTGCAAAACAACTCCAACAATCAGAACAACAATCAGAACAACAATCAGAAGGGGTGCTACAAGTGTGGCAAGCCGGGGCATTTCAAAATGGATTGCCCATAACTCAGGAAGGGCGGGACTAATGATGCAAATGGCAACGGCAACGGTAATGGCACCAATAACAACAACAATAATGACAACAATGGTGCTAGGGGCAGGGCGTTTGTGATTGGAGGACGTCAGGCACGGGAGGATCCCAACATTGCTACGGGTACGTTCCTCTTGAATAATCACTATGCCTCTATGCTATTTGATACCGGTGCAGACCGGAGTTTTGTATCTAGTACATTTTCTAAGTTGCTAAATGTTAGTCCTACTGCCTTGGAAAACCCATACACTGTAGAACTAGCTGATGGCAAGTTAATTGTAGTAGAACATATCCTTAAGGGATGTATCCTTGACTTGATGGGTCAAACACTGGAAATTGACCTTATGCCTATCACCTTAGGCAGTTTTGATGTAGTTATTGGCATGGACTGGTTGTCCAAACACCAGGCTGAAATAGTATGCCATGAAAAGATCGTTGGTATACCTCTTTCACATGGAGAGACACTGTATGTACAAGGTGAGAAGAGCAGTACGCCACTGCGTCTCATATCCTGCATGAAAGCACACAAATTTCTGCGTAAAGGTCATACAACAGTTATAACACTTATAACTGAGAAGCCGGTAGCTGAGAAGAAGATCGAAGACATCCCAGTAGTTTGTGAATTTCCTGAAGTATTTCCAGAAGACTTATCGGGATTACCGCCTATCAGACAAGTGGAATTTCGAATCGACCTTACACCAGACGCAGCACCGATAGCTAGGGCGCCTTATCGACTTGCACCATCTGAGATGCAAGAGTTATCTACACAACTGCAAGAGTTGTTGGATAAGGGTTTTATACGACCTAGTTTTTCACCTTGAGGAGCTCCAATCTTATTTGTTAAGAAAAAGGACGGGACTTTCCGTATGTGTATCGATTACCGGGAACTTAACAAGGTTACCATCAAAAACCGGTATCTGTTACCTAGAATTGACAATCTGTTCGATCAGTTGCAAGGTTCGAGTTACTACTCGAAGATTGATCTCAGATCGGGTTACCATCAACTCAGAGTCCAGGAGGAGGATATTCCTAAGACAGCATTCAGAACGCGCTATGGCCATTATGAGTTTTTGGTCATGCCATTTGGGTTGACAAACGCTCCAGCAGTATTCATGGATCTCATGAATCGAGTTTGCAAACCTTATCTTGATAAGTTTGTCATTGTTTTCATTGATGACATTGTCATCTATTCCCAGACTGAGGAGGAGCATGCTGAACATCTTCGATTGCTGTTAGAATTACTGAAACAAGAACAATTGTACGCTAAGTTCTCGAAATGTGACTTCTGGATGCGAGAAGTTCAATTCTTGGGTCATATAGTCAATGAAAAGGGCATACACGTTGATCCAGCGAAAATTGAAGCGATTAAGAATTGGGAAGCACCAAAGACCCCTACCGAGGTACGGCAATTCCTTGGTTTGGCGGGTTATTATCGACGATTCATTGAGGGTTTCTCAAAGATCGCTCAACCACTTACTGCCCTTACTCACAAAGGAACGAAGTATAACTGGACGGATAAACAGGAAGCTGCATTCCAGCTATTGAAACAGAAACTCTGCAGTGCACCGATTCTGTCCTTACCGGAAGGGACGGAAGACTTTGTGGTGTATTGTGATGCATCTGCCCAAGGTTTGGGATGTGTGTTGATGCAACGTGATAAGGTGATTGCTTATGCTTCACGACAACTTCGACCACACGAAAAGCATTACACTACTCATGACTTGAAGTTAGGAGCAGTGGTATTTGCTTTGAAAATTTGGAGACACTACTTATATGGAACTAAGTGTACCATTTACACTGATCATAAGAGTTTGCAACATATCTTTGATCAGAAGGAGCTTAATATGAGACAGCGACGATGGGTCGAGTTGTTGAATGACTACGAATGCGCAATCAAGTATCATCCGGGAAAAGCTAATGTGGTAGCTGATGCATTAAGCAGAAAAGACACAACATCAACAAGACGGGTTCGCGCACTTATGATGACGATACATACTGACTTACCTGACAAGGTACGCAGTGCTCAACTTAAAGCTTCAGAAAAGGATAACTTGGAACAGGAATCCTTACGAGGAATGGAAAAATAATTGGATGTCATGCCTGATGGAACTCGTTGTTTCATTAACCGACTTTGGATACCCTTACACGGTGGTTTAAGGGAACTCGTGATGGATGAAGCGCATAAATCTAGATATTCAGTCCATCCGGGGTCAGACAAGATGTATCATGACTTAAAGGCACTGTATTGGTGGCCTCATATGAAAGCCGACATTGCTAAGTACGTTAGCAAATGTTTGACTTGTTCGAAAGTCAAAGTGGAGTATTAGAGACCATCTGGTTTACTGCAACAACCAGAAATACCTATGTGGAAATGGGAACATATTTCAACGGATTTCATTACTAAGTTACCTCGTACACCAAGTGGTAAATTGTTGGCCGATTAACGAAGTGGTAGCACGGCAAAATGGAGAAACTGACTCGCATTTACATCAACGAAGTGGTAGCACGACATGGTGTACCAATTTCCATCATATCAGATCGGGATGCCCGATTCACTTCAAACTTTTGGAAATCACTCCATAAGTCCTTGGGAACTCGTTTAGACATGAGTACTGCCTATCATCCGCAAACCAACGGCCAGAGTGAACGTACGATTCAGACGCTCGAGGATATGTTACGAGCTTGTGTCATTGATTTTGGTGACAGCTGGGAAAACCACTTACCCTTAGTGGAATTCTCCTATAACAACAATTATCATACAAGTATTCAAGCGGCACCGTTTGAAGCTTTATACGGTCGCAAATGTCGTTCACCAGTTTGTTGGGTTGAAATTGGTGACAGTCAGATTACAGGTCCTGAATTAGTACATGAAACAACAGAGAAGATAGTTCAAATCCGGAACTGTATGGCAGCGGCTCGGGATCGACAAAAGAGTTACGCTGACAAACGTCGTAAGCCATTGGAATTTCAAGTAGGAGACCGAGTTCTTCTAAAGGTATCACCTTGGAAAGGTGTGATACGATTCGGCAAGCGCGGGAAGCTTAGCCCACGTTACGTAATACCTTTTGAGATCCTGAAAAGAATTGGTCCGGTAGCGTATCAACTCAAATTCGGATGAACTCAGTGGAGTTCATGATGTCTTTCATGTTTCAAACTTGAATAAATGTCTTTCTGACGAGACATTGATTGTACCATTGGAAGAAATACAAGTGGACGAACAATTACGGTTCATTGAAGAACCAGCTAAAATCATGGACCGAGAGGTCAAACAGCTCAAACAAAGCAAGATCCCGATAGTCAAAATTCGATGGAATTCAAGACGTGGACCTGAATTTACATGGGAAAGGGAAGATCAAATGATGAAGAAGTATCCTCATCTGTTCAAAACAACAACTGCAAACACTGTGAAGACACGTTAAATTTCGGGACGAAATTTCCTTCAACAAGGAGATGACGTGATGCTTCACACATCAACACTTCAAATTTCAAACTGTAAGCACAAACATCTTATACAATTGGTTTTGTTACAAACATTGTGCTACATTACATTTTATGTGCTACATTTCATATGTTACATGTTATGGTAGTACAGACATGATTAGTTTCAAATATTTTACTATGTGCGAGGTTACATAGTACAAACAGTTGATAACATTCACTATGTGCAAGTTACATAGCACAGTATGATCAAACACGAACATTCACAGTTAGGTGTACTAACTGATGTGCACACAAACAGTTACATTGAACAGTCACACTTAGTTGTGATGTTGTAAACATTGAACCTTGTGTGTGAGTACACACAAGCACACAAAATGATCAGACACCACACTAACACGTGGTAGCAGTCACACTTAGGTGTGATGTTGCAAACATTGAACCTTGTGTGTGAGTACACACAAGCACACAGAATGATCAGACACCACACTAACACGTACAATTTGAACTCGCAAGTAGTTTCCTAACTACTTCTAACATTTTACAATTTTCAGGACGAAAATTCTTTCAACAAGGGGATGATGTGACAATTCAACAATTCCGGATTAACACCGTTAATCCAAAACTAACCGAAACGATACGAAATCACACGAAACCAAACAAAAAGGGCTAGAATTAAACAAAATCAATCACAAAGTGATTAAATTACAAGGGTTAAATTGTAATTATGTTAAAATGAAAATTTTGACTTTCACTAGTCAAAATTATGCTAGAACATCAAATTGAATTCGAATTTCACCTCAATAAGTAGTTATACCCGAATTAAACCAGTATTAATCATTAACTTAATGATGATTAATATATAGAATACGTTATTGAACCATTAAACAACAATTTAAGTCCAAAATGAAACCAAAAGGTTGTAACCATTCGAAATGGGTATCAAATTCATATAAGCCGGTCATAATCCATTCGATTAAACTCTGAAACATACAAGTCGGCATCCTTAGAGGTGTTTACAAACCAAAATTCGATCTTAGAACCATCGGGAGACGGATTTAAATCAAGGGCCGGCCGAACATCAAGTCTATAGTTAAAATACACCAATCGGACATCAAAACAGGTAACAAATCACTCCTACACATTCTAAAATAGCCGATTAAGAGAAACCCTATCTCAATTTCGGCTGTTAACATCGAAAGATAGGATTTTATATTCTAGGGTTCTTACTAGAAAACGATTTGGGGATTTCTACGAAATTGAAATTGATAATCAAATTGAAACCTATAAGCAGCTTCGGAATATCATTTTAAAGGAAATCCCTATGACCATTGTGTCGCATTATAACGAATTCATCAAGTTCATATGCTAGGGTTCTTGAGTTAAAGTGTTTTGGGGGTTTTCAATCAAATGAGCTCAAAACTCAAATCAAATTACATCATATGGTTTGTATTGATCTAGTAAACGAAAAACCTATGAGTAATTCAGTAAACAACATTTAATTTCATATGAACGAATTTCAAATTTCAAAGAGGGAAACGATTTGGGGTTCTTGTTTTAATCGAATGTAAAAGTCAAATTAAACATCACCATTAGATTCGAATTTCCTGTTTTAACAAAAACCCCATGAATCTACAGTGAGATATAAACGAATTCAATCCATTTGAATGATGGGTTTGAAGCTTATGTTCGAAATCGTGGGTACCCCATTATATTGTTTTGAATTGATGAATCTTCAAATTGGAAACGTGTATGAACTCGTTTGGGATAATGTAATCAAAGCCCTATGGTTTTTGGTTCAATCGGGTTCGAATTGGGGTTCGAATGAGGACCATTTGGTTCGGTTGGGTAACAAAGGGAAACAGGGGACTTGAAGCTTAAAAGAATTTATTTTGGGAATCAGATGCGAATCCCTAGCGGGCTCAAGTGGTAAGTTGGGCATGTGGAGTATGAGGGGTCACGAGTTCGAGGCCGAGTCCCACCGGTTTTTGGATTTAAAAACCAAGTTTTGTATTTTAATCGTAACTCATTCGTTTTAACTCCGTTTTAACCCATTTCAGTTGCGTTGGAACCAGAATTTCATTCCGAACAAAATAAAATAATAAAATTTATATTTTAACCAGAAAACATGATCGCGTATAATTACGTGTGTTTAAACGAAATCGCGTATACTTTTATGATTTAACTGAATGAACTAAAAATCGTGCATACTTTCGTATGAACGTTTCTAACAACTTAATATAAGTATGTTGACACTTATATGACTACAAACAAGATTCTGACATTTCAAATAACGACACGTTATTATAATTTCACAGATCCTTCGTAGAAGCTATTCTACGTACTCTCGCGAACACGTGATCATTATGTTTGCTATCAAAGGTGCGTACACGACCTCTTTTCTTATTTTAATTGTTTTGGGGGAGAAAACATGTGCAAACAAACATTTTAGATACATATCACTTGCATGAGTTAGCTATTTACTATAAGTGCGAACATAACACTCTAAGTCCTTACATATCGAACCCTTTAGTTTGCCGTAGTGCAAAGCGTGGTAGTTGAAGATAGATCTATTGGGTTTAACAAACCTCACTTGGTAGATTGTAGGTCTACGCAGGTGTTTAACTAGCCAATCAACATTACTATTGTTTGTGTTAGACAATAGTGGAAAGGAAAATTACATTCTAACAGTCAGCTTCGGTGTCGACCGCTTATGTACATATTACAATGACTAGCTATCATGACTATGCAATGTGTGATTATGTGATCTGCAAACATTTCTTACAAACAGCTTGTTCAAACATTTGGTTCAAACATTTGTGATTATTCATACAAACCTGTGTATGCACCAACCTTTGTGTTGACTTGATTTACATGTTTTCTCAGGACGTAAAGGTACAAGATCAAGCAAGCATGGACTAGGAGATCGAGTCGCATGCATAATTTACATTACAGTTGTTTTGACTTTGAACATTTAAGATTTTGATTTGTAATTTACAGTTTTCAAACCGTTATGTTTGTTATTGTTTTAAAAATTCTTTCGCAACGTTAGAACTTTGATATTATAGTTTTAGACCAAAGTTATGTTTGAAAAGCATATATAGGTCTTCGTTATGTCTAATGATCTGAGATCCTGGTTTGTCACGTCCCAAACGGTATGATTCCGTTAGTTGAAAGTTGGGGGTGTGACAGTCCTACATTTCCACAATTATAACATTTTACTTTCTGTTTGGAGAAACCTAGTTTCTTATTTGAATTTCCTGACATCTCATTCCTTCTAGTTCTATAAAGAAATCTCCGTGCCCTTCTGGTTAACATAGCCATTTTCCACTGAATATCCATTTCCTCCAAGTCATCTGGATCAAGTTGTTCCATATCCTCATCAGTCAATCTCTGAGTATCATCTAGCACAACTGAATCATATGCATTAATAAACTGCATGAAAAAGGCTAGATGTTATTGTGACACCTTCACATTCATTAACTTTGATCTATAGTTTGATGTTTTCTCTTTAGTAGTTGTAGAAGTAAAACACACTTCTGTTGAATCATCAATAACAGCAGATATTTCACCATCTTCAGTGCTTGATAAAAAAGCAACTGAACCAGAAGAAGAAGTAGCAGCAACACTGGGTTTCATATAAAGACATGGATTTTGAGTTGAAACCTTATTTCCAGCCTTTCTTTTCTGCATATCAAGATCAAAAGATTGAAGTTTAGAGATTAAAACATCAAGTTCTGTTATCTCTAAATCAGTGTTATCTCTGATGATCATAACATATGTCTCCCATTACGATGGTAGAGCATCTAAGAGTTTGTCATTTTTCTCTTCCAATGAAACATCATAATCCAAATTGTTAAGCTCACTCAGCAATAATGTGTATCTAGTCACCAACTCCTCAAAAGTCTCATTGTCTAGACACTTGAAAACTTCAAGTTATTTCTTTAATAATGTTTTCTTACTTCTTTTCAGTTGTTCACTTCCTTCACATCTCTTTGCTAAAGCATCCCACAATGCTTTGGATCTTTTATGTGATTTAAATGATTGAAAAATATCTTTGGGAAGCGCCATTGTAAGAAAAGCATAAGCTTTCTTCTCTAAATCATACAATTTCTTTTCATCTACAGTAAGACGAGAAACATTATTGTACACCCCATTGAGCTGAGGTTGCTCATACCTTTCAGTCAATGGTATCATTAAACTTGGATGGGCTATGGATAAAAATGATTCAAACCTAGCACTCCATGATGAATACACACTTATTGAAATAAGTTTCGAAGGCTTAGTCATAGTACCTGCCTCATTATCTGATAAGAGAGCAGACAATGAAGATATATTTTCTATTTGAAATTGTTTTGCTGAAATTATCAACACTTAGAAAGATTTAGAAACTAATCTGTCGATATTAATAGTGTCGACAATAGGGTATTGTCGATACTAGTAGTATCTATGAAAAATGCCGATACTAATAAATTCAATGAAGGATGTGTCGATACTCTCAGTATTGATGAAAGACTTGTCGATATTATTAATATCGATGTTCAACAATCTGATAACCGTTTTCTTCGAACTTATGAACCTCAATGAAGAAAAATTGAAATGTTTAACAATTTTTCAAGTACATCAATCAATCTTCAGTAGCAAATCATCATTTGATCATCCAATTTGGTTAAAATATCACCAAAAAGTCTTCAAGAATAAGAAACTCCAAGAAATCTGTTCAACCGAAATCATAACCGAGCACTTATGTTCTAATACCACTTGTAGGTCCATATCTAGGATCTGAATGATCTCGTATAGCATGATATCAAGTGCGGAAACTATAACATCATGTTTGAAGAAAAGTAAAATAGATCAAGATGAATAGAATCAAACACAACCAATGTAAACACAAATCACTCTTCTTGTATTAATCAATAAAATTCAGCAAGTACAATTAGAGTGAAATTACAAACTTATGAAATCAGAATTATGTTCAAGATCGATACTAAGTTCAACTAAACTTAGCTATTTATAGACCGTCTTGTCGATGCTAGTAATATCAACAATACCAATGTCGATACTACTAATATCGACACAACTACCTTCGATATTATTAATATCGATACAATTACTATCGATATTAATATTATCGACATAATCTATACTTGTACAAATTTCAAAATCTAAAGACAAGAAAACAAAAACAAAACAATATAAACATTATATTGAAAAAAACAAATATAATAAACATAAAGATCTTCAATCTTGAATGAGTATCAATCTTCAGTCTTCAATTTAACAATTGAAGCTTGTTGCTATCAGGGTACAAACAAAGTGGTGGAATGATAGGCTCGGGCTCTCGGATGATTTCTTCTGCGCCTGATGAAGAAGACTCTGATGATGATTCTCCTATATCCTTGTTGGCTTCAGCACTGGTTCCTGTATGAGGAATATCGTGCTCATCAGCAACAAAGGCAGTAGTTCCTTCATGAGGAAAATCGTGCTCGTTGGCAAAGAAGGCTGTAGGAGTACCCATATCTTCAACTTCCTCATCTAATCCTGCAAATAACCTGCCAAATTTCTCTAGAGGGCGATTGCCAATGTATTGCCTCTTCCCCCTTTTGTTCGTCATGTATGAGAAGATATCTTCCTTCATTCTCTTGATGCCTAGAGTCCCGATTGTTGGGACGATATTCTGATGGCGATTGTTAATGACTATCTGGATGAATCGGGTAAAAGCCGAGAATATTTCTTTCCGTTTCCCCTTTATGATGGCGTGCATATCTCTGACGATCATTCTTGAGTAATTAAACTTATGTCCCAAAGCAATGGCTACCAGACAATAGTTGAGGGTCTGGTTAAGCACGCCATATCCTCCTTTTCTTCCAGAGAAGTACTGGGTAACCACGTGTGCCAAGTATCTCCAGTAAAGGTGGAGAAGCTTCTTCTCAGTCCAAGGGTAAAGACCATCGTGTCCTATCTTGTAAACAGACCTCTATACCAACTCGTGATCAAGATCGACAGGATCCGTAGCTTATCTTAGAAATAAAGACACTCTCGTTTGATTTGTTCAGTAATAATCACTGGCTGCCCTTGAACCTTCCCGATCAGGCTCACGTACCCGTTGGAGTCAGTCCGCTCAGTGATGGGGTTCCAGAAGTCATTTATGAAGGAAGAGATGATCTCTGGATGCTCCATAATGGCATAGTTGACTGGATAAAGGATCGGTTCATCCACCATGCTTTTGAACATGGCATGTTTCTCCGGAGGATCACCTACATATGCTAACATGTTGTGATCGGGCACGAAACGTATATCACCCATCTGAAACAAAAACGAGCCAAGTTAGTTAAGGATACAACAAAATTATAGTCAAAAGTCAAAAGTTGAGTCAAAATTAAAAGCCCATGTCCAAGTCAACAGGTTAAGTCAAATCACAGAGTCAACCGGAGTTCACGAAATTTAGTAGTTCACGAAAATCCAGGAGTTCATGAAATTTAAGGAGTACACGAAATTTAAAGAGTACACGAAAATCAGTCTGTTCTCGAAATTTGGTTCTCGAATTCGAGTACACGGCATATTGTTCACAAAATCGGGTACACGAAATTTTGTACTCGAAAGAGAGTACTCAAATTTAAAATTTTCGAGAACACAAAAATATTCGTAACTCCTTCAATTTTGATCCATAGAACTCCAAGTTGTACTCAAAATGCTCGAAAATGGGAGGCGACCAACATATAAGAAGATTGCATTCCAATTTTGAGTATTTCGGGGAGATTTCTCCAAGATTCTCCCTGTTAACGTGAATAACTACTCGAAATTGGTTTAGGTCCAATAACGTTTTATTTTGCGGTCAAAATTTTACCAAAATCTATACCTAGGTTCGCCTAAGTCAGATTTACAAGGTGGTCAGAGTGGATTTTTGAGATCAAGTCCGGAAATCAGAATCGCATATAAGAGAGAATCAGGAACTGTAATCAACTATGATATTCGAAAATGCCTTCTCGAAGTATTTATAGTTGAGGGTCGAGTACACGATTTTGTGTACATGAAATCATGTACATTTTCGAGCAACCCTTTTCTAATACAATTTATTTTCTAATTTTTTTAACTTAATAAAAATAAAATATACTCAGAAACTTTGGACGAGTTCAAAGTCGAGTTGGGTCAATTTTGTGGGATCAAATCTGTAACAGAAATCTGACCACCTCGGCATAATTTCTTTATAGAAACCCAACCTTAAAAAACTTATAACCCACCAATAATTTCCACTCGTCTATCCATAATACAAAAACATGACTTATGATCAAAAATTTTCTAACGGTTTTTCTGAAAATCCTTTTGGGAAGTTTATGAACAATCAGACAGTTAAATCAGATTAACATGCAACCTATCAATTTTGTGAAATATTTGTTTCAAACATTGATTGTGTTTCAACGAACATAAATGCTTTGACAGAGTTTAAGGTGAGAAGAGAAAAGAATAGATCTATGAGATTAGAATCAAGAACAAGAATGGGTTCTATCATCTTTGTGCTCATTGACATCTTTTACTTTACTGATTTGTAGACACATTGGCCTTAACGTCACACATCCAGGTCTTTGCTTACGCAAAACAGAGGATGCTTCAGTAAGTGTTTCCCGCTCTTTGTTTACTCGAAACTTGGAAAATACTTGAGTTTTTCAAAACAATTTCAAGCTTATCGAAACACAATCTTGTTTGCATTTTTCAAGTTATCTGATTTTCCTTACTTCTCACTTATTTATATATTAAATACTTTGAATGATCATGTTCAATCATTTCATTAGTAAAACGTGTTTTAACTTCTTAATGATTTATAATTATATAAAGTTGTTATTCTTTAGAAATTATGTTTAGGTAGTGAATTCCCGAGTGTCAGAATTCATTTCACTTCCCAATTGAACCACTTCCCTTTATCGTCCAAATAAAATCTATTTGCATTTTTCATTAAATTTCGAAAATGCAAAATCTTTTTGTTTTTTCTTAAAATGCACCCCCCTAAACATGTAGATCATCTTAGACTGACTCAAAAACAAAAAATATTTTTATTGTTTTTGTAAATATACTCAAAGACCGAAAATCTTTTTGTTGTTTTTATTAATATTCTCCCCCTAAATTTGTGATCTAAAAATTAAAACAAAACAAAACACAAATTTTACAGTATTTACTAAAGTGTTTTAATCAAAACCTATTAGTTTGAGAGAGGCAACCAAATGGTGAAATCGAGTTCTGTCGAAAGGTTTTGTGGAAAGATCTGCCAGATTATCATCTATGTGGACCTTTTTAAGATGAATCAATTTCCGTTCAAAACAGTAGCGGATAAAGTGAATCTGGATGTCAATATGCTTAATTTTGGAGTGTTGTACCGGATTTTTGACGATCTGTAAAGCAGCTTCATTATCACAATTAATAGGAGAGTCAAGAAAGTTCAAACTGTAATCGGGGAGTTGTTGCATCTAGATAACCTAATAAAAACAACTGGAAGCAGCGACATACTCAGCTTCCCAAGTGGAGGTTGACACAATTGTTTGTTTCTTACGTTGCCACGAGACGAGGCAATCTCCTAAGTATTGACTTCCTCCTGTGGTTGATTTTTTTGTCTAAGTTGCAATCACCAAAATCACTGTTAGAGTAAGCAAATAAACTAAACTCAGAGTTCTTAGGATACCACAAACCGAGACGATGTTTCCCGATGAGGTAGCGAAAGATCCTCTTGACAGCAATCAGATGAGAAGCCTTCGGATTTGCTTGATATCTGGCACACTGGCATACAGAGAATATGATGTCTGGTCGGCTAACGGTCAGGTACATTAGTGAGCCAATCATCGAACAGTAAAGGTGCTAATCAACATCTTCACCATCAGAATTTGAAGTCAAGATGGGACGTGCAGCCATAGGAGTGGATGCAGGCTTTGATTCCAACATGCTGAATTTGGTGAGGATGTCGGTAATGTACTTGCCCTGATGAATCAGCACGCCCTTAGGATCCTGCTTTACCAGAAGACCCAAGAAGAAGGCCATCTCCCCCATTGCACTCATCTCAAACTTTTTCTTCATCACAACCTAGAATTCTATGCACAGCACCGAGCTCGTGGAACCAAAAATAATGTCATCCACATAGATTTGGATGAGAATCAAATCATCCTTATCTCTGTGAATGAACAATGTCTGATCGATGGCTCCGCAAACGATCTGTAAGTATTGCATACAAGGCTCCCGGTGCTTGATGAATACCATAAAGGGCTTTTTCTAATTTGTAAACATGGTCAAGATACAACGAATCCTCAAACCCCGGGGGCTGACACACATAGATCTCTTCCTTGACCTTTCCATACAAGAAGGTTGTCTTCACATCCATCTGATAAATAGTGAAGTTCATGTAGGAAGCATAGACCAAGAAGATGCAAATAGCTTCAAGTCTTGCGACTGGTGCAAAGACTTCTTCATAGTCAATCCCCTCCTGTTGGTAGAAGCCCTTGACTACCAACCTAGATTTATTTCTGATGATCACACCCGAATCATCTATTTTCTTTCTAAAGACCCATCTAGTTCTGATTGGCAGTTTCCCTCTGGGCAACGAAACAAGATTCCACACCTTGAGCTTCTGAAACTTAATCAATTCTTTCTGCATCGCTTCAACCCATCTTGACTCATTTAGAGCCATCTTGACATTCTTGGGTTCGAACTGTGAAATAAAACAGGAATACAAACAAGTATTAATTGGACCTGATTGATTATGTGTGATAGTTCTTTCAGGCAAGGTGTTCTGAGCTGGGATGGATTTGCTCCGAGTAAGAACTCCTTCTGAAGGAGGTCTAATGATTTTTTCTACTTGAGTACTCTTGTTGATGCTTAAAGCAGGTACTTTCTCCACAACTAAATTTTCTTGCAGGTCGCTGATGTGAGTCAGCTGATCTTCACTGCAGGAAGAGATGTTGTCAACTGGAGCAGTTTCACTTTCTTCAACTCCATTATACACACAATGTTCCTCAGGGATGTGGTCTGAGAATATTGGATTGCCAATCAATATAGTATGACTCCACAATCATCTAGGTCTTCTTATTGTATACCTAGTAAGCAGCTTTCTAAGACGAATAGCCCACAAAGTAACACTCATCAGCCTTGTAATCAAACCTGTGATTCGACTCAGTGTGGAGGAGAGTGCAAGGACAACCAAACGACTTGAAATGACCGACTTTTGGCTTCTGGTTGAAGAAAATCCCGTAGGGAGTCTTCTGATGGCGTTTGTTCAATAGAGCTTGGTTTTGAACGTAGAAAGGTGTGTTAACAGCTTCAGCCTAGAAGAATATTGGCAGTTTAGCATCTAACAGCATGGTCCGTGCAGCCTCAATAAGCATTATGTTCCTTCTTTCAGCAACACCATTTTGCTGAGGTGTACGAGCTGCACTGTACTGTCGAGCAATTCCCGTATCATCGCAAAAATCAATAAGTGTCTGATTTCTAAACTCGGTGTCGTTGTCAATTCTAATCACCTTAACCTTTAAATTCTTCTAATTCTCGATCAGGGTGATAAACTTCTTCAAAATCTCTGGTGTCTCATCTTTATTGGACAGAAAGAACACCCAAGTAAATCTGGAATAATCATCTGTTACAACAATGCAGTATGACTTCTTCCTGATGCTCATGACGTTAACCGGTCAAAAGAGACCCATATGAAGAAGCTGCAGAATTGATGAAATTGATTTGAACAGTTTGGGCTTGTGGGGTCTCCTGTGTTGCTTCCCCTTGGCACATGCGATGCACTTCTCAATTGTGGAGAAGTCCTTAGAAGGTAGGCCAATAACATGATCTCCCTTAGCAAGTCAGTTGACATTTTTCGAGTTGACATGACCTAGTCGGCGATGCCACAACAAACAGTCATTCTCCGATGCCTTAGAAAACAAGCAGGTGTTTTCTGTGTATGAATCATAATTCATATTGATGATATAGGACTTGTTGATTCTCGGAGTCCTCATCAAGATCCATTTCTCTGGCACGACAAATCCGGGCTTTAAGATAAGACACTTTTTGTTGGTGAAGTGTGTTGAAAAGCTCTTGTCACAGATCTGAGAAACACTCAACAAGTTGTGGTTGAGTTCTTCAACATATTACGCATCTTCAAAACTTAGAGTTCCATTTGTAACCGTGCCTTTCATGCTGATTTTCCCACCTTTGTCTCCAGCAAACGAGACATATCCTCCATTAAATGGTGTGACTTCATGCAACTGAGAAAAATCCCCAGTCATATGCTAGGAACAACCGATATCCATGTACCAAACATTTTTCAGCTTATTTGGTCGTCCCTGCATAACACACACATTTAATGAGAAATGGGTACCCAAATCATAACAGATTTAGGTACTTGTGGAATATTGGGCACTTTCTTGATAATTCCCTTGGGCTTGTATGATTTAGCCTTGACATTTATGGCCCTTACACCACTGGCATTATTAATTGGTCTTACTTGATGTCTCAAATGTGGCTAATTTTTCCACTGTTGTTTAGTTTTAGATTTGAAAACATTTGGTTTTTGTTTATGAAAACCAGATTGTTTTTGTTTTGCTGGTTGGCCCTCTTGGCAGTGGGATGATTCTGATTTACCTTCTGATGTATTACCTAGGCTTGGAGGATTGATCAATCCTTATTAGTTTTGTAGCGGGTTTAGCCTTGGGTTTGACCTTCTGATTCTTCCCATAGAAAAATTCAGTAGGTCGATGCAGACAGTGTCTAGCAATGTGGCATGGTCTTCTACATGCCTAGCAGCAAACTTTTTCATGAAACTCCTATGGGTCAAATGGCTTTACATCACAGTCACTCATACGAGAGATAGAACTTGTGGAGGCTTGTTCCAATGACCCATTTGGAACATAAGGTTCAGAGTTAGGGTTTAACTTTGAACCTGCCTCCGGAGTCATTGTGGAATGAGCCTAACTTTCTTGCTCAGTTAAAGGAGAAGGATCTGATTCTTAGACAATTTTGTTTTTAACATCATCATTAATTTTAGCAAACTTAGTCTTAAAATCCTTAATCAGTTTTTGTGGTTTAATAGTGATTGATTCAAATCTTCCAACAAAATCAACTATGGGAACAAAATGTGATTTCCTATGTGAAGTTGAACAATATGTGCTCTTGGTAGCACTTCTTTCCTCCTCCTTCTCCCTTGAACCTGAAACACTCACACTCTCATAACTGTTAGAATAATTAATGTTACTCACAGGAGGTTCTGATGTAAGAGGCACTGGTTTTGTTAGATCCAGTGGTGAATTCAAACCTTCGGTCTGACTTCAATAACTAATCATCAACAGACGTGTTGATATTGGGCATGATGGAGTAGTTATGGTTAAATGGAGGTTTCACCTCAGTAAACCCAAGCCCAATTTTCTCCTTTCTCCTACACTGTTCCTGCCATACTTTTTGATGAATTTCTTTTCCCGAAAGACTGCCATGGCCATCTACCATGAGATATCCATTTCTTCCAAATCAGCTAGGTTGATCTGCTCCAGATTGTCTTTAGTGAGATTGGCCGATTCCAATTCTCCATCGATTAATGCATTGTAACTTTTCATGAATCCTTTGAATCGTAGCAAATTCTTCTCACTCTCCGGGCTGATTTTTGGCACTGAACTGACTTGCCCTGAAGAAATGAATGCAGTATCGAATGGAACAGACTGAGATGATGAAGTCTGGTAATGCTGAAATCCTGAAGCTTGATAATTGATGGCAGAAAAAAGAGCCGCATTCTCAGAAGCATGGGTAATGCCCATTGAACTGGCATGATTAAGTGCCCTTTGCTTGTCATCCATGTCATATGAGTTGAGGATTGAGATCAACTGACTTAGAGAAGTCTTGTACATGTCTATTGTCCTCTTGATTGTTGTGCAATTGGAGTTCCAGTTGTACGGCAGTGAATTCAAGAGTTTCTTGTTAGCTTCTCCCTTTCACATTCAATCCTAGCACTTGTCATCTCTGTCATCAGGTGAGTAAATATGTTGAGTTGGACTTATAGGGACTCTCCCTTGATATGATTAAACATGTTGAACCGTTGCCTCAACATGTCTTTTCGACTTTCTCTCATATCCTCATTCCCTTCAAAGCGTTCCACTAACGCATCCCGGAGTCGTTTGGCGGTCTGGTGCTCCTTGAACCCATGAGCCACATCAGTTGACAGCGCCATAGTAATTGAGGCGTATGGCTCGTCATCCTTGTCCTTCAATTGGATGTCGTTCTAAGTATACAACTCTGGATCTTTGGGAATTAGCCCATTCAACTCACTCTGGTACATAGGCACATAAGGCCCTTCCTCTATTGATCTCCATAACTTTGCATCTGTATACTTGATGAAAGACTGGAATTTGAAGATCCAGTCTTGGAAGTTGGAAGTTGTCACCTGATACAAGCCTTGGTTGCTTAGTTCCTGTGCCAATCTCATTATCCAAATTCATCAAGTTGGATAAGTTGGTATGATTTTTGGATGCTATGATGAACAGAAAATTTTCTAAGTCCATGTTCTCGAAATTAACTAGTTCCTGAAGCCCATGTGTTACTACAAATCCTCAAGTGTTCGAAATCCTAAGCAGTGCATGAAGTCCAAGCTGTACTCGAAGGACCACTTGTACTCGAAAAGCTAGTAACCTAAGTATAGTATTCGAAAACTTTGTTCACAAATTCAAAGAGTTCGAAAGAGTGTACTAGATATGTTGTTCTCGAAAACCAAGTGTTCGAAAAGCTGTACTTGAAAACTTGTTCCAGAAATGTAGTACTCGAAAATACTTGAAAATTTTCCATAGAAAAATATTCAGAGCCCTAAATTTCAAAAGCAGCTGGATGATGAAGAGGAGATCAAGAAAGTGTCAAACTTGCACGAAAAAGCTTTTCCCTTAATGTAGAAAAGAGCTCAAAGGCTCTGATACCACTTGTAGGTCCAGATTTGATCAAGACTCGAACTTTATGGCTCCAATAGACATCAAATGACTCTAAAGTGTGCAGAATCCAGAGTGGAATCACAAGAAGAGTTGTAAAAATGCAATCTTTGTATATTTCATGAAGTTCACAAGAACAATGCCTCAATACGTCTAGAGAGCAATTGCCTCGGAAATCCAACCTAGAACAGTACAAAATACATCTATTTATACTACTCTAGCAGTACTCAAACCCTATACACAAAAAATGGTTCGAGTATTCGAAAATCTAAGTACACGAAAATCACTGCACACGAAAATAAACAAAACCGGGACTTCAGCTGGTCACATGTTGACTTTGTCAATCCTTGTCTTTGAGTGGGCTCTACAAAGATGGGCTAGGAATCCTTGAGACTTAGTATCGGAGAATGAATATCCCAAGAAACTAGTATCGACGAGCTGGGAAAGTTGTACAGCTTTTTCATCGATATTAACTTGATCGATGGACCATTTATGATCCTACAACTATCGAACTTAATAAGTTCGACGACCTGCACAAGTTTGGGTCATAAGTAGGTCGACACTAACAATGTCGATGCATGTTAAATCGATGAACAGGAGCATGTCGAACTTATAATATCGACATGAATGTTTCTAGGTTTCTTACAAGCTTGTCAAACTAAATGTCTTCGATACTAATTACAACCCATCGATATTAGTTGCATACAACTGATGTTAGTAAATTAAGCTTAAATTTAAGCCATGTTAATCAAAAATGTGGTCAGTAGCATGGATTAAAAATGGTAGTATCGACTAAGAAAATCACATGCTTTGTCAAATTCTATCCATCATTTATACTAGCTTTGTTGATTCCTAAACCATCGATATTGACCCAATATAGACAATGGGTAATGTTAACTTCATCCAAACAAACTAGATACAAACTCAAGAAACCCATATCATTTTTTAGCTCATGGAACCGGTTTAGAACACGATGATGTCAATCATAGTTCATTAGGGTTTTCAAAATGACACTTAGTTTGTGGGTCATCGATACTATCTAGAATCCTTCATAAGGACATATAATGTATAAACTAAAGGCTTTTACTTATCAAATATGATTTAAACAACAATAATGGGTGAAAGGAGATCAAGTGGATTTATGTGGGGTTAAAAACACTTAGAGTTTGTTAAGGAGTTCTATAACTTAAACTTAGTTTTTTTTATAGAATTAAATATGATATTTTATTAAAATACTTTAAATAATATTACATAAATAAGTTCTTTTATAAGATAAACATAAGTTTTTTATTAAAACACCATTATTAGAAAATAAGTTTAATTCTCTATAAGACTTGGAAAGACATTGTTATTCTAATAACTAAAAAACATGTTTTAGATACGAAACCTACCCAAATAAATCAAATTATGTAAAGGGTAAGGGCTTATTGGGTATAGTCTCTTAAAAATCGTGTAGTTACAAACTTAGTTAGACACTAGAAATGTCTTTAGGACATTTAGCCTAAGTAGATCATCCTAAACGTAACCTTCAAGTACATGCTAATGCTAACAATTTTGAACACAAACAAATCAAACACAGGTTGAATACAATTCATCTACAAACAACGAGGGAGAACATTACTGAAGTAAGTCAACGGTTCAACACAACACAAGTAGTCCATTGCCCCTTTTTGAAACATTTTGTTTTATAGCTGCGGGCTGAGAAGCATGCTTGTATCTATTATTTTAATTATATATATATATATATATATATATATATATATATTTCATATTCGTTATGCTATGATTACAAAGTTATGTGTGATTTTCGAAAAACTAACATGCTAACTATCTAGGGACTCTCGGTTATCCTAGATGTTCATTTACTGGATTATCATTATCAAATCTTAAAATAACATCTAAACCTATGACGTTAGATTGTAGTTATTTTCATGAGATTACTGTTGAGCAAATGACCAATACAAAACATGGTGAAATAACTGGGAAATATCAAAGATAACATGTGTATATAACGCAAGAACTATTGAGACAAAATATGATAATTGAGATGAAGACATGAGAAATCAAGAAGTCCTAAATCTCAAAAGTGCTAGCTAGATTTATAGTAGAGGCCACATGTGTGATGATATTCCCATAATTCACTAAATAGTTTTGAATTTGTTTGAATTTAAAATAACCAAATCGCTTATATATTACCCAAATATAATATGTTTAATTATTTTTAAACGGGATTATGGGATAAGGACAATTGTGTGAACTTATGACATTGTGCGAATGACAATTGTGATACTTATGACATTTCAATGGTTACTAGAGAAACTGTTCAATTATATCAGTGTTAACGTGTGCCATTTCTTTGGATCCATTGTGCGTTAAGTCCCTTTAGTTCATTTACCATTAAGTGGCAGTGGCCAGGATCGACGGTAACGTAATGGTACCATAGGTTTGACAAACCTCAGGCGATTTATGTTGGTACGTTATTTGCAATTGGGTATATCATTTTGCATGACTCGTACGACCGGTGACAGGGCGGCATCAATCAAGTTTGGTAAACGGCACATGGGTGATATTTAATTGACAGAGCTATACTATTAACTACGCACATTGGTCTGGAGCACTGGAAATAATCTGGTAGACTGATACTCAGCCTAAGTTTTGGTCAGTGGCAGACAGTGCGAAGACAGGGTGAGAAAAAATATCAAAGTCAAATGGAGTGTAGATTTGGTAGCATGGTGGCTCAACTAGCGTTGACCACAAAGATGTTCAATGAATTTACATCCATTTAATGGGTAGATGGTCACCTCCTTCAGAAGTGAGAGACAGTAAATTCATTCAAGTGTGAACCAAGTGAGATCAATGAGATGAGATTATGTGTGTGATTGTAGAGGGGAAGCCTTAGTTTCCGCTAAGGACACGATCATGTCTTGTTAAGGGCGTGGTGGGTGGCGGTAAGCTTGACCCTACGTATGCCCTATACATAAGCGATACTTGACATGACGGGGTGATGTCAGTAGTGATGTCTAAGGTGGAAGCTATGCGTTGGGGATTTCAAATCATTATGAGACAAAAAGGGAACATCCTACTTAATGAAAGTTTTGTTGGAAATTCCTATACTTATTATGTATTATAGACTGACGAGAGCCATAATATTGACTACAGCTATCAGTCATAATAACCTTTGCGAAAGATAAAACAAATTGGGTGAACCTATATCAATGTGATGTGTATAAATTTTGTGAAATCTTAAATTATGTTCAACTACATAAATGTTTTCTAAAACATTTTCACACCAAATAAACAAATGAACTTACCAACCTAGTGTTAAGTCATTTTTGGATGATTTTTCTTAGGTAATTAACTGGTTTAGTCACCGAGAGAAAAAGGGATTAGCTAGGTGGCCTATTAGAAGGACCTAGCATATTTTGTGCATTATGTGTAGAAAAACATATGGCTTCTAACATCTTGCAGATCAAGAAAAATTTATGTCATATGTCTTTTGATAGAATTGTAGGACTAAATTATTGAACTCAAACCGATGTAATTTAACTTTGTAATTGTTAATCTCGGTTGTTTAGTTTTCTCATTTAAATATCATGTGCTATATATTCAATCTCATCACACCTATGCGATGGCGCCCCGAGACCATTCCACCCAACGGGAAAGTCGATTGCCCCGCTGGCTCTGGGTATGACAGATTGGTATCAGAGCCATGGTTATGGAGAAATATAGGTCATTATGTTTAAAGAGATTTGGCCTAGATTATAAACTAGGGACCCTCATGTAGAAACGGTAAGACCAGGGATTTATTTGCATATGTTTCAGCATTAAATCATGAGTAGTGACCCGATAACTTTTCGTTTAAGATCACCATGTCACACAGATGACAACCATCACCACCTCATCCTCCTCCACTGAGGTGGATCCAGCAACTGCTGCACTGGCAACCCTTATTACTGAACATTTGGTTGCTATTATCAATGAACTCATCACTTGGATCAGGAACAGTGAAGAGTATGTATGCTAGGAGCTTCCATCCATCACTGCAGAGAAGAATGAACCAGAGGAAGGTGAAACCAGTAAGAAATCAAAACGGCGTCCTGCTAAAAAGAGGAAAGGACCCATGAACTTCACCGTAGCTACACCTATCAGTCAAATCGTGCTAGATTTGACTACAAATGATGGAAAAACTTATGGTGGAAAGGTCCCTCTCTGCCAGCTCTGCCAATATCATCACTACGACAGGACTCGGTGTCGTCAGTGTACCCATTGTGGAAATATGGGTCACTGGCTCAACGGTGCAAATCCCTAGTGAACCCAATTCCTCATCACTTACACTGGTACATTTCGCAGGTATAACCAGTGTGGATTCCATCCTGCTAGGAACAAACAATGCAAACAGTGTCTGAATTGTGGCAAGAAGGGATACTGGACTCAGAAGTGTCGAATTCCCCCAACTCAGAATCAGAAACAGGAAACGACCACATCTACTTCCTATCACCACAACAACAACTGCTACCTATGCAGAATGCTCGGACATTTCGCAAGGGGCTGTTCCAGGAGGATGCATCCAGCAGACCTGTCACACCCCGGGCTCTCAGCGACCCGAGCGCCGCGACCCGATTGCTTTCATGGATAAATGCAGTCTCGATCAGAGTTTATTATTCATTTTAATATGATTCAGTAGTAGAAGCATTGTTTCATGAATTCGTAATTTTATAAATAATTCACATGGATGGATGTGAAAACCGTTTTTCATAATTTACAGATAATTCATATGCATAGGTATGAAAAACCACATTTTCATCGCCTGAACATAACGTTTTGTTTCATTTTTAAACCGAGTTTTTTAAAAACGTATATTTACATATCTCGATTTACACGGGACTTGGAGGTATAACTCCAATCGCTCCTCGGTTTAGCCACAAGATTTTTATTTAAGGCGTCATAGGCCCTAAACCTCTAATCTTGCTTCTGATTTGTCATTCATTATTACCTGAAAAGTTTTTGAAAAATAAAATGTCAACATCATGTTGGTGAATACAAATAACAGACTCGATATGTAATCATAGCATGTTCGGTCCTTTAACCATAATTAATAGTGGCAATACTACACATTTAGCAGGTTATTTCACTGATCGATCCAACCACTACATACCCTGGCTCGTACTGTCAATGGTTAGGAACAAAGAGGAGTGCGTCTTACAACTTGTTCCCTCCAGCCCACAGC